>NC_051167.1:223369293-223786600 GCF_013339725.1 Rhipicephalus microplus | reverse complement strand
TTCATGCGAGCGACCGGAAGTCGCAAACCCGGGGAGTCACGTACAGATCTCGTTATCAACGAGAACTTGGGCGACCGGCGACGATCAGCTGATCAGATACGGAGCCCGCTGAGCGCGATGCGTTTGTTTTTGACGGCTGTGTTTGCGTAGCGTTCTCCCGGCAGCATCATAGACTTCGAGTCGAGTGATGAAGAAGAGGTTGTGGCGGTGCTGATGTGCTCAGCCAACGTGTCAGTGCTGGCAGCACGAAAACGTTCAAAGCAAGCAAGGCGGTGGTGGGTGAGACCGTCCCTTCGCTCGCGAGAAGTGGCTGGCCACACAGGGCGTCTGCTTCCCGACTTGCGCTCGCACGACGAGGAGTATTTCCGAGAGTAAGTTTATGGTTGTTTTACGTGCTTATAAGATAGTGCATAACATGTTATCTCATTCTTTTTTTGCTGGTTAGCTTCATGCGGATGCCGCCACGAACGTTCGACACTTTGCTCGAACTGCTGCGCCCCGCAATATCCAAGCAGGACACAAACCACCGGCCTACAATTTCGGCGCACGACTGCCTGGTCATGACCATTAGGTAAGAGCGTGTGGTTTGAAGATTAATATGCTGTGGCTTGTGGCTGCGCTTCGCTTGTAAGGAAGTTTCGCTTGGGCGGATAGAACGAATTGCATTTATGACGTATGCGGGCTCGATGGTGCAGTCGTAACTGCGGTCGGCAGTTTAGGCGTAAATGAGGGGTTTGATTACGGCCGCATCGATCGCCTTTAGGTGGAGGCGAAATGCACTTAAGTTGGCGCGTTTGTTGCGCACGTACGTTAAGGGGGGGCGCGGCAAGTAAAGTGCCGATTTTGGTAAAAATATGCGATTTTCTGATTTATTTTTTTTCGTAATCTTCAGACCTTCAACTTCCTTGTTCTAAAATATTACAGCGAAACGTGCGCTACAAATCCCGCAAATAGTGTTTTTGCCGAGGCTAGTCGCCGAAAAGTGCGAAAAAAAAGCCCCTGAAACGGTGTTGTTCACGCCGCACAAACGCGCCAAGTTGTTGACTGTGGGCCGCCATTTTGGTAGCTTTGGAAAGAGGAGAAAGCCAGCTTCCCGATGGTCGCGGTCTCGTATTTCGCCGAGTGAAAATAAAAGCGCGAGGAGCAAGTAAAAAAACGAAAACGAAGAACGGCAATTGGCTGCGCGGGTCACGTGGTAGCAGGCGCGACCTCTTACTGGTCAAAGCTGCGCCGCGCACCTTGGCAACCTTGGAAGCGCGAGCGCATCTGCGGCCGCCGTGCCGAGAATCATCCGGCGTGCGCTTCGTTTTTTGCCAGTTTGCTGTTTTTGTGATAGTTCGCGTGCTTTTTTTACCAAGCATTGTTTACATCGGTGGTCTCTTCTGAGTGCTTGCTCATACGGCGGTGCTATGTTGCCGCAAAAAAAGTTCCGGAGCGTCCACAAGTACGGCAAGCGTCGGAAAGCTTGGAACAAAGGGCAGACGACTGCGGCTGCCGTTCCAGTCGCAGTTCCGGACGGAGCATGCTCTTCAAGCGTCACGGAGCCTCTACTCAGACCCTTCGCTGATTGTTGTGAGGCCGAGAGTGTGGAAGGTGCCACATCGTCGTATGTCAGACCGCCGGATGCCGTCGACCGTGATGGACGCTCTCGCGAACCCGATTGCGGTGGCACCGCGTCGGCAGCCGTTGCAACTCCGGGCGTGCGCGCGTCGAACATTCTATCGCGAGTTTCGGCCCAGATTCCGAGCAGTGAAGAAATCGCGCAGCGGGCGCAGACAAGGCGGGATGTTTTGGATGCCGTGGCATCGAAGTCCGCTTCAAAGCGGAAGCTCGAGCTTCTGAGCGAAGGCTGCGACGAAAATGACGGCGGTAAGGACTCCACATTCTTCATTGTAAATAAGAAGATGCTGAACGGTCTGCTTTCGTCAGTAAAGTGCAACAAGTGCGACGAAGGGTCGATACGCCTCGAGACTACGCACTGCCTTGGACTCGCGGCGAGGATGGAACTTTTTTGTGACAATTGTGGCATAGTGAACAGTGCGTGGTCGTCCCCGAGGTGCTCCGGGCAACAAAAAACGAACCCCTTTGAGGTAAACGTGCGTGCTTTGAGGGCTGTGCAGTCAGTTGGCAGAAAACAATCTGCCATAAATGACATTTTTTCTGCGATGGACATTTCGCATCGAGCACTGCACCACAAGTCCTACCAGAGACTGCAAAGGAAGTACAGCCACCCTGCCACCACATCAGCTGCCACCCGCATTGAACCAGAAAGTGCACAGAAGGTGCATGACATTTACAAGGACCTAGGAGGAGTGCCAGGCAACATTGACGTCATTTACGACGGCACGTGGATGACGAGGGGGCACAGAAGTCATATTGGCGTGGGCTGTGTAATCGAGCTGTACACAGGCTTGGTTGGTCTTGGACCACTGTGTCCTGTCCAACTACTGCCAAGGCTGTGCTGTTGGCCCCAAGCCTGGTGACGACAACTATGAGGAGTGGCTTGAGAAACACAAGCCACAGTGCCAAAAGAACACTGATGCTAATGCAGGCCAAATGGAAGTAGAAGCAGCTAGGGTCATGTTTGAAAGATCGTTTACCAAGTACAAGCTTCGATACATCAATGTGCTCTGCGACGGTGACAGTCGTACGTACCTTGCCCTCACGCAAGACAAGGTGTATGGCTACATGGTGATTAAGAAACAGGAGTGTGTGAACCATGTGAAAAAAAGAATGGGCACTTCCTTGCGCAACCTTCTTGATGAGCACAAATCCAAAGGCCGAGGACTGAGCATGGGTGGCAAAGGCCGGCTGACGCAGGGCCTGATAAAGAAGTTAACGAATTATTATGGCTGGGCCATTAAGAGCCACCCCAACGATGTTCCTGGCATGGAGAGGGCCATCATGGCCACTTATTACCATGTAACATCCACAGACCAGGATCCACACCACGACCTGTGCCCAAGTGGGACTGACTCCTGGTGCCCGCACAATCAGGCATTGGCCAAGGGAGAGCCGCTGCCGCCTCATAAACATAAACTGCCCCCTCACGTGCGAGTGGCACTGCTGCCAATCTACAAGCACCTCTCGAACAAAGAGCTCCTTGAAAGGTGTGCGCAGGGTAAAACCCAGAACGCTGTGGAGAGTATGAACAGCCTCATTTGGTCACTCCAGTCCAAGAGCCAGTTCGCCTCCCTTCGAAGTGTGGAAAGTGCAGTGGCAGATGCAGTCTGCCGTTTCAATGGTGGCTGCAAGAGTGCGCTGCAAGAGCTCACTGCTCAACTGGGCTTCAATCCAGGAGACTGCTCTTTGCGGCGAGCAGCCGAAAAGGATGCCAAAAGGGTGAAGAGGGCTCAAAAGGTGCATTGTTCCACGACAAAGAAGTGCAAAACTGGGTTGCGCTCTACAGAGGCCAAGGCCACAGCATCTCAGGATTACTGCCCAGGAGGATTCTGAGTGTTTTAGGCATGTTGTGAACTTCCAAACAAGAGTGAACTTTCAAAGTCAGTTTTCTCAACTCTTGATTTTCGCCTATGTGCCTTCGCTAGAACATCTGTCATTTTCTAACAAAGACTGATAGAGTCGTTCCGTTTTTTGCACTAGGCTCAGGAGGCCTTTAGCAGTGCAATAAAGCTTTATCTCTCTTCTTACTCATCATTTAAAATTCTTAGAACACATTTTATAATTACTGCGATGTGTGTGCAAAACAACATCCATGTTTTGGAAATTTTATTTATGGTTACAAGAACTAGAAAAATCAACTAATAGCTTCTTTGCACAAGTTGATGCTTTGGGAACATAATAATATGAAAAAATAATTTCATTTAGCAATAATTATCTCTTTAAGTGTGAAGAGCATTAATTAGTATAATTATGCTTGTAACTCAAAAAGTACAAGAGGTATTTGAAAACGGTTTTCATATTTGGAATCCTCACAATCATCCACATACACACACCAAATTTCATCACAAACAGTACATTAATAAAAAAATTAGTTTTACTTGCCACGTCCCCTCTTAAGAATCTCAGGTGGTGAATATTTCAAAACCATCTGTTGTGGCTTATTGCGTAATCAGTACGTGGTTACCGCTTGTAAAATCACAGAAAATGGGATTCTGCGCTACACAATGACATTACTTTGTGGACGTGTCAGTTCCCGTTTTCTGTTATCTTGATGCACAGGTACTATATAGAGCGCAATTATGATGTTATAAAATAAGTTAAACACAATCCTCAGCTTTGCGAGTACAATTATGCACAAATTTTTAGGACAAATTGATGTGCTGTTCAAGGAACTCAAAGAGTATTCATGCCAAAAATATTTTTCAGCATCGAGGAGGGAGGAGGTTCAACCAACCACCCTTTATGTATCTGCATGCACGACGGTGTGTGTTTGCACAAGTACACATGCGAAATTTCTCACGAACATGAGCAGCGTTTAACCCCTGCACCTTGCTACAATTTTACGTATGTTCTGTTAAATTGACAGTGACCCAATACACTGTGGACAGTAGCGCAGTGGCAAAACGTATTGTGGACGGTAGCACATTGTGTGAAAGCAATTTAAACAATAGACATGAGTGATGTACGTTTTGCGAAATAGGTTCTCCTTGAATTTACAGCTTTTCAGAAATCCATGCTAAGCAAATTGCTACAGGTACGTTTAGGTTGCCCTTCTTCAACCTGAGTGATATGAGCACGTACGCTCTTCCATGAAAAGGTTGATGCATGCTTATGATTCGCCAAAATGTGTAGGCACAGAAATATTCACTGCATATACGACAGCTCGTGGAGTGCACAAGCAGTGCGACCGTTCGCGACCAGTCGCAGATGGTCGCGCGACCGCTCCTAGTCGCCGGTGTGCACCAGCCCTAATTAGGTTTAACTGTACAGCGCAATCATTCTCTCAAAAGTGTACAATGGTTTTGTCCAAATGCGAGCAGTTGCTGACCTTGGCTGTCATGGAACTTGACATATCGAAATTTCTAAAGTTACTCAATAAATATGCATTCTATCAGAAGCTGTGATGATGCCGTAGAAAATAGACAGCAGAGGTAGCACTCATTAATACATAAAAATGAGGAACACTTTGGCAATGTAGCGTCATGACTACGACACTGAAATGCAACTATGCGTGAGATTTTCAAGCTCAGCATGCTCCTTTTACAGTGTGTGTCTTCCATCATGGCTGTGCCGACAGAAATTTCACATGGCACTTATGCGTTTTAGGTATGCCAAGGAAGTGCGAGATAAATTGGCACACTACTTCGTCACAGACGGTCAGGTGCCTTGGCAGGAGAAAGTGGTGAACAGCACTTGAGGCGTACAAGGTGAAGGTGGGTTGTAAATGCATTTTATTGCTTACAGAACTTATGTACATAGCATCTTCTTAAGCTAAACAAACAAGAGAAAAATCACCAGTGACACAACAGATACATTACAGGGAAAACTGTCATGTCCAAATATAATCATGAAAACACAAAAATAAATAATTCATGTTAAAATATTTGAGTTATTGCACGGTTATCACTACAATTATCACAGAAATAAGTTGCCCTAAAGGGGTCATGACACCCAATTTTCAACCATAATGTCTGTTGTATGAGCTGATTCTTGTATGTTCACATACAAGCTGGAAAAATTCGAGCGATTTGGTCAAGCTGCTAATGTTTAATCGCATATTTTTATAAACGAGCTAGTCGCCTGACAGTTGGGCAATACTGACGCACTCACTATCCATGACATCACGAACCGTTTGCTCAACAAGCTGCTGCACAGTGTGCAATCTGGCAGACGGTCGTGTTCCGTCGTCAACTGCGCTTGCAATCAAATTTTTTCGCATAGTTGAACTCTCCACTAAACCTAAATGACTTCCAGGGGTCGAAACATGGCTACTGTGTCAGCAATGTAGTGCTGGTACTTGCAGCAAATAATTTCGGATGTCAAAATGGGTCCTGTGAATGTGCAATGCGTGTACCATTTGCCATTGCTCCTTCAGCTTGTGACGTCTCGCATGCCATGACAAAATGGCGGTCACTTGTGGTAGGTTGAGTTTAAGGAGCCGAGCACTTCTACGGCATATTTTTGATTAAAATGATCTCTTAAGGCCCCTTTTCACACGTGTACTAGCACATTTTACTCTGTAGTTTTGTTTTTTGCTGACAACCATCAATTGTTGAGTGACCAGTCATGACCCCTTTAAGTTGAGACTAGAAAAGTGAACACAAGATAAAAAAAGATGGGTGTCATTGACATTATATAAACACTTCAATTTGCTTCACTGCTCTGATGCAATTTTGCCTCTGCTTCATACAGCATAAGTTCTACTGCATGCATTACATCTTGTGCAATGTGCACTGGTAGCTCTCTGAGGCGTGCATCGGTACGTAGAGCGAAGAAACCAATGTTATCTTTTTTGATGACCCCCTTGTTCGCTCTGATGTGTTCAAGGTGCTCCATGCACGCTTGCGCCACAGCTTCATGGCTTGTGCCCTCTCCTGCATTGCTGCAAAGCAAGTGTGATCTGCGATTCATGCATATGAATGCTTTAAGGTTGCATTGTTACTTCGTGAAGCACCATTTAGCAAAAAAAACTGTGTGAGAACGACAAGGTAGAAACAGAAGAAACAAGACAGAGCACTGACTTTCAACTGATGTTTGTGCTTTTCGGCACTAAGAAAGAAAAAAATATAGAGGAACTGAAGCAAATGAAATAGCACACTTAAAAGATAAATGTGTCAATAGGGCGTCTACCTCTCTGTGAGAAATAAATGGGCTTTTGATCTTTGAAACGGACACTCGTGTTTTGGGACAGGGTGCTGATGTTCTGATATTAACGCCTAAATATTACCGTAGTTACATGGGTTCTGTCTGCCTTAGTATAAATGTGCCCACAATAAAAACATCAGTTTAAAGTCAGTGCTCTATCCTGTTTCTTCTGTTTTTACCTTGTCGTTCTCACACTCTTTTTTGTTGCTATGTCTGTGTACCAACTTGACCGAGCGTTAACCTTATAAAGTTTTGTATTTTGTAGCATGCGCAGGATTGTTAGAAAAAAATCTGCAAGTTTATCCTCTAAGAGTTAGCGGTATATCTCACCTAGCGCCCTCGCAGGTCCGTTGTCGTCTTGACGAGCGTGACCTGCAGTGAATTATACATATTGCTTAAATGTACAGAAAGAGATCTTTTTTTCGAAAAGTTGTGATTGTGATCTCTTGCCAGGAGTACCTAAAATAATTTTTTCGTTTACACACCGTTTTGATGGTGGCTGCTCTCTTGAGGTGGTTGCTGAAGCATCACTGCAGAAGGAGGCAGTATTATTATACAACTTATAAAGTGTTACAATTGCATGCAGCAGAATCTGGTGTGAAAACATTAGGCACATTCTCCAAATGTGCTAGAACATGAAGAAGGTTACAAAACATGTTTTTAAGATATAATAGATAGGCTATCTATGCATGCCCTTCATTTGTCATTACTTAGGTGGATTCATAAAGGTTTTACTCATTGCTGCAGGTGTCGACACCAGTCTCCTCAGCCGTATCAGGGGTACGTTCCGGTTCCGCTGCATGGCTTGGCCGAGGCGGTGATCTGCAGTGATGAAAGCTTCTCTCTATGTATTTGATGATGCCACTAGTACATGAACAGTTTTAGGCATTCTTCGGGAGTTAAAATGCCATTATGATTTCACTCAACACGAGGTTTATTTTACACTTGGTTACCTCTTGATTGAGCACTGCTGTATGGAAGGTGTGCATACAGAAGTTTAATGTGCCTATTATGTTAATAAAATGCTATGTAGGTTGCGCATCTAAATAAGAACAAGAGATATTGTCACGGAGATGAAGTAACGGTAGAGGAAGAACTCAAGCAGCTGATAAGCACGCGAGGGTGTTAATCAGCCATTGTAAATCTTGCCTGTGGGTTTTCCCCTGTAAACGCATTTCGTACAAAAGTCTCTAACCCCGTAACAATATCTCACTGGCTATGTGAATGAAATTTATACAGTCAATCCTAAATGGCTGTGCAAACGATGTGTCTGATGAAACTGTGCCTGCTGTCATTATGTTTCTTGAACATATGCTGCATACGACTTTTGCAGCATCATTTTACTGCTAGGAATGAGTGAATGCTTCACATTATTCAGCTCACTTGTATTGCAATCAGCACTGGGCACTTGTTCATAAGGAATTGACATGAATGTGTTGCCAGTGTATGCAGATAATGCATTAGTTTGCTTAATTGCGGCCTGTTGCTGATGAATACCTTGCTTTTTCAGAAATATTTGACGTTGTACAATAACCACATTCACACAGAAACAATGCCTGTGCCCTCATGTATTCCTGTGTGCTTTTGTTCAGTGTTGAGTGCTGAATGTATTTAAAAAAATGCAGTGGTTTGGGCAAGCTAACGACCTGAACACTGCCTTTCAAGCATGCTTGTATTTTTCATAATTTTGCAAAGTACAATCACCTAGTAATAAAAAATAATGTTTCTAGGTTCAAGTCCATGCGTGTACAGCTTCAAGTGCATGCACATGGTACCGAAAATGTTTGTGCATGCTCACCTCTCGTTAGCCTCTTCTGCTGTGATGTGGCTGCTGCAAGAGAACATGCAATATGTGATTCTGTCAGTGCTATTGTTTGCATTTTTAGAGCATTTTCACTGTTTTGCTACAATATAAGTACTTATGCTGCATTCTTGTAATGAATATGTGCAATGCTTGTCTATGAACAGCCTCATGACACATGCAATAAGCGATCTCTTTAGATTTTTATATTTTGTATTAAGCCTTCCTTCTTTTGGTAAATGAGAGCCGAGAATGACACAGAAGTACACTCAATTCTCTCATTCTTACTGTTCTGTCTTCAATATTCTGTTTTGTGAAGCTGTCCACGTGCCACTTGTACGGTATGCTATATTTTTTGCGTTGTGCTGATGCATTGTGCTATGCTAACCAAAAGATTTCATTTTCTGTTCAATGGACGGTAAGCATTATTCATTACCTTTGGTCAATGGCACTCATGTTGCACAGTATCCAGAAAGAATGATGCACTGAGTTATTCTTCGTAGCAGTAGCCACAGTTATTCGACATCAAAACAGCCCATTGCCATCATGTTCATGATCACATGCATGCCCACTGTGAATTACCTCTTGGGACTTCTATGTTTATGTGCAGTGTACTTATGTGTATTGATATGTGAGTATTTATGTGTATGTATAACAGTCATGTGAACTAAATCAACTTTTTTTTGTTTAGTACTCAATAGTCGGCTAATATTGAACTTACACCACAGGCTCAGACTCTCCTTTCATTAATTCAAGCATGGCCTCAAAATGGGGCCATTTTATTGTTGGAATGTCGGCTGCTCCGGCTCCACTTCTTTGTTTTTTCACGTATGTCGTGTTGTTTCCTTTTGAAGATATCACGCAGGTTCTTAAATCGTTTCTCAACAAGGACACCTGAAAACAAAACCCTTGCTGTAAGAATGTATTGTGCATACTGTATCGCTGATAAATTTTCTACTTTATTTCAGCATAATTGTGAGCGGTCTTTATTTTCTTTGCCCAGATCATTTCGGCTGCAGCACCCTAGAAATCTGAATATAGGGCAACAAAATGAATTGCATGCCATATAAACTTAACTATTGGTAGGGGCTTAAACATTGCAAAACCACGACATGATTGAGGGAACCTGCAGCCGAGGGTTCCAGAAATGCTACCCACCTAGTGTTTTGGACCGTCCTCCTACATGTGCACGACATCACAGCTGACGCAATGATTAGTTGCGCAAAGAGTTATGTACACTGTTTCTTGAAGGTAAGCATGTCTGCCAAGCTATTGTAACAAAGAGGCTGTTTATACTGCCGGAAATTGAAGTTCACTTGCAAAAAGTCTATTTCATGAACCAGCACATGATGTCTTTATCACCTTCAGAGTGAAACTTTCTAAGCATTACTGCATTGTGCAAAACTCCACAGGTGAGTATATCCCATTGGTATCGGCCAAGCGAAACTGTCGTGTACAGCGGGAGCGATTGTTGTCAAACAAAAGCAAACATGTTAAATAACTTGAAAAGAAGGATGAAACTAACTAGAGCAAGATGACAATTTTTGAGAGAAAGAAATGCAACAAACATAGTATATGACTCAAAGTGTAACATAGAGAGAGCGAGAGGAAGGAAATTATAAGAAAATAAAGGGACCAAAACATGAAAACATACCAACACATAGAAGCAGACATGAAAAATTGACTTTAAAATATAGGAACAAAGAAAACAAACAAAAACGAGGCACAGTTGGAAGCGGAGAGATAACCTGTGGGAATAAAGGAATAATCGAAATATAAAGGCACCAATAGACAAAAACACAGGAGAGGAAAGCAACAGTTGTGAAGAAATGACGATTACATATGGGCCACATTACAGAGGAATAAATTCCCCCATCTGTGCTTTCCTTCAGTGTTCGCCCAGCCACTAGAACACTACCATATCTTTTTTTTTACGATTGCATGTCATTTGGCATCAACAGCAGACTCCCAAATCCGGACATTTGAGAGTGCTGCTAAATATGTTTTGTATGTCTTAATTACACGCTCCTCTATGGAGTGCACAAAATGCGCTCAAAGCAGACGCTACTTTGCATTCTTTTTTAAAACAGCACAACTGCAATGCATAGGCAGAATTAAAGCGTAACCCCCCCCCCCCCCCTCCCTCACCGCGCACTAGATATTATGCATTGCAAATGCCGCACGTTCACAAAAGCACACATTCCCTTGGCCAGACGATGACGTACAAACACAGCAAGGAGCATGCGCTAGGTGAGTTGGCAACTGCGCGCAGTATTTCGAACGTCTGAGCTTTATTATCATCTATACAATGTTCTGTCATGTCGATTTCGATGTTAAACTCGGAAAGTCGCGAGAACAAACATGCACACAACTGCGCTCGCATACATCACAGTCAATACATCTCATGCAAACTAAAACCTTGCAGTACAAATACCAATATTTTCATTGTTCATTCATTGGCAACGCCAGCCATGCAGTACACACCTGTTCTTGCTTATATAGCTACTCAAACAAAAAATCTCGGTACTTACTCGACATGCCGAACATGCTTCCGATCTCTGCCCAAGCCCGGTCCTTCTTTGTCCGGTCTTTAAAAGAAGGGTGCCGCTTGTCATACAGATATGGGTACATTTTAATCGCGTCGATGAGGAGCTCGGCCGAGTACCCAAAGCTGGCCGTGGTGGCATTCGCCTGATGCGAGGAAAAATCCACGGAGGAACGTACGTGTCGTTCGTACCTCACGGCAGTAGGCAAGCGCAACGAGAAAAAAAATAACATACGAGGTGGCCGGATGTAAACAAAGGCTGACGTCACTTCTGGTCTTCGCTGATTGGTTAAACTGTTTTGCGACTGCAGTCGCGCGACCAAAAATCGGTCAGGAAGCGACTGGCCAAAACAGTCGCTTTGCGACCGTTTGCGACCGTTCGCGACTGCTTGCGACCAGTCGCAAATGGTCGCGCGACCGCGGCTAGTCGCCGGTGTGCACCAGCCTTAAGGTGTCGCGTGCAGATCAAGGCCAGTCATTCGCCCTATACACAGACGGGGCCGCGGCACCACCAATAATGAATGCATTGTGGTGGACAGTACCTTTGGCCTTTCCATAATATCCGGCTGTGACTTTTGTCTAAGTCATTATAATTTATCAGATGCTTAGTTCGCCAGTTCACCTACTGAACAAAAGGTAAATGGAAGAAGCTAAGCTTAGGAATGTGCCTTTCACCTGTATACAATGGCCCAGTTTAATTACACGAATGTGTCCTGCATGCAAAGAGGCACTTGGATTATGCAGATCAACTGGAAGATTTCAAAACAAACAGCTTTTCTGTCCGTGTACAGAAGATCGTAATGCACCAGTTATGCTAACATCACTATCAAGGCAGCTATCACAGGGGTGCAACAGCTGCACCAATAATGTCAATTTAATATGATTTCTTATTTTTATTTTGACCTGCCTAACCTGCCTAAAATTTTTTTAAGTTGCTCTAACTTTAGCCAGGCTGATGATGATAATACAAGGAATAGTCTCTTTCTCTTTTTTACATAGACTTTAAAACTTGTAATACTGTTTGCTATCAGAGGCTTTCACACACATTGCAGCTTGCTGCCTGATGGTTTTAATGTTCTACTTTAATTCAAGTGAGCTGTGATTGTTTATACCAGTTTTTTAAATGCCATTCCTGAGATGTGCTTGTACTTCATGATGCTTTAAGCACTAATTCACAAAATTCCACAGATATTTACAATTTTTGTGGTGGTATGAATTAAAGAGCTATAGCTTGAAAGTTTCTTTGTTGTGCAGCCAACCAGCAGTGAATGCACTGAGGCCGGCCCGAGCTCCAGGGCACATGATCCTTCGCGGGAACATCTCAATCAGAGGTAAGACCTAGAACTTTACTCATTTCTGCACATTACAGAACAGCACAGAATAATTGTTGAGCAAGTTATTTCCACTGTGTCATCATATAAAAGGTCCTGCATGTTTGTTACCTGAAAAACAGTTGCTTAATATTCTGTGAGCTTGAAAATTGACACTAACATTCTGTTTCAGTGCTGACTCCATCTGCACCACTGAGTTGGTGGAAATACATGTGCCACTAAGAAAGCAGTTTGACTATCTTGAGTTTAGACTTCCTGCTTTCGGGCCGTATAAGGAAGTTCTCCAGAGGGGCAAACCAGTGGAGGGACCTGTGAGGCGAGCCATCGTCAACAGAATTTTTCAAGCTTGCTTCAAAATAGTATGGTATGTAGTGCTTCTGACTTGATTTAGTGCCAGATCAAGGAAAACTTTAGGGGCTTGTTTTTCTTTGTTAAGCATAATGTTAATTATAACTAACTGACCAGAAAGCCTAGGAAAGTGTAAAGGATGTTATTTGTAATAATAGCAATGTAAATTTGAAGAAAACAAGGAGGGTGAAAAGGTAACTTGCAAGTTACCCTGCCAGTGGCTAGTTATCTTTTTGTCCTTTTTACTTTTTTCGCAAGCATCATAACTACTACAACTCACATCCCCTATATTTTCCCTGGCTTTTGTAATTCGGTTCTTCCATCGTTTCTAAATATCATAATGTCAAGCCGAGTTGCAGCACTGACTTCACCTCAGACTTCATACGTCGTAGATTAGTTATGGCTTGCAGCTTGGCTGTAACGTTGGTTCTCAGTCCCATGCCGCTGGTTCCAATTGTTTCTTGTGTGAATAATTACTGCGACTTTCTGTGTGACTTTTTTGTTTTGTCATTATATGCCGGGTGCTTCCATGTCGTAAACAGTGGGCTGCTATCATTGTTACTAGGGCTCTTCGATAGGCTCATAGTGAGCACCGAGTCTTGAGAATGAAAAGAAACACGACTGAGCCAACCGAGAATCATTGTTGCAAGGCACATAAATGCACCCTTACTTCTAATATACTCCTTTTTAATGATGCAAGTGTGAGCTGAGCAGTTACCTAAAGTGGTTGTAGAATATTTTTTAAAGTTTTCTTTTGATAAACATGTTACGACGAGCTTGTCCTCCTGAATATTTTTATAAACAGTGCTTATGTAGTCTTTAGATATCGTCACACAGATGCTGAAATTTATAAAAAATTGGAGCTCCTGCATCCTGCATTTTTCTTAGGGCCTAATGTAATGTCTTCAACTGTGCTAATCAGAACTTAGTGGCTTGCATTCATACATGTACATTGCATGGTCTTTCTCTGTGACCTTCAGGTTTATGTGAACATACTTTTAGTTTGGACATGAGGTGAGTTGCATATTACTTGAAGCCAGCATTTTACCAAGTGTACTTGTTGTGGCATCAGGGCAGCATAAATGTGTGGAAATGTTGCCTCCAGCGAACCTCCCTGTTCGAACTAATTTCATTATTTTAAGCATCCATATTCTGTTCAACTTCTCTCGTGTTTAGGTTTGGCTATTTGCTCATTTGGAGAAATAATGGCTAGTTACCATTGCTTGTAACCATAGAGAAATTATCAAAATTTTGTCATTCAGTTCTGTCTGTAGTTATTTTTTTCACTCCTTCTATTTTCATGCTGTACCATTAGCATGAATAGATTAGTACATGTCTCTCTCCTAGGTTTCCTTCGAAGGAGCTGTACAACACAGCAGTGGAACAGCTTATTCAGAAGTACCCGCACCTACGGGACAACATCAAAAAAGGGACCGGCATGGTGAGCATGGAACCTTTGCTATATTTTCATGCTACTTCCAGCCGCATAAGTTAAATGTTAAAGGGCCAGTAAACAACCCTAAGGTCTAAAATTTATAATGGAGAGAAATATGCACATTTTTGCTATGTGAACATGCGGACACAAAAATTTTGCGAATTTGTGCTATAATAATGAAGTTCAAAACATCCATTTCAGCCTGCTTCAAATTTAGTGCAGCCTCGCTACCCTTCTCTGCCATAAGGAGTGAAACACTCGTAGGGTGAGGCCCAGCTGATCTAACAGCGGCGTGCGTGCGGCAGTCTCGCAGGCTTCCATTATACACTTCAGCCTGCGACGCCTGAAGGGCCTGCAAGGGGTACATTTCAAATCGATGTGCAGGCCAGTCGAACCGTGCGGGGTTGCACGTGTGGCGATGTTTGTGTCTGACATACTCATATAGCAGACACGGACATTTGATTAAACACAAACAGGCATTTAATTAACACAAGGGCAAAGGCAAGAGCCGTCTCAATACGTTGCGTGGGACACTCCATGCTCGCTGCTTACGCGAGACTCTCGGCACTGGTGACCGCCCTTCTCGCTGGGTCATTGTCAACTGTCAAAGCAGTCAAAATCTCTCTGAGGTGTACGCACCCCCCTTGCGGCCATTTTCCCAAACAACTACATGCTCCATTTTGGTACGGCCCCGCTGTGTTGGTCTAGTGGCTAAGGTACTCGGCTGCTGACAGGCAGGTCACGGGATCGAATCCCGGCTGCCGCGGCTAGCATTTTCGATGGAGGCGGAAATGCTGTGGCCTGTGTGCTCAGATTTGGGTGCACGTTAAAGAACCTTGGTGGTCTAAATTTTGGGAGCCCTCCGCTACGATGGTTTTGGGATGTTAAACCCCACATATCAGTCAATCAAATCTCTTTTGGTACAAATGCAAAGAAGACCCGCTGGCACCATTTACGAGTAGTTAGTTGCCGGAAGTCCTCGCAATACAATGGGGAAAGGTCATGCGGAAGAGAATGCATGATGTTTCTGACTGGGAGGGAAATGTATATAGCTCATCATTGTGAGTCTGTCCAGTTCAGCATTGTGCTTGTATTTTGCACCATATTACATATCATCTCGCATTGATCACCAACACAAAGTTGGCATTCCATCTTGTAAGGCATCTTCTTTACTTTCACTCATTTGTGCCACACACTAGTGATGAGTGGAATCGCCTTCCTCCAGATGTTGTCACCATCAAGGATACTAACCAATTTAAAGAAGCTGTACGTGATATATTTCTCTAAGTTTTCTTTTTCTTTTAAACTAGGTACCACCATTTATACTTATATCATGTGCCTCTCTTTGCTGATACACCGAATTTCGACTTTTCTTTATAATTAAGGTATCATGTATTTTGTTTTCTTTTTTTGTATTGCTATAACTAGAGTAACTACTTGTAAACTTTTGAAATGTAGTTATGAATGGCAGTGAGTTCTATTTCTGAATTTTTTTTGTCTTGTGACCTGTTTCTGAACTACTACCAATTTTCTGTATTTTTGCCCCACCCCTTCTGTGATGCCATTGGCCCTGAGCGTATTCTAAATAAAGAAATAATGTTCCAATGCTGAATGTGGCTGTAAGAAATTGAGCAAATATTTCACGATACGCCACACATTTCTACTCATAAAATGAAAAAACTTGGCGCCTCCTAAAGGAATATTGACAAAAAATTTCATTGCTGAGATAGCCTGCAAGGTTGATTCCCGTAAACATTTGTATATCATCTGCGAAATGTCAACAATGATTAGGTATAGCTTGGAAGGTGTTTTAAACTAATTTTGAAGCTTGGGTGAGCCTTCAACTCCATCGTGCCATTTGAAACCCTAGAGGAGGACGTTTTGGGGACCCCGAACTTCCCTGCCATCATCACGCTGCAGTCAATAAAATAAGTTATTATGACATCATAGCCACCATTTTTTCTTTTTTGCGTTTATTCCCGCAGTCTATACTTCTTAATTGATGGTTGGTTGCCGTGGCGCATGCCTTAAAAGTTTGCTGTTTGACGACACTGCAGTTTCGTTTTCTATTCAAAACTGATTCTTGATGTGGACCGTGCGAAAGTGTGTCACATTTCTGTGTGCTGACATGCACATGCTAGGTGGCAATAGTTGCACCCGGTTTTTGAAGCTGTTTCAAACTGAAACTGAAGCTGGTGGATAATGAGAGGCATGTAATAAATTATCTGTCATGTGCTGCAGCAAATGATATGTCGTGTAATAACTAACAGGCAAGCAGCAACAGATCGCAGCAGAAAAATGCGAGGCCAAAGTTTTTGTGTCGATACCCCTTTAAATGTGCAGATATGGGATTATGCTCCGAAGAAGGAACAGCCAAGGAGACCATGAGCACAGCTGAATGCACTTTCTGGGATTGCACATACTCTCGCCTTGTTTGTAACTCAGCTCTATTGTGTGGTGCTGATGCACAGCAATGTCGCCACTCGAGTACGATAGTTAAAGATTTGGGCAGCTGTAACTTGACCTCGAATGATATGCATCTGATGAGTAAGCGTCGAAAAGCTTATTCGTGTCTTTATTACCAAAACTGGTACAAACTTTCAAGATAGCTAGAGATCTCTTCGTCGACCTCCTGTCAGTCGTATGCTCGCATAGTCCAGTGACTGCCCTCTACCAGTACATCGTTAGGGAGCCATATGCCAGTAAAATATGAAAAAGCAGAAAGCAGGTTTGCTAAGGCGTGCAACACCTGCACTACTCGCACTAACCTGATATAATTCCCAATTTTTCTGTTGAGCGCCACCAAAACCACGAAATGTGCCGAAACTGTGTCACGGTGTGCGAAAATGGCCGACCAGCCACAAAATTTTCTCAGTTGCACTACAATTTCCGCAAATTAAAGCATAATTGTTAGCAAAGCATTCGCCACCAAAGCACTGATATTTGCCACTTAAAACACCGTGTTGTCAATTCTGTGTTCGAGCAACACCACCCAGATTATTGGCTCTCGCCTATGTCAGGTCTAATCTGCGGTCAGGCCGGGTAGGTGCATTTTTTCCTCCGGTAAGGGTATGGCCTAGGTCTTGCTTTAAGCCAGCGAGCCGGGCTCGGGCCGGTAAGTTTAAACAAGGTCCAGGCCCTTGCAGTGCTTTAAGGGGGACGCTTCAACGACAAGTTCCCAATGCAGTCCCCTGAAGAAGGGACTGCATTGGTTCCGAAACATCGAATCAGTTTTTAGTTTTCAATTTAGATATTAGTTACTTTGGACTAAAAGTGGCTAAAGAGTTCTTTTTTTTCGTATTAATTTTTAGCCAGCTTGACAGATCGAGTTCTGTCAAAACATTCTCATTTACAAATTTCGCAGCAGAAAGCCATGTAGAAAACATATAAGGTTTTATAACAGTATTTTCTTTTGTAACAAAGCTATTCAGGTCATTGAAATTCATGACAAAAGCTGTGAGAATAATCTCATTCGGGCTTGTGTTTTTGCACAATGTGCAGGAATCGTGGAAACTTGCACTAAAAAACAAGTTTAAAAATAACCGGAAAAAGATGCCAGAACATCTCCGAAGAAATGGAGGCCATGAGGGTCATCAACGCACCAAAGAGGCCCAGGGTGCCAGGGCCAGAAGAAATCAACAAGAAGCTGTGCCGGCTGTCTGTAAGTGTTTTTTTAAGATATATTTTTCATGGTGAAACAATAGTTTTTTGCTTTCTGTAAAAAGTGCAGGTGAAATGTTATCACTGGTGCACATATTTTTGGTGCTTATTTTTGTTTTACTGTGCTAGGTGTGCACTAATAAAGTGGCCACTCAATTCACATGTTGCAGGACAACCCAGAACTTATTGTTTATGGTGAGACCGCTGAGGGGCGTCGTAAGGCACCACGAGTGGCTCACAGAAAATGCGAGCACAGCAGGTGATGACGAGCTGCGGCCGCGCCTCCTCGCCACCGCCAAAGAAAGGCATGAGCGGCTCGAGCGCATGACTATACAGCAGGCGCTGTTGGAGTATCCGTTCCTGGCCACCGAACATTCTGTATGCTCTTATCTCCCTCCCCTTTTTTGTGACATCTGTGGTAAACATTGTGATCTTTCTTTTCAGTTGCAGTTGGAATTCAACTTGCTGTTTAAAAAAAACATCTTGGATGACGTCATGAAGGGGTTCGAGTGCCTTTGTGCCATGATTCTCAGTCATGGCCACCAAGAGGAGGTGACAGATTTTTCGACCTTGGCCTCTGGTAATGTGTTCCTGTAGTTCCACACACATACATTGTTGTCATGACAACTATTATTTCTCTGTAACATCAACCATTTTTATAAATGAGTGCTAATACAGTAATGTATTTTTAAATCTTAGTAGTAAAAATAAAGAGAAACGGAAAATGAAACGAGAAGCAAACCTGCAGTGAAAAGTTGAGCTAAATCTAAAAACTTCAGTACAAACCATGCTTCTAAGCAGGAGCTTTTTAACTTGCTTCAAAAGAAAGAAGGTATTGACATTTTGTAGTTATCAATCAACTCTGTTTTGTGGCACTGCCGTTTTGTTTACAGTAAGACCAAGTAATGATTGTCTATTATGTGGTTATGCTTGGACCCAGGAAGGCATGCCCGCTGCAGCACTAAACTTTATTTCGCAGCAATGCAAGCTTGTTTTAGGGGTGAAGCTCCCTAAGGTGTGGGTCGATTCCTAGTAGTAGTATGTTGTAGTAGTAACCACTTCAAGTTGGTTTTAAGAATTGCTCATTAGATAGCAGTGTGTATATGTCCTTGGAAATAATATCACTGGACGGCATTAGTGGCTTTCGGTATAGTTGACTATTAAAGAGGATAGATGCCGCTGTTATACTAAGAAATTCACAGCATATCCACGGTCTGAATGATGATGAGTGGGGTGAAGCGTCTGTCACGCAAACAAATGGACGGACACTTCGCGCCACTCATCATTCACTCCGTGGATATTCTGCGACATTTTTTTGTTTTGATGGATATTGACGCATTTTGAGATGCTGCGTCGACACTGCCGCTTTCATCGCATTGTGGTGATCATGGTGGTGGCTAACAAGTCGTGCCAGCCGTCATTTAGTGGAGAAAGTGGTGATTACAAGTTACGCTTGAACAGATGTGCCGACTTTGTCATGCCCCTCTGCTTTGAAACTTGATGACATGCACAACTGCACCTAATTTCATGTGCGTGCATATTGTTTGAATGTTAGAAATTATGGCATATGGAAACGCTGACATAAATTTTATTTCGTTCTTTGCAGAGGATGCTATTTTAGGTGTTCTCAAGTTCATTGCAAACCGCTGCAATGACTCATTGGAGACACTTTTGACCGACGTGAGTGCTTCAAAGCTATATAGCAGATTAGATGCAACATAGCCAGGCTTGAACACATGCATGCTTTTCTCTCATTGTATCCTGCATAAGACTGTCCTTGCCACTATGCGTTGATGGCAGTGGCTCACTCATTTACTGATGAGCATTGGCCCACCAGTTTCAGCACTTCGGTCATCATGTTTTTATTAGCTTGCTCCCTATGCATAGCCAAATTTCCATGATCGGATCTTGTTTAGTCCTAGCTATAAAAAGTAACAATCCTTTTTTAGGATTCCAAAAATTTTCATGCCTGGTATTGGGAGTGTGGAGCAGCTTAGTGTAATTTTTAATTAGCATGTACAAGTTATCATCAACATTTGCATCTTGTTGAATAAATGTTTAAGGGGGGACGTGGCAAGTAAAACTAATTTTTTTATTAATGTACTGTTTGTGATGAAATTTGGTGTGTGTATGTGGATGATTGTGAGGATTCCAAATATGAAAACCGTTTTCAAATACCTCTTGTACTTTTTGAGTTACAAGCATAATTATACTAATTAATGCTCTTCTCACTTAAAGAGATAATTATTGCTAAATGAAATTATTTTTTCATATTATTATGTTCCCAAAGCATCAACTTGTGCAAAGAAGCTATTAGTTGATTTTTCTAGTTCTTGTAACCATAAATAAAATTTCCAAAACATAGATGTTGTTTTGCGCACACATCGCAGTAATTATAAAATGTGTTCTAAAAATTTTAAATGATGAGTAAGAAGAGAGATAAAGCTTTATTGCACTGCTAAAGGCCTCCTGAGCCTAGTGCAAAAAACGGAACGACTCTATCAGTCTTTGTTAGAAAATGACTATTGTTCTAGCGAAGGCACATAGGCGAAAATCAAGAGTTGAGAAAACTGACTTTGAAAGTTCACTCTTGTTTGGAAGTTCACAACATGCCTAAAACACTCAGAATCCTCCTGGGCAGTAATCCTGAGATGCTGTGGCCTTGGCCTCTGTAGAGCGCAACCCAGTTTTGCGCTTCTTTGTCGTGGAACAATGCGCCTTTTGAGCCCTCTTCACCCTTTTGGCATCCTTTTCGGCTGCTCGCCGCAAAGAGCAGTCTCCTGGATTGAAGCCCAGTTGAGCAGTGATCTCTTGCAGCGCACTCTTGCAGCCACCATTGAAACGGCAGACTGCATCTGCAACTGCACTTTCCACACTTCGAAGGGAGGCGAACTGGCTCTTGGACTGGAGTGACCAAATGAGGCTGTTCATACTCTCCACAGCGTTCTGGGTTTTTCCCTGCACACACCTTTCAAGGAGCTCTTTGTTCGAGAGGCGCTTGTAGATTGGCAGCAGTGCCACTCGCACGTGAGGGGGCAGTTTATGTTTGTGAGGCGGCAGCGGCTCTCCCTTGGCCAATGCCTGATTGTGCGGGCACCACGAGTCAGTCCCACTTGGGCACAGGTCGTGGTGTGGATCCTGGTCTGTGGATGTTACATGGTAATAAGTGGCCATGATGGCCCTCTCCATGCCAGGAACATCGTTGGGGTGGCTCTTAATGGCCCAGCCATAATAATTCGTCAACTTCTTTATAAGGCCCTGCGTCAGCCGGCCTTTGCCACCCATGCTCAGTCCTCGGCCTTTGGATTTGTGCTCATCAAGAAGGTTGCGCAAGGAAGTGCCCATTCTTTTTTTCACATGGTTCACACACTCCTGTTTCTTAATCAACATGTAGCCATACACCTTGTCTTGCGTGAGGGCAAGGTACGTACGGCTGTCACCGTCGCAGAGCACATTGATGTATCGAAGCTTGTACTTGGTAAACGATCTTTCAAACATGATCCTCGCTGCTTCTACTTCCATTTGGCCTGCATTAGCATCGGTGTTCTTTTGGCACTGTGGCTTGTGTTTCTCAAGCCACTCCTCATAGTTGTCACCAGGCTTGGGGCCAACAGCACAGCCTTGGCAGTAGTTGGACAGGACACAGTGGTCCAAGACCAAGCCTGTGTACAGCTCGATTACACAGCCCACGCCAATATGACTTCTGTGCCCCCTCGTCATCCACGTGCCGTCGTAAATGACGTCAATGTTGCCTGGCACTCCTCCTAGGTCCTTGTAAATGTCATGCACCTTCTGTGCACTTTCTGCTTCAATGCGGGTGGCAGCTGATGTGGTGGCAGGGTGGCTGTACTTCCTTTGCAGTCTCTGGTAGGACTTGTGGTGCAATGCTCGATGCGAAATGTCCATCGCAGAAAAAATGTCATTTATGGCAGATTGTTTTCTGCCAACTGACTGCACAGCCCTCAAAGCACGCACGTTTACCTCAAAGGGGTTCGTTTTTTGTTGCTCGGAGCACCTCGGGGACGACCACGCACTGTTCACTATGCCACAATTGTCACAAAAAAGTTCCATCCTCGCCGCGAGTCCAAGGCAGTGCGTAGTCTCGAGGCGTATCGACCCTTCGTCGCACTTGTTGCACTTTACTGACGAAAGCAGACCGTTCAGCATCTTCTTATTTACAATGAAGAATGTGGAGTCCTTACCGCCGTCATTTTCGTCGCAGCCTTCGTTCAGAAGATCGAGCTTCCGCTTTGAAGCGGACTTCGATGCTACGGCATCCAAAACATCCCGCCTTGTCTGCGCCCGCTGCGCGATTTCTTCACTGCTCGGAATCTGGCCCGAAACTCGCGATAGAATGTTCGACGCGCGCACGCCCGGAGTTGCAACGGCTGCCGACGCGGTGCCACCGCAATCGGGTTCGCGAGAGCGTCCATCACCGTCGACGGCATCCGGCGGTCTGACATACGACGATGTGGCACCTTCCACACTCTCGGCCTCACAACAATCAGCGAAGGGTCTGAGTAGAGGCTCCGTGACGCTTGAAGAGCATGCTCCGTCCGGAACTGCGACTGGGACGGCAGCCGCAGTCGTCTGCCCTTTGTTCCAAGCTTTCCGACGCTTGCCGTACTTGTGGACGCTCCGGAACTTTTTTTGCGACAACATAGCACCGCAGTATGAGCAAGCACTCAGAAGAGACCACCGATGTAAACAAAGCTTGGTAAAAAAAAGCACGCGAACTATCACAAAAACAGCCAACTGGCAAAAAACGAAGCGCACGCCGGATGATTCTCGACTCAGCGGCCGCAGATGCGCTCGCGCTTCCAAGGTTGCCAAGGTGCGCGGCGCAGCTTTGACCAGTAAGAGGTCGCGCCTGCTACCACGTGACCCGCGCAGCCAATTGCCGTTCTTCGTTTTCGTTTTTTTACTTGCTCCTCGCGCTTTTATTTTCACTCGGCGAAATACGAGACCGCGACCATCGGGAAGCCGGCTTTCTCCTCTTTCCAAAGCTACCAAAATGGCGGCCCACGGTCAACAACTTGGCGCGTTTGTGCGGCGTGAACAACACCGTTTCAGGGGCTTTTTTTTCGCACTTTTCGGCGACTAGCCTCGGCAAAAACACTATTTGCGGGATTTGTAGCGCACGTTTCGCTGTAATATTTTAGAACAAGGAAGTTGAAGGTCTGAAGATTACGAAAAAAAATAAATCAGAAAATCGCATATTTTAACCAAAATCGGCACTTTACTTGCCGCGCCCCCCCTTAAGTGCTATTGACAGCTGTGAACTTGAAATTGCCTCAAGTAGTCTTTGTGCTGAGTCATAGGAATGCTGTGCTTTCTGACTCTTACAGTACAAAAAATTTTAGAATAAGCAGGCACTGCATGAAGATAACAAAGCATCATCTTAACAAAAAAACCTGATCCAAATACTTAGGTGTCATCCTAATTCTTAGAAAGTCTACCATTCATACTCGTTGAGTGTTCACAAAGACATACATTTTTTGTGTAGTTAGCAGAACAACTATAAAATAGGCTCGTACCAGTAGGGAAGCTTTTATTACCAGCCCCGCCGCGGTGGTGTAGTGGCTAAGGTACTCGGCTGCTGACCCGCAGGTCGCGGGATCGAACCCGGCTGCGGCGGCTGCATTTCCGATGGAGGCGGAAATGTTGTAGGCCCGTGTGCTCAGATTTGGGTGCACGCTAAAGAACCCCAGGTGGTCAAAATTTCCGGAGTCCTCCACTACAGCGTCTCTCATAATCATATGGTGGTTTTGGGATGTTAAACCCCAGAAATCATCATCAAGCTTTTATTACCATGTTTGAATGTGCTTGCTTTTCTGGAAGATCTTTTAGAATATAAAATGGAACGCTAGGACGGTTTCTTTTTTATTACTATAAAACATTGAGTGCTTGTTCAAGTTATGTGACTGATTTGTGCTTTGTGCTTTGTTCTGCAGAAAGCAGACACGCCACTGACGCCCTGCATTCAAAGAGCCACCGACGGCACCCTGGTGCTTCACGCGGATAATCAACGCCTGTTCGTGGCATCATCGCTACTTTCTGCCGTAGCTTCCCTGTTCTCCCTTTTTTGGGTATTTCACATTAAATATCCAAAAAAGGCAGACAGGGTGCTGACGTTCATTGAGCACGCCTTTGTGGACCTTAGTCAAACTAAGCCAAAAGTAAAGGCCCTTGAGCTCATAAACTTTTACAAGAACTTTTCCTAGAAAAGTTCTTGTAGAAGTTTATTACATATTACAGAAGAATGTATTAAAGGGCCACTCACCAGGTTTGAGAATTTTGAGCTGACAAGCGCATTACGTAGACGAGGCGTTCATGATCATGTCTGGCAAAATTCGCAACGCTACGCACCGTGGAAATGGGTCAAATTTCAAGATCAAAGCTGCTCCCCCTCCCCTCTGCCGGCTCATGCGTAGAGAATGAGGGCGTGACGTGGGCGTAGGAGTGGCCCTACGTACACGGCAGTGCAATGACGCTGGTCCTCTACGTAGACGAGTCTGCTCTGACGTTGTCAACAGTATACCACGTGACATGGCAAAAATTTTTTAACACAACATGCGTAGTTCATGTATTTGTTGCTTTAAGAAATTAATAAAACTTATTATAACTAATGAGACGCAATAAAAAATTGTGCCCGTTTTTTTTTTTCAGTTTTTTCCCGTGAAATGCTACGAGATGCGGGGCTAATGTGTCAGCGTTTTCATGCGATCGTGTCCCCGCGGTCAGTGCATTGAGCAGACGACCACTGTAGAACGCTCCTAAGCGTTCGCGCACTCATTGTACTCGTCTACTCTACCGCGTTTAAGCCATCGTTTTCAAATCATCCCGCAGAAACAGGCAGAAGACCACAAATTAACGCTGGTCAACAAAGCAACGCTGCTGGCGTGCTCGGGGGTTGGACTTGTTTGGGCACGTGATGCGCACATCATCTCATGGTGGGATGCTCGAGAGGGTGGGGAAGAGATTTGGCTTGCGAAGGCTACGCGGAGGAGCGGCAAGGGTTTCGAGCTCGCCTTCTCTCATCCTCGTTTCGCGCCGCTTCAAAAAACCTGTTTTCTCCGCTCGTGATGAACCGATTCGAAAAATTTTTGTGGCAAAATGTTCCTCATCGGACACCCAACAATTTCATTGTCTAACTAAAATTCGGTATAGGGCCTGGTGAGTGGCCTTTTAAAGCGGCCCTGAAACACTTTTCAAGGTCACTCATGACCTTGAACACTTTCTTTTTTCTTTGAATGTTAAGCTTTTCCAGTGTAATCGCGCTCGCATGTGTGGACAAATCGCAGCCTGCGGCGGCGATCTCTGTAACGACCGAGCGAGCTATGTTCAAATCAGCCAATGGCTAATAGGTGGACTTGCTACGAGGGATTTTTGAGCGTGTTCCGTCATTTGTCGAGAGAAGGGAAAGCAATTTTTAGCTGACTTAGATAATTTATTGTGAATTCCAGGTCGCGTGCTGCGCTATACAATTGGGCTCGTGTGTTGTCGGGAACCTCTACTACCGATCGGCAGCGTTTCCTGACCATGCTCAAAAAGTGTTGCAGGGCCCCTTGAAGGAATGTCTAAATTTAAGGGCTCGATTTTTTTAGGCGCAATATAATGAGAACTCGCACACAATAATGCCAAGAAAGTATAGGGGATGTTATTAGGAGTAATTGTAATGTAAATGTGACAAGTGGACCAAAATTCAACTTCCCACTAGCAGGGACCAAACCTGTGACCTTCTGTGATACGTTTTGTAGTTTTGCCTGTGAAGGCAGTTTCTGCACAGTACTCGTGATTGAAAGGCAGAAATTTAGGGCTAACTTATTGACACACTTTTGCGGTCTTTAGTCCAAGTCATATCAGTGCAATTTTAGTTCCTGTAGTTTTTTTATTATTATCTCGAATACTCCAGCTTTTACATGAGGTATGGGCTGTTGTCTAGTGACAATGACTTGTTCAACAACTTGAAGGCTTGCGGGCTGGATTGGAGCATAACGTCTCTGGGTAGTTAGCTTTAGTCTCTTGATGTGTTCACAAAACAACAAAAAACAAAGGAGCATAGATGCGCAGCGGTCTGTTCCAATTGTGGGTAGACCACTTAGGGGCTATTTGTGCGGCAGGACAGATGATAATCAGGCTAGATTAATGAATTGCGAGAGGAGAAATGCTAAAATTTCTGAAAAAGGCACAACCTAGACCTAAGGTATCTCAGTTTTACGTTATAAATGTTTTTGATTTTAATTTTGTAGCACTTCTAATCGTTTAGGTGTAGCGAAGTGTGCGGTTTCGTACTGCTTCATGCACTATAGTTTGCCATGCAAAAGCTGACCACAATTCTTCATGCTGCCTTTTTTTTTTCCGTTTCGTTTTTTCCTCCTAACTGAAGTTCTGCCTGTGAAGAAATGTGTGGAAAGTAAACGACCTCGCTCGCAACGTCTGAAATCTGCTTGCGGTGCTCGCCGCATTGTGTGGTATCTCGCAGTTAAACAGCACCAGTCCGCCCGCAAGCACACCTATCACGTGTTTCAGAACGCCTGTTTTAACTTTTTTTTGCACTTCGTATGCGCTATATTTTTGCCGCGATCGTGTTGGAAGGGTTCTTTGTAAAAGTAGACCTTCAAAAATATTCGGTGTATGTAGATTCAGTTTCATAGGGTAGTGTAGGAAAATCGTAAGTGCACCGATATATGGTCGTTATATCTGGGATCTTTCTAAGTGGGTTGGACTGTATATCTGACTGTTTATTTCTTGAAAAAAAAAGATGAAGAAGTCGTTGCAGTCTGTTTCCTGCAATCGATAAATTGTATTTGTTTGAGGCGCTTTGTGTGCTCGTCAATCTCGCGTCGTCACACTGGTGGAGGCGCTGGGTACGTCTTCATGCTTGGCACCCCTTCGCGGACCCGACATTCGAACCCGGAATCACTACCACCCGTCGACACACCAGTCCACCGTTCCAGCCGCCGTCTGCAAGGCATAGCTCCCGAGCTCAATCCCTTTCCAGAAACTGCCAGCAATCGCTTGCCTCCTTCAACCACCATGGCTACTGCAGCTACATCGCACATGACACTTCAGAATCCCATGATTCCTGACTGCTTTCATGGTGAGACCCATGAAGATGCACAAGACTGGCTGGACCAGTTCGAACGCTGCGCGAAGTACAACCAGTGGGCCACCCCAGAAGACAAGCTCACGAATGTGTACTACCTGAAAGACAACGCCCAGACGTGGTACATCAACAGGGAAAGAAGCATGGCTACGTGGGACGACTTCCGCAACCAGCTGATCAACACTTTTAGTAGTCTTGACAGAAAAGAGAATGCGCAACGTCTCTTGGAAGCTCGAATTCGAAAACCAAATGAGAGCGTCGCTATGTTCGCCGAGGACATGACCCGTCTTTTCGGCAGGGCGGATCCCGAGATGCCGGAAGACAGGAAGCTGCGGTATCTAATGCTAGGCGTGAAGGAGCAACTGTTTGCTGGGCTTGTGAGAAATCCGCCAACAACAGTAGCTGAGTTCACGAAAGAAGCCACAGCTATTGAACGGGCCCTACAGCAACGGTACCGCCAGCAGAGCCCGGTCAACGTTCGAGCGAGTAGCCCTGTTACGACTGCGGCGAGCCTCTGCGACAACGACAGGCCTCTGCGGGAAGTCATCCGGGAGATTTTGAGGGAGGAGCTTCGGCAGCTTGGTTTAATTCCAGCAACTGAACCGACGCCGGCATTGTCTTTTGTCGCTGATGTTGTCCGGGATGAGGTCCGCCAGGCTCTCTCTTCATCCGGCTATAATGGTGTGCGATGACATTTTACTTATGCTGATGCAGTCCGACGCCCCGTCGTCGCGCCTTCAGCACAACAGACTCCAATGACTGGACCACCACCAACCCTGCAAACACAGCCGCTGCCACCGCCGACGACTTTCCCAACCACACCAATCTCGCCGACAAGACGAATGCCATTTAGCCAAAATGTGAAGCCCACAACGTGGTTCAACAGTGAGTCTCCATTTACCTACCAGCGTCGAAAAACCGATTTGTGGCGTACCGCTGATCGTCGACCGGTATGCTTTCATTGTGGCGAAGCCGGGCACGTTTACAGAGTTTGCCGTTATCGCGACGCTCAGTACTCGGTATTTCCTCGCTACCATGATTACGCTACGTACGACGATCGACGCACGAACAATGACACTCCTATGAACACACCGCCGCAGAATCCAATGAGGCCCGGGTCACGTTCTCCATCTCCTGCGCAGGGCACTTCACCTAATCATCGCAGTTTTGCCGATGTCATCAGGAGCAGGTCCCCTAGCCCGCGACGGGGAAACTAGACGCAGCGACCTCGGGGGGTGGGGTTGCCATTAATCGAACTTCCAAACAGCCCCCATTGCAGACATATAACAGCTCGAAGCCACCGAT
Organism: Rhipicephalus microplus; assembly: GCF_013339725.1. NCBI lineage: Eukaryota > Metazoa > Arthropoda > Arachnida > Ixodida > Ixodidae > Rhipicephalus > Rhipicephalus microplus. Next base: position 223,758,298 of record NC_051167.1, on the reverse strand, counting down.
GCCGAAGACGACGAGAGCAACGACTAATGCGACGAATGGAACAACTGCCGACGTAACCGACGTTATCAGCGCTGACCTCGTCGTTCACATTGACGGCCACCAAGTGACGGCTCTTGTGGACACCTGCTCCCACTTTTCTATAATAAGCCTTCAGCTAGCCGACAGACTAAGGAAGGTCAAGGTGCCATGGCAGGGACCCAATATAAGAACTGCAGGAGGTCAGTTGATGACAACGGTTGGAAAGTGCATGGCCCGACTCTTCATCGCTGGTTCCACCTTTGTCGCCACCCTCGTCATTCTTCACGAGTGCTGTAGACAGCTCATATTGGGAATGGATTTCTTGCGCGAATACGGGGCTGTGATTGACATCCGTGACAGAAGTGTAACGTTCACTGTAAGCTCGGAGACTGCTACAGATGAGGAACACCAGCCACCTCGCTTCCGTATTGCCGATGACGACGTCATACTGCCGCCACGAAGCTGTTCCCTCGTATCCGTGCACTGTGACAAGTTACAAAACGGTACTGGCATCGCTGAATACATCAAAGAGCTCGCATTCACTAGCAGCATCTCTGTTGCCAGGGCTGTCATCACTGTTATTGACGGATGCGCTGAACTACTATTGACAAATTTCAGCAGAGAACGCAGACACATAGTTAAAGGCACGGCTATTGCCTATTTTGACGAACTCTCGCAAACAGAAGATTGTCATTTAGTGGAGGAAGCAGCAGCGTCTACTATCACTACACCGACACCTGTCGACATTGGTCCAATGTTATCTCCCATTGAGCGAGACCGCCTTCTCACGCTGATCAACAAGTTCCACGGCTGCTTCTCATCCACATCAACAGTTGGTCAAACGGCACTGACGAAACACCGCATCATCACGGATTCAGACGCCAGACCCATCCGGTAAAATTCTTATCGAGTCGCCCCAAAGGAGCGTGAGGCAATTCAAAAACAGGTGAAAACGATGCTAGAAGATGGTGTTATTCGGCCATCTAACAGTCCTTGGGCATCACCTGTAGTACTCGTCAAAAAGAAGGACGGTAGCTTGCGTTTCTGCGTCGACTACCGTAAGCTTAATCAGATCACAAAGAAGGATTTCTACCCTCTGCCGTGTATTGATGATTCATTGGATAGACTACGAAATGCCCGCTACTTTTCGTCTATGGACTTAAAAAGCGGCTACTGGCAAATTGAAGTGGATGAGAGAGATCGTGAGAAGACCGTCTTTGTTACGCCCGATGAACTTTATGAATTTCAGGTTCTTCCTTTTGGTTTGTGTTCGGCGCCAGCAACATTCCAGCGTCTCATGGACACGGTTCTGTCGAAACTTAAGTGGCAAACCTGCTTGGTGTACCTCGACGACGTGATTGTCTTTTCGGCGACTTTCGAGGAACACTTACGAAGGCTCGAAGCAGTTTTTGAAGCAATACGCTTGGCCGGTCTTACTTCTAAAACCAGAAAAGTGCCACTTCGGCTTCCACGAACTTCAATTCCTCGGTCACGTCGTAAGCAGCCAAGGGATCCGACCCGACCCGGATAAAATTGCCGCCGTGGCAAACTTCCCGACGCCATCAGACAAAAAATCAGTGCGACGTTTTTTAGGACTCTGTGCCTATTACCGGCGGTTTATTGCTAATTTTTCACGCATCGCATGGCCATTGACACAGCTTACTCGGGAAGATACCCCCTTCAGATGGGGCGAAGACCAACAGCAGGTATTTCACGAGCTTCGTCAGCGCATGCAAACACCCCCCGTTCTGGCCCACTTCGATGAAGACGCGCCAACAATACTTCATACAGACGCTAGTAATGTGGATCTTGGAGCAGTGCTCGTACAGTCGAAGGACAAAACGAAAACGTGATCGCCTACGCCAGCAGGACGCTGTCCCGAGCTGAAGCTAATTACACTACGACGGAAAACGAATGTCTTGCAATGGTATGGGCAGTCCTGAAGTTTCGTCCTTATTTATACGGCCGCCCATTCACCGTTATCAGTGATCACCACTCTCTCTGTTGGTTAGTCAACTTGAAAGATCCGTCTGGCCGCCTTGCACGATGGAGTCTTCGGCTCCAAGAATTTGACTTCACTGTTGCCTACAAGTTGGGAAAACAACACAACGATGCTGACTCTCTTTCTCGGTCTCCTGTTGAGACGGCATCCTCGGACAACGACAATGACGACACGGCCTTTCTCGGAATTGTGGACACTGCCGCCTTTTCTCAACAGCAGCGTGGCGATGCTGAGCTGCTACCACTTATAGATTACCTACAAGGGCGAGCGAATAGCGTTCCAAAGTTATTTGCGAAAGGGCTGCCGTCGTACTGCTTGCGAAATGACGTTCCTTACAAGAGGAACTTTTCACCCACCGGCAGCAGCTACTTGCTCGTCGTTCCTTCTTCGCTTCGCCGTGAGGTACTGCAAGCCTGTCACGACGAACCTACCGCTGGTCACTTGGTTTACACAAGAACATTGGCGAGGATAAGGCAGAACTATTACTGGCCAAGACTTGCCGAAGTTGTCAAAACATACGTGCAGGCATGTCTAGATTGCCAGCGCCGCAAGCCACCATCCATCAAACCAGCTGGCCTGCTGCAGCCTGTCCGAGTGCCGGCGACACCGTTTGCTCAAATTGGCATGGATTTTCTGGGCCCCCTCCCAAAGTTTGCCACTGGAAACAGGTGGATAATCGTCGCCACGGATTACCTGACCCGATACGCGGAGACAGGCGCTCTGCCACGGGCAACGACAGCTGAAGCGGCGCAATTTTTCATCGAAGCCATCGTCTTAAAACACGGTGCTCCCGCAATAGTCATCACCGACAGAGGTACTGCGTTCATGGCCGAGCTTTTGGACACCATTTTCCGACTAAGTGGTACAGCTCAAGATGTAGAGCAAGATGTAGAGACTAAGATGTAGAGCACAAGAACTGGGACATCATTTTGCCCTATGTCACGTTCACGTACAACACGGCTCGTCAGGAAACCACTCGGAAGACACCCTTTAGCCTCCTTTACGGACGCGAGGTTACGACAACGTTAGACACAATGCTCCCTCATGAAAATGATGGCAATGAGACGGACGCCGAAGATTTTACCCAGCTAGCAGAAGAAGCCAGACAACTTGCAGGTTGCGAATCACCAAACAGCAAGACGAAGATGTCAAGTATTACAACCTCCGGCACAGACCCGTCATATACAACGTGGACGACAAAGTATGGGTCTGGACACCTATTCGTCAGCGTGGGCTCTCCGAAAAGCTGTTGCGAAGATACTTCGGACCCTACAAGGTTCTGCGACGTATCAGTGACGTCAACTACGAGGTTGTTCCGGACGGTGTACAGTGTTCAAAGCGGCGCAGACATTCACCAGAAATTGTCCACGTGCTTCGGATGAAGCCTTACTTTCAGTGACTAACTGTGCAGTTTTGGTTTCGCCTTGCTTCTCAATCGTTTAACATCGGACGATGTTTTTTTTTAGGGGGGAATAATGCCGCGCGTATGTGCCAGTGGTGAGGATAACGAAGCAGGGCGACTGTCCTTGGCTGAGGGCAAAAGACGAAGAAGTCTTTGCAGTCTGTTTCCTGCGATCGATAAATTGTATTTGTTTGAGGTGCTTTGTGTTCTGTCAATCTCGCGTCGTCACAATGTTTTTTAACACGTGTGATAACATTTCAATCGTGAGTGAGCACTTCTGGTGTGCATATTTTTTTCCTGGTCCTACTTAATTGTTTTTGCCCTGTAGGCTTTATTCCAATCTGAAGTTACAGTGCCAAGAAACAGGCCGTCGCATTTAAACACTGAAGTTTGTGAGTGAATTACGCGGTAATATATCTCACCTTGCCAAGTTCACTTGATCTGAAAATTGCTGGCCTACAAAATTTTCTCATAAGCGCTTGCACGCTCGTCATTGGTGCTAGTGTTCTTGAAAAAAAGCCTATTGGTGACTTGGAAACCGTGTGCATAAATGCACGAGCAAGTCCAAAAGGTGCTCAAGCTAGTACAAAGAGTATACATTTTGTTCCAATTCTCTATCGATGCCCCTCTTATGTTTAAAATCTTTGCTCCTGTTACGCATGACCTGTGTACGTTTTTTCTTGTAAAATCTAGTCGGGAGTAGCAGTGCTATTTTAATTGTACAAATGTTAAAGTTCTGTTAATACAAATGTTCCAATGCTTGTCACATAATTCATTGTACTTGTGTATTATTTATGTGCAATATTATTGTAATACTGACTGCCTAGTCACAATGCTCTGTACATTAAGTGTAATGAAGCTCTGTTGTGCAACGACAGGCAAAATCGTTTTTCATTTCTTCAGCAATCAAGCAACTGCTGTCCTCATTGAACAAATGTGTGTTACGCTTTGTATGTTGACTTGCAGTCCTGCAAGGAGCAAGGCTACTGCGAAAAACTACCCAATGAGCTGGCATCACGTGCCTAACTCTTTATTCGCTGTGTTCTTCTCCTGCTTTGAGTGTATCAGTAAAGATTATTTGATTTTTCATGAATTTTTGCCTGAAGCCTTTTGAAATTCTTTATTTGTTTTGTAGAATGGCCACGAAGTTATAGGAGACATGTTCATGTGAAGTTTATTTTGTCTCAATAAACTTTCAGACTGAAGCAAGGCATGCTTTCAAGGGGTCTTAAAATGTTACTCATGGCCCTGGATGGCATTAAAACAATGCGAGAAATGAATGTGAAAAGTGTAATACGGGTGTAAATAAATACCACTACATCAATTTCCAAAAATGTTGAAGTTTGCTGCATTAGAGGCATCATTCGAGTTGCCAGAAAAAAAATTACCTCCTATCACAGGAGGTAAAAAAATTCTTTTCTGGCAGCTGGAATAATACCTGTAATCTGCGTTTTAATTTATTACCCGCAAAGTTAACCGCAAAAACCACAATACAGGTTTAAATAAATACCTCTACATTAGCCCCAAGAAAACCTTAAATGAGAATTAAAAATAACTCTCAACAGTCGCCGCAAAAAACTGGTAAGTGTAGTAAAAAATAACCTCTAAAGAACTCGAATAAAGCCACAAATAGGCTTAAAAAAACCCCCCAAGACAGCCGCAGAAACTCGGTAGCAGTAGTAAATCAATACTACCACAGCAGCCACGTTAAACCCTTGAATGAGCTTTAAAAATAAGTCTCGCCAATCGCCGCAAAAACTGGTAATTGTAGTAAAAAATAACCTCGCAGGAACTCTATAACAAAGCCACAAATAGGCTTAAAAAAAAAACCCCAAGACAGCCGCAGAAACTCGGTAGCAGTAGTAAATAAATTCTACCGTGGCGGCCACCATAAACCCTTGAATAAGCTTTAAAAATAACTCTTAGAAAGCGCCGGAAAAACTTTGTTTAGGCAGTAAAAATTTACTCTCTCTATACTCGCTGAAAACCTCACTGGGGTAAATATTTACTACTCTCCCTACGTTCAAAAACCCAGTTAGCACGAGAGTAAATTTTTACCTCGGTAGTAGGTGGTAAAAAAAACCCAGGAACGGTGGTGCGCTAGAGGACAAATGGTTTACCCAGTTTTTTGGGTTATTTCAGGTCATTTTTGTTTAGTGTGTATTAACTGCCACTTATTGTTCCAAACCTAAATTCTATGGAAAATTTGTACAAGTTAAATTACACGAATGCTTGCATAGTTGAAACTATCATCTACACAAAGTTGACCTACAATTTTGTTTGTTTTTTGCATGGCAGAAAAAATATATATATAACTGTAGCTATTGCTGTTGTAGAGAAAAAGCAGGTCACCTTTGTGTACGAATTGTTATATACGACAATGCGCATAATAGTTTGTGATCACGGTGCTATATAAGTACATTGTTTATCCCATATAAGGGAGCACTTCCACATATAGGCAACTACTTGATATGCTATATATGGTGTGACCGTGCCTTATAAGGCTGGATTCGTCTCCTTCTATGGGGCAAACTGTGCGATATATGGCTGTATATAAACCCATATATCAACCGACCGCGCAAGATACACATCCATATATGGTAAACAAAAGCCACATAGGCTGGCATATATGCTTATATGTGGCAACATATCATTTATATAAGTGCCATATATGGCATTTCCGTAAGAGCATGGCAGGACCGGCGCTTGGCATGGTAACGCCGGCGTGACGTGACGATATGAACGCCTGTGAGCACGCGCACCGCGTCACGTCGAAATGTATTGGCCCCTTGACTGTGCCTTGTAGTCATGTTCTCAAATGGCACGCATCTCATGAATATTACGTTTGCACCAGTCACATACCTTCGCCATCTATTGGCGCCACGTAATACCAAATTTGGCATATGTGAAGCTAGCGAAACGGCCGCGAGTGCATCATCAGTGTGGCATGTAGTCATGTTGTTACTGACAGGCATGTCGTGTTTATCATGTTTGATGTGTCATTTATCTATGTCGTCCGTTGGTGTCGCATATTACCGAGTTTTGTTCAAGTGAAGCTAGCGAAACGGCCACAAGCGCATTATGAGTGTAGCAGGCAGTCATGTTGTTACATGACACGCATCTTATGCTTATCAGGTTTGCGCCAGTATTATACCTTCGTCATTCAATCACGTGTCGTATTACCAAGTTTGGTATAAGTGAAGCTAGCGAAACGGGCGCCAGCACATCATGAGTGCGGCATGTAGTCATGTTGTTAAATGAAACCCATCTCATGATTTTCATGTTAGGCTCTGTCGCTTCTATTCGCCATGCAATCATGCCATACCATACTAGTTTTGCAACATTCCATGTGAACGAAATCACTGCAAGAGCTGGAGGACCATGAAATGTAAATCATGTCAATCATGACATACATGTAGTGATTTTATTGTTAAGACTAGTCGCATATGTTCTTCATACAGTCATGTTATGTCATACCAAGTTTGGTATTGATACCATTATTGAAACGGCCCGGAGAGCTAAAAGTCGTAGGCGGCTAGATAGATAGATAGATAGATAGATAGATAGATAGATAGATAGATAGATAGATAGATAGATAGACGGACGGACGGACGGACGGACGGACGGACAGACAGACAGACAGATAGATAGATAGATAGATAGATAGATAGATAGATACGCTCAAATTCGTCGAAGTTTGCTGAGAAGTGCTTCGCATTTAATAATAATAGTAATAATAATAATGTTGATAACAGTAACAATAATGTTTCTTTCTCATCAATACTTTGGTGAACAACAGCTACAGATGAAGTCCGCTCTCCGAAAGAGGCATTTTCTTATGATTCCGTCATGAGGCACTACATGATGGGCAACAGTATGACCCCATGACTTCAAAGCACTCTCGAAGGCTACGCGATGGGCGAGATTTGGAAGGAGCTATACTAGAGGGTGGTTGGATGGCTGGATCAGGCGCTTCTGGCTGGCAATAATAAAATGAAGGAGGTGCTGTTCGATTAAAAACAGGTCAGGGTGAAATCAAGTAAATGGGAGTGATGCGCGCTCATAGGAACAGCTTAGGTGAACTTCAACAAACTTAAAAGTATCCCGTGATCGGCGTAACTATACAGACTTTCACTGCGCTGGGACTCATTCTTGCGTTGCGCATGTCCTACTGAGGGCATTATTATTGCACGTGAATTAGAAACAGATGCATGGCGACAATCGGTATCATAAGGTTGTGTTCATGAAGATGATTGGCTAGCCACGGAAGGTGTCTCATGAACGTGTAAGAAGCTTTAAAAAGTTACGCTTTGTTACACTCAAGCCTGTTTTTTTCCTCTCATAGTTCTCTCTAGCTGTGATTCACAGATAGGCTTGAGCAACCACTTTACTTTATTCGTTTTCAAAGCTTGAAAAGTAGGCTTTACTGCCAAAATTTTTCTTCAAGCTGCACAACCGATACGTAGTGTGCAGTAACTGCAAAATGTGCAAGAGCAACAACAGCAGTGACGACAGAGCTACACTTTCCTATTTCATGTCTCTACTGTTACTGGTGTTTCTGTTCCTGCGAGGATGTCCAGGTCTACAGGCATCAGTTCATGTCAGCGTGATCGACCAGGCGACTCCCTGTTAACTCGTGCGGTCGCATTAGTCCCCATTCGTTATTTTTTGCACCCTCGTGCCATCGGCGCCTTCAACTGTGGAAGTGGCCATGACATGGATGACTCCGTGGCAATGTAGTACACGCGTATTAACACGAGTGACCACTGGGACCCAGCAATCAGGTTTCACAAGCAATAGCAGCATTAGTAAAACTATTCTGAAATGAGAGGTAGTATGAAATCAATGGTTCTTTTAGAAGTGAATAGTTACATCGGGTACAATTGTCATTGTAGAATGTGTATTTAATAAGATCTCCAAATATCTTAGGGCAAAATAATGAAAGTTTTTATGTGAATCAGTGCACTGAAAGCTAATCAGATTTTTAGTACCTATTAGACTTACTGTATATGCCACATTTAGGCAGCAGAGTTGCGAATAGGTCCGCCATCTTGCCCGCTGAGACGTCGTTGTCATGCAAGAAAGCCACCCCATCTGTCAGCAGCACTCGCGTTTACACGGCCGAGTTCACCGGCAGCATCTAGGCGTCCGTACAAGAAACGCCACACGAGCCCAGAGCGCTTCCGCTCGCTCTGTTGCTATGCGGCATTGATTCGACGAACATTAAAAAAGAACAAAGGTGAGCTCGTGGACAGGGAACGCGTAGCAATGCCTCGCCAGAAACAGCAGAGCGAGCCAAAACACGAGTGGCGTCGGACGAATCCGAGCGATCTGCTGCACCAAACCGCGTTTTCTTCTACATGTAGTGGCATTGCCCGGCGTTACATGGCGCAAATTTCGGCACAGAAGGAGACTGGGAGTGGTCTCCTCAAAGCCCCGAGCTCTCAGTCCAATACTCGGCAATCCAGGAGGCTTGCGAACGGGCGGAGAGCCACGGTCTTCCAGTCCCGGCGTGGACGCGGCAAGCAGCTGCGGGGAACCCCTCTCATAAGGGTGTCTCCAGGACCAAATAAAGTTAATTTCACTTCAGTTCTGCGTGCAGCGATCTTGGATTCTTTTGTAACTTTAAAATTATAGTTTACTTTTTCAAGTCGAACCTTGCCCTCTGTTAATCCGTAACCATGTTATTGAACCCGTTAACAGGTTCAAACCTATGTTATTAAATTTGTTATTTCGAACATCGCTGACACCTTCCGACTGTAGGAGCCAACGTAAGTCAGCGGCTCCCTGCGTTTCATCGCTCGTTCATGCCTGTCATTGACGCAATTCCTTCCACTTCGAAAAAAAAAACAGGCTCTGCAGGGGCGTTTGCGCAAGTAGGCGTTTGGTGCGTAGCGACACAATGGACCCGAGCTAACGGGGGAGTTTCTACTCCCTCCCACAGCTAGCCATGCGTCGCTTTGTCACGTCCGTGGAAAAGAGGATCCTGGGGGTTGAGCCGACACCGGGTGATTGGACCTTTAAGGCCCTCTGGCCTAGGCAACACACCCCTTCGACCCAGGCTTGATGTAGATGGCACCCCTGGGCTGACCAACCCAGGGGAAATCGGCAGTCACCTCTTCCTGTCTCCTTCTGTGTCTCCATCTTCGTCTTTTCTACTACATTTGATCTTTCCCGTTCTCTCCTCACTTCTTTTTACTTCCACAATTCTCGGCAGCAAGGGTTAGCCTGGTGTAGATATCCAACCTTGGGTAGATATATTAGGTTATAGAGACCATGTACGGCTGGCGCTTGCCTCTCCTTCACGTCTCGCAGCGTCTACTTGTTGGGCTCGCTGGTGGGTGGCTGGCGTGGCCGCCGAATAAGCTACATATTTCATGGGAACTCCTAGCCCTCTCACAGCCGATCGCTCATTCAAAAGGTCGCACACCAGTCCAATTTTTGAATTTCTACCAAACAAGAAAGATAACTTCCCGAAATACTATATCATCCACTGTAAAAGTACAGAAAAGAAAGCTAGAACCATTTCACCTTTTCTTGTGTCCAAATGCCTTATAGAAATGCTGGGCGCAGGCTACGAAGCCACAAAAACCGCTAGTGGTGACCTGCTACTCGGAATAAAGACCACGCACAGTACAAAAGACTGCATAACCTAGCATCTTTTGGTGATCAGCCTATCACAATCACACCGCATCGAACCATGAACACCGTAAAGACATGATGGATACCTGATGGACCTCTCTAATGAGTAACTCCTAACAAGCTAGAAAGATGGTGCAGCATATCCAGGTGCAGCGTATCAAAATAAGCACAGAACACAAAAAACCCCAACGAAACACATACTCACTTTCGCATCTAGCATTCTCCCCATAGGATATCCTGAACTGCCGGTCAGACCATACCGAACCCGCGACGCTGCTTTAGGCGTCAGAGGTTGCGGCACGGCTCCCAGAGCTGCCGAGGACAGCTTACCTTTGCGAAATGCGGCACCGAAAGTCATACCACTCACGATGATTGTAAATTACAAGTTCCCTGCCAAACTGTGAGGGTGACCATCCCGCATATTTCAAGTCGTGCGTGGCCTGGAAAAGGAAAAGAGAAATAAAAATCACAAAGTTTAAATGGAACATAAGCTTCCGTGAAGCGTGACAGCGCATTTCCCTGCATTTTGCAGGGAACACATTGTATGCCGAAGTGGTGCGAGAGGGGTCAGCAGCACTTCGGTTTTCGGCAAGCCTCGGACCACGCCTAGTTTGTCGAGGCAAACGCCACAAGCCCCCGCGGGGGGAGCAGCCTCGGCTGCCCCACCCTCCCTGAATACAGCCCCACCGAACGCCCCTGTGAACCATGGCAGTGGCCAGGGCACTACACAAACTAAACAGGTCCCCTCGATCTCCAGCCCGGTTGGGTCGAAGGCTCTGTCTGTCGCCACGAAGCCTATAACAAAAACAAACATTGTCTGTCGTCTCTCGTGAGGCAATGAACACATCCAGTGCACCGGCGCAGACTGCGCCAAAGGAGTGGCGAGGTCCCCTCGACTGCTCTAAAAAAGACAAGCAGTAGTTACAGGGCCTCCTAAAAGCCCTGTAAAATAAGTCACTTGTCTCTTTGAGACACCAACCAAACTCATTTCGTACACACTGCACTTCTTTATTCCCAATATGGAAGTACAAATTATACATTGGAACGTCAGAGGACTACTTCGTAACCTCGATGATGTCCAAGACCTTCTATATAAACATTCACCAAAAGTGCTGTGTGTACAAGAAACACACCTAAAATTCAAAAATACAAATTTTTTGCGTCAACATGTTGTCTTCCGAAAAGACAGAGATGTTGCTGTGGCGCCATCTGGTGATGTAGCAATTATTGTTAATCGAGAAATAGCATGTACTCATGTACCACTACTAACATCCCTAGAGGCAGTGGATGTTCGAGCAGTCCTAATAAATAAGCTCGTCATCATCTGCTCTCTATACATACCACCATAACACCACCTGGAAAAACATTAATTTCAGTCTTCAATAGATGAGTTACCAGAACCTTATCTGGTTCTAGGGGACCTGAATGCTACAACGGTTTATGGAGTGACTTCCGATGTGATGCATGAGGTCGTTTCATCGAACAGATCCTCTTTTCATGAGCTGCTTGTCTGTTGAATAGGAAAGAGGCAATATATTATAACCTTGGAAACAAAACTCACTTCCCCATAGACCTCAGTATTTGATCTCCTTCACTTGTACCATTACTGCAATGGCAAATTATAAATTATCCCTACGGAAGTGACCATTTTTCTTTCGTTTGGAGTTCACCAACATCATACGAATGTCTTTTACAAGTTCCCAAATGACTGACACACAAATCTGACTGAGAACAGTTTTATAAAATTACTTAATTAAGTTGGGCCGACGTATGTGTGTTAAGCATAGATGAAGCTGTGCAGTATTTCACAGCTTTCCTTATTGACGCAGCTGCCAAGTGCATCCCACAAACATCTGGACTGCCCGGCAAGCGACGCATCCCATGGTGGAACACCGAGTGTCGTAATGCGCGAAAGGAGCAGGACAAGACATGGAGGTTGCTTCGGAATTCACCAACAGCCGAAAATCTTTACAGCTTCAAGAAGAAAAAATCTCAAGGCAGAAGAACGCGTCGGCAGGCTAAAAGAGAAAGGTGGCACACGTTTTTATCAGGGATCAGTTCATATACACAAGAAGCTAAAGTCTGGGACATGACTGGTAAGGTAGCACGAAGACAAGTACATTCACTCCCACTCGTGAACACACAGGGTGATAGCCTGGAAGATCAGGCGAACTGTCTCAGTGCCCATTACGATCAGGTGCCTAGCTCATCCCAGTATACTGAAGCTTTCCAAAGTTATAAAGCAAGCATAGAAAAGCAGAAACTAGATGACGAATGTACAAAATCTGAGGCATACAACCAACCTTTCATCTTAGCTGAGCTACAAACATCACTAAACTCTTGCAGTAATTCTGCCTCAGGCTACGACTGTGTCGTGTTTGAAATGTTAAAAGACCTGCCGCTCAAACCGTGCAAAACATTACTCTCCCTATTAAATGCTATCCGGCTATCTGGCACCATCTCTACTTCCTGTAAAGAGGCTATAATTATTTCGATTTTAAAAGAGGGCAAGGGCTCATCCTCTGTTTTGAGTTATAGGCCCATTGCACTTACAAGCTGCCTTTGGACTCTTTTTAAAAGATGATAAACCACTGATGTTCTCATTTTCTTGAAACACACAATCTTCTTGACCACTTCCAGTGTGAGTTTCGAGAGGGAAGATCCAACACCGACCATCTGGTGGGTATCGAGGCAGAGATTCGAGACGCTTTCGTCCACAAACAATACTTCCTCTCTGTGTTCCTCGATATCGAGAACGCTTACGACACAACATGGCGTTTTGGCATATTAGGAGTCTTGCCTCACCTAGGTATGCGTGGTAGAATGTTTTCCATAATCGAGAGTTACTTGTCCAATCGGACATTCCGTGTGCGTGTGGGCGATGCTCTCTCCCAAACATTTGTCCAAGAAACGGGAGTACCGCAAGTTAGTGCACTTAGTTGTACACATTTTATTATCAAACTGAATTCCTTGCACCTGTCCATCCTCCGCGATATGTTCTATTGTACATATGTCGACGATGTCCAGCTTGGCTTAATTTAAGCCATGCAATCTCGCAATGTGTGAGCGGCAGGTTCAGCTAGGTTTAAACAAGGTCTCCATTTGGGCAGAGGAAAGCGGATTCCCACTGAACACACAAAAAAGCACGTGTGTCCTGTTCTCCCGAAACACAGACATGCACTCAGAACCTGACATTCAACTGAACAGTCAACGTCTGTCTGTCAAAGCTGAGCATAAATTCTTAGGCCTAATTTTGGACAACAAGTTTGCAATGACCTTCATACCACACATCAAGTATTTAAAAACAAAATGTGTAAAAGCCTTGAACGTTCTAAAGGTGTTGTCACGGTCCACGTGGGGTGGTGACAGGCAATGTCTTTGAAGATGCTGAACCCCGTGCACCATTTGGGCATTCGCCTTTCTGCGGGTGCTTTCCGCACCAGCCCTGTGAAAAGCCTGTATGTGGAATCGAATGAGTGGTCACTCCACTTATAGAGATGTTACACATCTTTTGTGTACTACCTCAAGGTGAACGCAGACAAAGAACACCCCTTTCATTTCACAATCAATGATCGGTCTTACTCTGCCCTGTTCCACAGCCGTCCTTCGTTGAGACAGCCGTACTCACTTCGTGTGAGAGACCTCGCTGAGGAAACCGATGTGCCACTTCTAGAACACAGTTTGATAGCTCCTGCTGCATATGTGCCGCCATGGCAGTGGCAGCTTGTAGACTATGACATATCTTTTGCGGAAGTCACAAAGCATGCGCCTGTTGCACACATCCGCGCACTACTTTCATGAACTCCAACACAAGCACACTTTTCCCGAATTCTACACCAATGCCTCGGAGACGAACACTTCTGTCTCGTACGCTGCGGTCGGCCCATCCTTTTTAGATGCCGGTACTCTTCATCCTAACACAACCATCTTCACTGCAGAAGCTCAGGCGATAGTTGCGGCCGTTTAACACATTAAACAAACAAAACAACAAAGCTCAGTAATAAAAGCAGGTTCCCTAAGCGTGGTAAAAGCGTTCAAAACCGTGAAAAAAACACAAAAGTTACGTTCTTTTATCTCTTTACTCGCTTCTATGCACAGTATACTCACTCAAACAGCATGTCGTAGTTTGCCTGGCGTCAAGACACCGCGAGATAGAAGGACATAAATGGGCGGACCACTTGGCTGCATCTGCCAAGCCAACCAATGCCAATACAACAATGGCGATCCCTGCACTCGACCTGAAACCTCTCCTCAAACGAAACCTCAGAGCTTTTTGACAGCACACATGGGATGCACACACACGAAATAAACTGCATGTTACCAAGCCGCTACTTGTTCAGTGGCCGACAATATATCTAAGTCCCGCAGCACACAAGTAACACTAACGCGGCCGAGGATAGAACACACACACACGACACTCCCTCCGTTTGTCTGGGGACGATCCACCATTCTGTGAGAGATGTGCTGAATGAAAAACTGTGCTTCGTCACATCTGTGAAGCACAAACTGTGTTTCACACTTTAATTGAATTTAAGGAATTAGACACACTTAGAAAACAAATATTCCCATTACGCTATCAACAACAAATACCACCATTCCACCCTGCAATGCTCACGGGTAGGAAACCACTTTTCAAACTCGAGTCATTGCTGTCGTTTTTAAAACAGGGGCAAAATTATCAAGTGGTTTACCCAGGGAACTGGTACCACGACCTCTGAAGAGAGGTTGCTGCTGTGGTTATTAAAAAAAAACACAGCACATGCCTCTCAACCCTTGTATACAAGGGCATTCAAGAGGCATTTGTGCTAATGCCAATTATCACCACAGAGTATTATCACGATCCTTCGCCACCCATTCTCACTTGACACCTTTCAGTTTTAACCACTGCAGGGTGTGGAATTTCAAGGCCCTTGTACAGTCACCTACCATAAACATTGCCAACACCCCTTGATTCATGAAATGGCGCTCTTTGGCCATCATGTGGCTTTTGCGCCATAAAGCACCACACACCATCAAAGTAATGCGAAACCTCTAATGAATAATGGTCTTATACACTGCTAGTATTAGAGCTTCTTCGATGAAAGTCACCATAAGGAGATACTATTGTTAGAAATAGCAAACAAAAAAGCCTTGAAATAATTTGTCGAGAATTGTGTAAACAATTGGAAACAACTTAAGCTCCACAAACCGCTCGTTTCACGTAGTTTTTCACTGCTTTAAATTATTAAGGAGGTGGCTCAATAAGTAATTGCTATAGCGCTGTTTTTCCATGTTTTACAAATAGCACAAGCAAACGAGAATTTTGAGCCTATCTATACGTAGTTGTGTCATGCTCTGATCATGGAAACTACGCAGCATTGAGTAACGGCGCAGCACAGACATCTGTAACACTGACGTCCACTAAAAACAGACAACACAAGAAATAATCACAACACCGACGAAGTAGTACTCAGCGCGATCTCCTCGCCGAAGTGCTCGGGAGTCCCGTCTTGACCACCGAAAATAGTGGGCGTGTTTTTCGGTCGGTCCCAGACCGGTTTTCCTGGAGGAGCACGCGAGCGTCTAGTGTGGTGCGGTACTTTATGGGTGCTTCCATGTTTCCCTTCTTTTCTCCCAGTTTTCATTTTGATAGCTGCATGCGCACACCTGTGCGCCGTTTAAATTTTTTTCCCTCTTTTGTCTTCTTGAGAGATATTTTGCTTCAAGCCGTCTGCAGGGCTATCAAGTTAGAGAAAATGTAGAGGCTTTTCATCTCCCTTTAGTTTTTTTTGTTAATCTTTAATGACATCACCCAGTTTAGCCCATCGCCTATACCAGTAATGACGGACACCCCTTCTGAGGATGTTTCTGACGAGATCACCTCTGCGCGAGCCTGCTTCCAACCCGTAACGAGCTGCCCGAGCTCACCCAAACAATCCCCTGTGGCCCCGATGATGACCTGGGCTCGTAAACTGAAGGCTGCTGCCAATCGTCTTCAAAAGGACTCATCTTCCAGCACCACAACTTCTCTGCCTAGTGTACGAAGGATCAGGAAACTGTCGACACCATGCCGGCGTTAATCATCGAAAATCAAGGCCGCCACCACAAAAAGCGCGATGCTAACGGCCGCAACAGAGGAGACCACCGCCGCCATTTTCTTAGCACCACAGCCTTAACAGCTCCATCTTGTACCCACACAACAAGAGGAAAGCAAGGTGGAGTTGCAGGACTACCAAGAATCGATCGCATCAACACCAGCAGAGTGCGAGGAACAGACCAGTACCGATTCCTCCTCGCCCACGTCCTCCTCCAATATGGAACACAACACACCTCCGTCCTCCTCCCCATCTCTGCCGATCTTCGCAAGTGTCTGGCCCGTTCTGGAACCAGAAACTGCGCTGACAGACCAGACTGCCAACGAGCAACACTACAGGTGTCATTTGCAGCTCCCCCGCCCCTTCACAATAGAGCGCGTGTTCATTCTGCGCCGCCGGTTTCTAGTACACTGCAGCGCCGGCAACCAGTTTCTGCCCTTGCCTGCTGGCTGTGGAAGCCTGCCGCGCCGGGCGTCGAGAAGACCTGTTCGGAGAGGGGTGTGTACATAGTGTTGTCTGTCCCCTTTTTGAGGGCGAAGGAACGCGCATGAACTCTACTACTACCGCTGAGGATGGGGCCCTTGCCACCCCTACCCTTGCTTCTGGACTGCTGCTTCTGTTGATGACGACCGTTCCACTGCTCAATTATTCTTTCCTCTTCTTTCCACTTTTCTCCCTTTTCCCTTCCCCGCAGGCACTGCGCCGTGCTCCCGACAGGGTTGCAGAAATTAGGTGCCTTTTTCTCATCTTCTAACCACTACCACCACTCTACTAGAAAGGCAACCTAGGACACTTTGGAGTCTCTTGCACAAGAGGGAGCCTCCAAGACCACCGCAGGATATCCGACCCTCCTCGAGCCTTCCCCACCTTCTTCTGGTCACGCTACCCATCCTCCAGAGAGAGTGGCCTCTCCGCTGTCAGATGGGGTGGTTTGTTTACCTCCCATCTGCTCGCCACAATCAATGCATCCCCCTCCATTCTCCCACTCAAAGGGGCGCATGGGAGCATCGTCTGCTGCGGCCGGAGCTCTTCCGAACTCTTCAGCTAGCACCGCGCCACCCCCTCTTTCTGCCTTCGCCCCCATGCGCCCACTGACGGTGGACGCTTTTACCGAAGCAGATTACGAAGAGTTCCGACGCAAGCATCAGCAGAAAAAAATTGGCAGCATATCTACGGAGTGAATGATGTAGAGTGGGGCGAAGCATTCGTCCATCCATTTGTTCTTGCTTCAGTCCGTCCATGCGTCCGTCTGTGTGACCCTCCATGCGTCCATCCGCCCATCCGTGCGTGCGTCTGTTCGTGCGTCTGTCCCTGCGTTCGTCCACGCATCCGACCCTGCGTCCGTTCATGCGTCCATCCATGTATCTGTCTGCGTGTCCGTTCGTCCATCTATTCAATACTCCAAGTACCACCATCTCGCATCTTTTCATCATTTATTCCCCATATAGAAGCACCGCCATCTAGCGGACATTCCAAGGATGAAACGAGAGGTGGCACACGTACACTTTCTTGCGGATTCCGCTTCGGGTGTACTTCCCACCTTTAGCCACCTCGAGTTCATGGTATATACTAGTTCACTGTATTCATGGCACTACGGCTCAGCGCTCGCTAAACCTTTCTAAAAACAAGGAGCTTACACCCAGCGAGTATAACGTAGCAACCCTTTCTTGTCATATAGTGCTCAATCTACATGCCAATGGCTGCTAATGGGGATCGCAGCATGCACGTTAACTAAAAGCCGAATGCTCCTGTCTCTCATTCTCCATTATCAGCCATTGGCATGTACATTGAGCACTATTTTTCATTGTTCAACAACGCACAGAAGAAATCTCTCACCGGCACCACCTTGGAGGATAAAATGTTACAATTGCTTAACACTACCGCACTTCGAAGGACGAACAGGTGCTGCTCTAAAGAGCTTCGCCCCTAAAATGGTTTTCCGTGCCAGGCATCAACAAATATGAATGTCCCTTCCAGTAGGCAGACATCCAGTGCAGCTCCCCCAAGCAAGGAAAAAGGGACTCGCCAGAAATCAGGTCGCCGCCAGCACCAACTCCATCTTATCGAACACCTGGTCACGAATGAACCCTGTCACACCTATGCCACCATACTCTACCGCCCCAAGGGCAGGAAGAACTTCTTCTTCCTCAGCCGAGACGCAATTGCAGCACAGCTCTCGAAGGTGCCCGGCACAAAGCGTGTGCGCGTCAACTTTCGCGGTAACATTGTTGCGGTTGACATCACACCTAGAGCTGACACCTCGACTCTTCTGGTGGTGGTAAACATCGCGGAAGTGGCTGTCAATATCAAGACAACCAACAATGGAACCTGTACCGGCGTACTTAGTGGCGTTGACGCTGCTTTTGAGGAGGAGGTCCTCAAAAAAAAAAAAAAACCCAGAGAGCTCTGCTTCCATCCTCTCTTGTGGCCATACCAGACACAATGTCCTTTTCTGATTTGCGGATAACGCAGCGCCACCTGAGGTAGTGTTATTTAAGCAGACCCTCCCTGTACGTGCTCGTCGTCACCGCCCCTTCCAGTGCGTTGGCTGTGGCGCTTTCGGACACACTTATGCGATGTCCACCAGCTCCCCATGCTGTTCGCGCTGTGGCAACGACCACGCCCGTGCCGACTGCGTTGCACGCGGCCCCAAAGTGCCTACACTGCGGTGGCCCCCATCCCACCACCGAGCCCCGATGCCCTCGCTGGCAACACGAGAGGAAGGTGCTAGAAATCATGGCCTCTGCGGAACCGCCCCTGTCTCGTCGTGAGGCCGAAAATAACCATAAGAGCGAGGGCAAAGCCGTGCCTGCTCGAGTGCCGTGCACTGTTATTTCATTGGTGGTGCAACCGCGCTGAACGTACAGCACAGTTGTTTCGCCCCCGGCTGATGAACCCTAGGCCCCCGACATTGAGGCGCAAAAGAACATGGTGATTAGTGCCCTGACCGTAGCCGTGCAGGTCCTCATCTGGACAATACCGCAATTCGGCTCTTTGTTCAAACTGTGCAACGCGCCCCTGGCCACCCACTCTGCCCTCAACCAAAATGGCTAGCAGCAAGGTGTTTCGGCCGTGGATTTTTCAATGGAACGTCCGTTCTCTCCGCTGCCATCACACCGAACTGTCTACCCAACGCCAACAACGCCAGTACGACGCCTTGCTGCTGCAAGAAACCTATGCTCACGTCGGAACACTCAACCTACCTGGTTTTGTCTGCTATCACAGCACCACGCAGTGCGAACTTAAAGAGTGTCGCACAGTCCGGTGCAGCACTCCCTCGCATCCTCTCGGCACGTCGAGGGCTTCGTTTAATGAGCGCACTGACCTCCCTCACGCTGCAGTGGACATCAAAGACATTCTGTGTGAAACCCTTAAAGCCCTCGCCCTGACTGTGCATCGGGAGCACGGACACCAGTGTCGTGAGCGTGTGCGTACGCACATCTAACTGCTCGGAACACTGGGACAACCATTTCGTGTGCCGCCTCGCAGACCACCTTAATCGCGACGTGGTCATCAGTGGCGACCTTAACTCTCACCACACCTCGTAGGGAAGTGGCGGAAGGAACCACCATTGGCGTGACCTCCTCGATGCCGTGCGAAAGGCCGGAATGCTCGTTATAAACACGGGTAGCTGTACTCTCACCCGCTGTGGTGTGTCCAACAGTGCCATCGACCTGAGTCTCCGGAGTGGTACGTTTAAGTAGAGATTTTCAGTGCAGGATACCCAAGCTTCTTGCGTACCCAGGACGTCGGGGCGGTGGTATTGCGCATGCGCAAAACCCCAAACAGATGTGTCACAAGATCGCTGGGGCCATGCGTCCGCGCGGCCATAAACAACGCTACCATTACTGGCCTCCTAGCGGAGATAAGCTGCCCTGGCGCACATGCTGGCACATCATGTTACCCGTGACGTCACCCACCTTCACGGCAAGCAAAGCCGAGGCTCACCAGTGCCAAAACCTTGACCTTTAAGTTTAAAGCACAAATATTAGAGTGGCTACTCACTATACACAGTGTTCATGTGGTGTCACTTCCGCCGTTGTCGCCCTCTCCCGCCATGCCCGGGTACCCCGTTGAATACCTACAGCAGTTCGCGTGCTGCAGCACGGTTTGCTGGGGGCTCGTCATCTGTTGCTGAGTACGATATTGAAAGGGAAGCATTATTGTTTTTGTTGTCGTATTTTAACGAGCTCATGGGATCAGGAAAGACTCGCTTGTTCATTCGATAAAAGACCAGAAAATCAAGATGTGCATCACGTATACCAGCCACCGCGTAGACCGGCTGCCTTCCTGGACCTGCGAGGGCCCATTATCTCGCTTTCACTACAAACACTACAAATTGCGTAGTTCAAGAACAAGTGAAAGCCCAAAGTCTCTTGAGCCACAATTTTTAGAGTGGATGAGCAAAGCGAAGCCGCTCCCATCGAAAATGTGCGCGCCTCTGTAAGGCATTCAAGTTGGGTATGGGTTGGGTACGCAACACTGCGCGCCTCCAAGCCCGCAGCGCCCCAAGAGTTTGGGTACACAGCACTAAAACTCTCTAATATGATTGGCAACGTGCAGCAGACTCTCAGGGCTCCGATACTACCCATCGTGGTCACACCTGCCACAGCTAACATCAGGTAGACTCGGACATACACTGTTGTGAAGCGGGCGAGCTTCAGAGAACTGTGTGCTACAGTGCCAGTCTCTGCAGACTTCTTCACCGCGCTGGCTCAGTGCCACGACACAGCTACCCTTCGCTGCACCGTGTCTGCGGGCACCGCTGCACCAGACATCAGCCTCCTCAACCTTCGCGCCACGCGTCGCATGGCGCAGATTGTGGCGGTGCGCTCGCAGAACGCGGAACATTGGCGTGCCTATAACTGGGTTGACGCGGTGTGCCACAGGCACGCCAGACACCGTCGCGACTAGAGCTGGGGGAGCCTCTACTCGTCACTAGATGACCCTCAGAACCACGCCCAAACCTGGCGTATCTTCGCTGCCGTTCGTCGCACCAGAAAGCTTCGCTGCCCGGTTCTTTTTGTTGCTGTTGCACTGAAGATCATCACCACGCAGGAGTTGGGGCTGAGCTGCTGGCAGACACGTTTGCCCCTCCTCCATGCCCACAGCCACCACAGGGATTACCGACTGTGCCTGCACTCAACAGGCCTGAAGTGTTCGCTCCCGAGCGGTAGTTCCCCGCCGAGGACATTCTGCTGGAGATCCGCACATTGCACACGAAGGAGTTTACTCTCAGTGAACTGACCGCAGTGCTCAACAACCGCACGAAGCGGTCTGCCCCGGGAGTGGATGGCCTCACCTACCAGATGCTGCGCAATACTGACCCCTCTATGCGGCCCCAGTTGCTGGAGGCTTGCTACGAAGTGTGGCGCACAAGTCAGGTGCCTCCGGGCTGGAAAGAGGTGCTCGTGGCGCCCATCCCGAAGCCACGGAAGCCGGCCACAGAGCTTTCATTCTACCGGCCAGTATCACTTACCTCGGTCACAGGATAAGTCGTGGAAGCCATGGCATTGCGAAGCCTTCGTGGGATTGCTGCCGCAACCAACGCATTCCTTCCCGAACAGAGCGGGTTTCGCCCAAGGCGCTGTACGTTCGACTCACTGTTTGACATGATCACTACCCTCGAGGAGGTCAATTACCGCGGTGATTACAGTATCCATGTGGTGCTCAACGTGAGAAGTGCTTTTGATTGTTTGCCCCACGCATCGATTTTGGAGGTACTTCGTTACCTCGATGTATGCGGGTGGATGTTGAACTACCTAGAGAGCTTCTTGGGCGACCACACTCTTCACGTTTGTGTTGGCGCCCGTAATACCCAGTTTGGTATAAGTGAAGCTAGCGAAACGGCCGCCAGCGCATCGTGAGCGTGAATGTAAACATTCGACAGAAGCTTGCCTGGTTGAGTGTGAAGCTGGGAGATGATTTAGGCTCCAGCCAAAAGTTTTCCAGAAACCCGACGTTTCGAATCCGACTTGGTTCCTTCCCCAGGGGTGACAGTGGAGACTAAGTAGCAGCGGCGTCTTCAGAGCACTCGCAGGATGGATAATGACGCCTCTCTCTCTCTCGTTTCGCCGTGCCGCGCAGTCCATGTGTATACACGCTAACGATGTGCGGAGGTTCTACAAAGAGCGCAGCGCAGTCGCCGAACATGCTGAGACCTTGAATCACCGGATAAATTTCGAAGCGACTGCCATCCTTGAAAGTGAGCCAAACTGGAAGAGAAGGTTATTACTCGAGTCATGGAACTTAAAGAGGAGAGCCCTTAACATCAACCACTCTCTCGGAACCCTTCCCCAGTGTATACACATGAACTGCGCGCCACGACAAAACAAGAGAGAGAGAAAGAAAGAGAGAGCCATTATCCGCCCCGCGAGTGCTCTGAAGACGCCGCTGCTATACGTAGTCTCCGCAGTCACCCCTGAGGAAGGACCCAAGTCGGATTCGAAACGTCGGGTTTTTTTGAAAACTTTTGTTTGGAGCCTAAATCATCTCCAACTTCATCCTCAACCAGACAGACTTCTGTCGAATGTTTACATTCATGCTCATCATGCGCTGGCGGCCGTTTCGTGAGCTTCACTTATACCAAACTGGGTATTACGGGACGTGAATGCATGACGAAGGTATGGGACTGGTCCAAACGTTATAAACATGAGATGCGTGTAATGTAACAACAAGACTACAGGCTGTGCTCTTGATGCGCTCGCGGCCGTTTCGCTAGCTTCATATGTACTAAACTCGGTATTATGCGACGCGAACGGACGTCATAGGTAAATGACACATACAAATATGATAATCACGACATGAGTGTAAAGTAACAACCTGACTACATGCCACACTCATGACGCGCTTCCGGCTGTTTTTCTAGCTTCACATATGCAAAATTTGATATTACCTGACGCCAAAGAATGACGAAGGTATGTGACTGGTGCAAACATGATAATCATGACGTGCGTGTCATGTGAGAGCTTGACTACGTGTCACAGTCAAGGCGTCAATACATTTCAACATGACACGGCACGTGTGCTCGCCGGCGTTCGTTTGGTAGCCTCACGCCGGCGTTGCCACGCCAAGCGCCGGTCCTGCCATATACTCGCGGGCGCGCGCCTCGCTGCGTTGCTTTGAGGCATGCGCGTTTCAGCACGTCCGGCGTCCCTCCATCACGAAAAGGAGACGCAGTGTTGTCTGAGTAACGCATCGGTGCGGAATGCAGCACGGCGCATGTCGCGCCGGTGGCCGTCGGGCTGCGCTGACGGATGCTGGTCGCGCCGGTCACGCCTGGCGTCAGACTATAGCGTTCTCACGTTTTGCTAACGTATAGCATCGCTGTGCCCAGCGTGCGCGCGCATCAACGTTACGTTGGAGTATATTGGGCCCTACATGATGCACTCGCTGCTGTTTCCCCAACTTCACGTATACCAAATTTGGTGTTACGTGACATCAATGGATGTCGAAGGTATATGATTGGTGCAAACATGATAATAATGACACCTGTATCATGTAAGAACATGACACCATACCACGTTCATAGCGAGCTCACGGCCGTTTGGCTAGCTTCACATATACTACATTTGGCATCACGTGACTTGAATAGGTGACGAAGATAAACGACACATCCAAACATGATAATCATGACACGGAAGTCCAGTACGGCATAACTTACCTCCACCTCGTAACGTTGTGGTAATTTTAGAGCGACTTATCAGCCTTCCTCATTCATGCTTCGCATATGATCGATTCCTACTGTACGTTGGATCTGCCAATTTTTTCGCAAAAAATTTTCAAAGTCGTGTCAGCTCACCGGCTATATTGCTTCTAGACTGCAAAATCTTGTGTCTGAACGAAACGTGATCCTGGTGTAACCTTTTCTTCTGTATTTCTCTTTTCTTTTGTAATTTTTAATATATAATATCTTCGGTGCGTTAATCAAGTTTCAGCTTGTGCTTATATGCCTCCTCCGTTTTTATCCCGTTAGTTTGTGTTTCTTTGTGAAATACACCTGGGCCCAGAAATTGTGAGGCGCGATTGCCTCTGTCAGAGTCCTAAATCAAGCAATATGGTCTATTTTACTTTTTGTAATATCTCTTAAGCCCTGACCGCCTGCACGCGATTTCCTCGCAAGAACGACCAGCGGCAGCAACGAGCGACAAGATCTGCTGTTGCGGAGGCCCATCCATCGGCGCTGCTTGTCGCGTCACGTGTTTCTAGAAAACTAGAAAAGATCGCTTGTCGCCCGGAAGCCAGCGTGGCACTTCCGGCAACATTGCTGCGTCTATGGTCCGCGCTTTGGTTTCAATTTTTTTTCGGTGCTTGTTATCCGCGCGTACTTCAACAAATGCAAGGTATGAATTACCTTTTTTACATTCTCATCTCACGCGGAGTGTGAGAAAGCGGCAGTATTTTGCCGTAAATCCCGCTATCGAAGGTTTTTTTTTGTGTGTGTGTCTCGACCACAGCTTGTGACAATTTCGTGGCTTCCTACAATGCAAAATCGTCGTAGCGTACTCCTCTTGGCACCCTGTCGTGGTGAAACCAAATATTGTGAAAAAAGAAGGTCGTGAAATCTTTTTGTGGCTTTCTTATGCCACACAACACAGCAATAAATTTGGCATGTTGTCATTGAGCTACTTTTCACAACTTCTTTTCACATTTTATGGGTAAACACTGAATAGTCCTCAATCTAGCAACAGTGACACTGTCGCTGACATGCGGTTTGAGCTTTCGCGACGCAACGGCGCGATGGATCAAGTTTGTCGCAGTCGCTAGAAAATCGCGTTCATGCGGTTAGGGCTTTACTTGTGCGGCAATACATGACTGCACTGGAGGCGCAGTGGCGAGATATTGATACGCGTAGAGTAACAGTTGCAGTCGTAGTTGCAGACGTCCTAAGGCAAGTACGACACCATCAATCTCAAGCGCGAGACACTTGAACCACTTCTTTGGTTAGCAGCGTCTCTAGACTTTACTCACACAACCATCTACGTAACATGAACTAACGGCGGCAAAAGCATTGCCTCGGTGCCCCGGATCGGTGAACGGGATGTAGGCCTTAAGTTGGGAAACATGCACAGCCTCAAAGCTGGTGACGTGGACGAAGGCTTGCGGGTTGGTGGCATGATATCGTATGTTACTTCGGTAACTCAGTGAACAACTCTATAAGGCCCGAATTAGCGTGGCAGAAGTTTTTCACTGAAGCCAATGCTACGCCAAGGCAGCCAGACCAAGACCAGGAAGCCAGGGCTGACACGCACGTTGCCGTGGTCAGTGTCGTAATATCGCATTTGTTTGACCTGAGATGCCAGTAATCGATCACGAGCAACGCGACGTGCTGTCGCTGTGCAAACGATGACGTAACGACCGTGAAATGTTGTTCAGCTTGCCTCATAAGGGAGCAGTGAGTCGATAGGCAAGAGGGGATCGCGGTGATACAACAGATAAAACAGAGACTAAGAATAATACTGCGCCGCGATCAACAATACGCAAACGTTACGAATGGCAAAGTGCCCTCCCAATCCCGATGGTTACCAGACACGCACATGGATAACATGTCTATGAGTGTATGGTTCAAGCGCTCAGCAAATCCGTTCGATTGAGGACGGTAAGTGACGCTGAACTTTTGGGACGTTGCATTAGAGTGCAGAAGGCCTTCGACAACTTTTGAAAGGGAACAACGACCTCCATAAGAGAGCAGCTGACGCGGAGCACCATGATGTAAGTTACGCCCAACGAAGCACCATAATGTTAATGTTACGTAGATGTTTGTGCCAGTGTGGAATAGACGACGCTATCAGCCAAAAAAGAGCTGGAGTGTCTTGAGTATTGAACCGATGTGACGTCCGCTGTGGAGGTCTAGGTCCAACTTTCGGAGAGATTGCCCCTCACTTCCATCAAAATGATATGCGTCGAGTAGCAGTTGCAGTTGTAATGGGAGTTACAGGCGCCCTAAGGCAAGTGCTAAACCATCAGTTCTAAACCAAAAATAGCTCAACCGTCCTCTAGTCGGCACTGGCACACACACCTGCGTAACAATAACTTAAGCGGTGGAGATGTCAGGGAGCTGCTATGTGAAATATTTAGCAAGGCTTTCGGACCACCGGCCACTAAGAACTTCAAATCGTTCCTAGGCGTCCAGAGCGGTGTAGATAACTCACATACAAGCTACGTACATCAGCTTTGATCCACAGAGTCGACAAAGACGGGCCTCTAAAGAAGAAAGATGGGTAGATAGAAAAAGTCACAGCTATGCCGCAAAGACAAAGCAATGAAATTGATAGCAACATATTGGAAGGTCACGCGCAGAATGACAAGCAGATCAAAACGTGCCCCACGTTTCTCACGCAGAAATTACGCACGAAACGTATTCACAGGTACAAATACACGCGAATAAGCGTCTCAGATGTTACTTCGCTGTGCCTCAAAAGCGCGCGCTTTTTGTAAACGAAGACTGTGCAGTGAGTGGAACCACCTTTGTGTGTCCTGTAACTACAACAAAATCGTTGAAATGAAACCCCAAGGCGTCCGATTCTCCCCAACGCGAGATAAGCGTGCGCACATGTGAGCTTCCACGCACCCCACTCTTCAAACAACGCCTCCTAAAAAATATGTCTGTTGTTGTTGTTGAGTGATTCTAAAAAGAGGAAGAAGGCACCTAATTGGAACGTGTCGTGAACGCGCGGCCCTATCCTCTGGGCTTACCCTCCGCCTCCGGTACGGAGGCGAGCGTCTCCGATGGCCGCCCCATGCGAACACACCAATGCTCTCACAGTTGCCTCCGAGCAACCGTGATATCAAGCGACAGAGCTGTACGGTTATGTCACTTGACTGAGCGGTACGGAGGCGAGCGGCCTCATGTGGCGGCCGGTAGCAACACAAGGCGGGAGGCATGGCCTCCGAGATGGCGTGCTGGCAGGAAGCTCCCAAGTGAAAAGAGAGCGACGTTCCAGGCATAGTTTTTCTCGGAGGCGTTGCTTCAAAGTACGCGTGAAAGATGAGAGCGTGCACTACCGCATAGGGACGATCTGGCGACGCGAGCTGATTGCGCTACATCACTGATAATGCTGAAAACACTCTAGTTCCCCCGAGATGGGTGTCACCAGCAGTAAGTGGTATACAGGGTTTCCCAGCTATAGCTTTAGCCAGATTTTTAAAATATACCGATACACGCAATCACGAAACAACAAAATGCATGTTGCTTACCACTGCCTGTAGTTATTCAGACTACTTTTGATGTTCTAAAGTATGCTCTAAATAAATCTGTTTAATTAGCTAACTTATGAAAGAACAAAGATGCATAGAAGCTTCGAATGAGAGAGTTGTAGATTGGTTTGCTAAACATCCGATTAGTACAGTTTCATACTTTATATCTGGTAAAGGGCCAGTAAACAACCTTAAGGTCCGAAAATTGTTGTAACGAGAAATATGTGCACTTTTACTTCGAGATCATGCTGCCGCAAGAATTTTGCGAATACGCGCTATAATAAGGAAGTTAGAGGGGCTAGAACATCGCGTTGAGGTGGTTTGAAATTTTCGCGTGGTCTCGCCTTCTACTTCAGAGAAAGGGGAAAGTGTGGCCTATCGTCGTCACTCTTCCCACTTCGGCAATGTGACAAGACGTCAGCGGTTGGCGTCATCGGTGAACTCGAACAGTCACAACGCCCTTCCACTTGCTGCGATGCCTGGTTGTTTTTTGTTTAGCCGGTGCCGATGCTTCTCCGCAGCCCCAGTCACTCGATTTCAGCCGACAACGGTTTGCAGCAAAACTGAGCTCCGAGACCCGGCTGTGAAGTTGACCCGATTTTTCTGGAGTTCAATTTTTGGAGCGAATTGTCGCGGCATCACAAAACCCAAATAATGCGTTTGTTAGTGGGTGTGACTATCAACAGGTGGTGCGAGAATTTGCTCACTCTCAAAGACTAGGTCAGTGAAGTGCCAGATTTCAACGCATGAAGCCTAGGGGGAGTTTCGCAACTCGTAAGATTGAATAGCTCTGTCGTAGCTGTGGGAGAGAACAGGAACAGTCATTGACTTCACTACTGTTTGTTGAGACCTGCTTTAGACCGATCGACGAGCTGAGTGCTGCGTCACGTCACCGATCGCCGAGTTGTCGTCACCGCGCGTGCGAGGACCATTGGTCAGTCGTAGGAAAGGAGCGCGGGAGTTGTTTTTTGAAATAGAGGCTGTGCGGCACGCAGTTCTGTTATATTTAAAAAACGTGACCGCAGCGGTCTAATCCAGGACGTACTGAGCTTGCTTGGGGGGTGTAAAAAAAAGTTGGAGCCTGTTGACTGGTATTCAATTATTAGTGTTTTTCTGCTAACTACTAATGCAGGTGAAATAAAAAAAACTACCACGTCACAAAACTGATCACGCGCCAGTGCTCACGATGATTCTAGTGCCCCCTATAGCGTTTCGCGTACGAAAGACCATAGCATTCGCCCATTTGTGTTGTCGGGATATGGCCGCAAAGATGGTAATGGCTTTGCAATGAACACGTTTTGCAATTGGCCAAACAAGTGATAGCCGCTGTGACCGCTTATCGCTGTCATGAACCAGTTCGAGGGAAGCGTATGGTTTCGTAAGCGGAACGTTAGCGAGCACCGGCATCACGGCGCGCGTAGGCGCGCCGGTTGGTTTGTCATGTGGATTTTTTTCCTTTGTAATTCGTGGGCGTTTGTAGTAAACAAAACACTAATAATTACCAGGTATAAAGCTCGAAACTGTCTAATCAGATCAGACGTTTTGCAAACCAATCTACAACTTTCTCGTTGACATTTTTATTCTGTCTTCGTTCCTTCAAAAGTTACTTAATTAAAAAGTGGCGAATGAAACAAATGTTCCGAACACACACACAAAAAAAAAATAGTCTATCTCCAGGCAATCGTCAGCAACATGAATTCAGTCATGTTTTAATTGCGCTTGTCAGCGTATTTTCAAACTCTGGCTAAAGAGAGCGGAGGCATCCTGTATATAAGTAGCTCGCCGTTCAATGTTGAAGGAGATGCTTTTTCGTGGCTCAGTAGTTAACGCCTCGCATTCGCAAACAAGAGGTCAGACGTCTGATTCCGCGCACCGGAGTCTTTTTCTGGATTATTTTAGGGGTGAAGTTCCTAAAGGCGTGGGTCTTCCAACCCCTTGTATGTATGTGAGTGACCGCTTATAGTTCCACCTTTGCCAACTGCCCTCTACTTCGTCCACGCAAGTATTTCACTACACCCCATCGCTGATCCACCATTTCACTGACCATAAACAAATACTGCAAAGAAGTAGCCAATGTTAAATGCAAGATGGTGGTGTACTTGTATCCAAGTGCACGTCAAAGAACCGTAGGTTGTCCCACTGTGTCCATCCCTTGTTTGTATGTGGCCATCTATAGTGCGCATGCCCACTACTTCGTCCTTGCAAACATCCCACCACGCCCAATCACCAATTCACCAATTCACTGACCATAGATTCGTTATTATGTACGAGAAATGAAAGCGACGTACACCTAATACTTAGAAGCAATAAATGTCTTGTGTAAACATATACATTGTTTGTCGCGTATTTGATGATGTAGTGGGCGATATTCACGAATGGTTCATCGTTAGTGATAAAACCCTCCAGCGCTTCGCACCATTCCTCATCATTAACTGCGTCGATACGCTGTGATAATTTTTTTATTGCGGTCTATTATATGCCGATATGTGTACATATACGCTCATGACTGTGACACTAACGCCAGCTGCAAAACCCGGCTGAGAGTTCCCATAAATTTCTATCACATTAAAAGCACTGACGAAAGGCATACGTCAGTCAATGTGAGTTTCAATGCAGAAGGTCAAACAATAACATGTAACTAGCCTTCGAAGCTATAGAAAACCTCGCGACGTTGATATATGTATACGCTGGGGGCTATCACAGAAAGAGGAAGTGGCCACGTACTTTCAAAAAAAAAATATTTCGCTTTGCGAGAGTGAATCAAATTTATTGTATCCCAGATGGCTTGCTTAGTTAACTGATGCAGGAAACTTGCGAAGTTGCAGTGTAGTTTTTTTTTAGAACGCGTCAATAATGAGGCCAGATCAGCTGAACAAGGGAGACGGATCATCCTTCAGAGGAGTTGAATTTTGCTTGGCGGAGCTACATATGGACATCGAGAACTTTTCTTGCAAAGGCTATTGACTGCTGTACTTTCGACGTCTGGGTGGGTCGTGAAGTTGTATGTGGGCACAGGAATTTGTTTGTCATGCTTTTGCGTTGTATAACTGTTACGTAAAGAGCGAATAACAAAAAAAAGCTCCTATTTCCATACCCTTTCACCTATTGGCTTGCGGACAATGTTTTGGGGAAATCAAGGACATGTTTCAAAAATAGTTACTGGTACAGCGCAAAGTGCATCGTTTATTTTCACCTTTGCTGTGCCATGAATTCTTAGTTGCATCGTGAGCTGTAGAAAACAGCTGTGTATCCTTCGCAGGTTTTGTTGAAGTAATCCGTGCAGTTTTGTGTTGGGCCTCCGCGAACTGCGCTGCCTGTTATAAACATTTGGCACGATGCTAAAAAAGAAAAATGCAAGTGAATCGTAGGTTAGTGTTCGTATGTTTCTTTTTATACTACAGTACATTAGGGCTAATTCTTATTTCTTTTATGGTGTAGCGTTTAAATAGACGTGACGCAAGAGCGAGTATAAAAGCTTTACTCTAGTAGAGCACACCTAAAGCCACCAATATTCCACACTTCGCAATGCTTCAATGGTAATAAGTAAACTGCCTGAGTTACTACTCGTTTACACTTACATCTGAAATCACACCTCAAAACTGCTGCTACCATGAAAGCATACTTCGTGACTGCATGAATAAAAGAACAGTTTTGTGGTTTTGCCCATGAGACGATGGCATTCGAATCACGTGAATATGGAGGAGCGTATTTGCGGAGAATGCGCTTCTTTTTTATTATGAACAATACTGGTATAGTCAAGTTTACTGCTCAATATATGCGGCTATGCCTGCGTGAAGAAGCTATTGCCCAAATATACTGGCAGAGCACAAACACTAGTCAGGAAAGTGTACGCTATCGTGAAAACAGCCTTTATAAAGAAAATTGTCCGAGCGCAGTCGATAGATGAGCCTTTTACTCACGGCATTGACCAATGAACTAATTGGACCGCGTCATGTGCTTTTTGGTAGTAGACCAACAATTTGAAAAAGCATTATCCAAGAGAATATCACATGGTCAAAGCTTGAATGCGTCAGACGCAGCATGAAAGTTTGCTGTAGCTTAACACACAATATTTGATCCTACGCTAAATCGGCAAGAGTGCATTCGCTTTCTTAATATATTGTTTGTCTGTTAGCATGAACAAGCAGTTGCATTTACGATTCTCACAGGAACGTTCTTCTTCGATGGGAAGGTCATCTAGGTGCACAAAAGATGGCTGAAGCATGATTCAAGATGATGCACTGGCGGGCGCTTGATAAAGACATCGTCACCATGTCACCATTATCTGATTTTAGGACATTTGAAAAGATTGCCCTCATACGAAACTTTCATCCTTTCTTGCGCAAAGAAGTTATTTTTTCTTGCGGTGTTAGTGCTATCCTGTCTGAGATACGTCAATTGTGCAAGTTACATAGAAGAAACCCCTGTGTTAAAGCGTAATGCGTGAAGTAATTGTGGTATCTGCGAGCAATTTATGTTGAATGCTAAACTGGCATGAACAGCATCTTGTCGGAAAGACAGTGGCCCATCATAGCCGTAACACATGGGTGTCAACTTGTTTGACCTGCGTTCGGGATATTTTGCCGGGTATACTTATAGTGATGATTTTGAACGTGATTAGTTGGAGCAGTGCACTCAAAAATATGCTGTAGCATCAGTTATATTTCATGTCTAATACAAACAGAATCACGTTACAGAGCTTGTTTCAGAAAAATCCCGGCGTTGGTGTCAGTGTGGGTGTCGGTGGTTTGAAGTGAAAAATCATTTCTATGTGACCAAAAAATTGAGCATCCTTGCGTCACAGAAAAACTAAGAGAGATGCAAGCAAAACAATTAATAAAAAATGCTGGGTCGAAATAGGGATCAAACCCGGGTTGTATGCGTGGCAAAAGGGTGTTTTACAACACAGCCACACCACTTTTTTTCTTTTATGGTATTTATTACAGAATTTGCGTCATAAAGACAAAATTTACAATGCCGTCGTGACAATAGGCGCTCAAGCGTTTCTAGGAAACACGTAATGGCTAACCGAGCGTAGGTTCTTCACATCGAGAGTTCTTCAAATTGTGTTATACGAAAAAGAAAGTGGTAAAGTCAAAAACCTCACCAAAATAGAGTAGCAGTCATTTATGACACAGCCATGCCTCTGCTTGTAAATACCGTGAAAATAGCTTCGTCTGCTTGAAAATGTAGTGAAAGTAACTTTTATGCTGTACAAGCGTACGCGTCCTGTATAAGTCCTTGCCAACACGTCCTCAAATATTGCCGTAATAATGCGAGATACAAACTTGAAATGCCATTGGGCGTCAGAACATGGGGTTATTATGACTTCATAGTTTAAAGTCAGTCACTCACAACAAAAGCTACACACGCTACCGCATTCTTATGGTCACGTAGTCGGTGCATAGCAAATTTGAAAAAAACTTCCTACACTAAGTGTTTGAAGGACGCACTTGAAACAGAATACCACTATCACGTTCAACTCGTAAAGCCGAAGCTTAAGACCACCCATTTGTTTTCCTTTCTTGGTGCGGGGCGTAGAATACCAAGTGTTGTACATTTTTACAGTGCTCTAACATTTAGGGAACCAAATTGGAATGGAAGTTCTCATACATACAGATTTTTCCAAACATACGAGATCGAAACTTTTGCATGATCACTTATGGAGAGCGTTCGTCATTGTTCGGGAGCTCCTGATAGGCTATGGTACGGTTGGTAAAGGCAGCCTCTGAAAAATGTGAGGAAATGGTAGGTTAAACTTCGAGCGGCTGAATACCGTTTCAGCAGCAGTCAAAGCGGTGGTTTATTCTAGATTATTAACGCAAGTGTTTCCTGAAGATAAAGAAGTTAAAGCTGTGGCATCTACTTATTGTTCAGCCTTTGGGTGACTTGCGCTCATTTCCAATTACAAAGTTCTTGAGACATCAGAGAACAGCGGACACACTACATCATTGAGGAAAGTGGCCACGCAGGCCATACACTTTCTAAAAGAGCTAACAATGCTACCAGAGCTTTTCGTTACTTTCATAGTATCATACATCTTGCCCCTCCATCAGTCAAATTACTAGCCTAAAAACCCTAATTTGCCCAAAACTATAATATGCACTAATTATTTGGGGCCCATCACAAAGTGATCTATGTAAGTCCACCACAGTAGTTTCAAATCACGCAATTAGATTAATCTATTCAGGTTACTGATACCACACCATTTTTACTACCCTTAAAAGTAGGGTTGGTGTGCCTAACCGCGACCAACGCCTTGAGATTTCTAGAGTGTACTTGTATCACAAAATATATCGTGCGCTTCATTATAACTGCCGCATTCTACCAGCATATCGTCAATCAGCCCACACAAGTCACCACAAGGCCGTCTTCCCACCTCCTGCTTGCACCACAGCCCCGCTTCATTGCTTTTTCGCTTAGAGGGACATGAACAACTTTCCCTCAAAGGTCATCGGTCCTTCCAACACAGATACATTTAGAAATGTCATATAATCAATGTTTTAATAACTCTATATTGTTTGCCCACACCCTCATGTAAGGGGTTCTGTAAATGGCTTTTGAGGTAAACTACATACTTTAATAAATATATATCAATAGCTTGCCATTAACAAGCATAGCAACCTGTGCGTTGTGGTGTTGTGGCTTGCGGGGCGCGCTGCGGAATGAGAGGCCGCTTGTTTGACGCCTCACGAAGAAACTATTTCTTGACGTTTTTATTTGCAGTATGTACCTATATTTTTTACAACATCATACCTGTGACAAAAATACGTCCGCGGAGCCATAGTGGACCCCGGCATAAAACACTTTCATGCTAAAATTTTGTGAAGCTGAGCCTTGCCATGTCAAAACTGTTCTATGCACGCTGTATTACGGGGGGAGGGTGGGAAGGACTGTATCACGTTTAGAGCAGATAAAGGCCACAGAAGGAGTTGACTAGGAACCTTCATTTTATCGCTTGGGTAACCGTCCTGCTAGGAAATCCAGAGACACTAGCACCAGTGTTTTAGTAGTGAACTTTGCAGGAACCACTACAACTGAATAAGAACGACTGCTTGGGTTAGCCTAATGAATTTCGTGTGAAGCGGGTTTTCAGCGCAATCGTTAAAGTGCTGGAAGTAAAGCAGGTGTCAGCCTCAGTTTTAGGTCGGGAGTGTGCTGTATTGCCATAACAACAAATTAACACTGATATCGCTTAGGTGTGTCATTATAGGAAATTTGGTGACAAATGCGTGAGCCAGCTTTCGGTGGCTTAGCATGAAAAAGATATCACGGTTCTGGATAAGGGTTAACCCTCTACCATTGTGCCTTCGTTTTAAATGCGAAGCATTTTTTAAGCAAACTTCGGATACTTTCAGCGTATCTTTTTATCTATCTCGCTGTTTTTGTTTGGGTGCTTTTGTGTCCACCCCCTTAACTTGGTGTGAACCAAAATTAGCATGGGAGGGGAAGATAAGATGATTCGATGAATATGACTGGCGCGCATGGTGAAGACATGAAAAATGTCACAATCTCGTCGCGTACGTTGTCAAACACTTTCCGACAGACAGTGGCATATACCCATGGGAAGGTATGGGCCGCTGGTATGCGGTCACATGTGCCACAGATGACACTTAGAATCTACCCAGGAACGACGAGAACACACAGGCGCAATTTTAACGCGTGAGCGTTAAGCAATACCCGACATCGGTAGCATCGACTACTTTTCAAAGAGACTGTAATTTTCAGGAAACGTCAATAGTGGTTGCAGTGCTGCCTACCCAATTTTATAAACATCACATATCTACTTCTTTGATATAGCCGTCACATCGGGTACTTGCCATGCTCTCAAGTTGATTTATGTAGCAGCGTCCAGGCTTACCATCTTCGTGAGCATCAGCGCTTCATATCAGCTTCTAGTGTTGCTAATATGCATTTTCCAGTTGACATCGTTGCGCAAGTGCGAACAACTGGTTATATACACATCGGTAACTCCTAAACGTATGTCTTTGCGTCCAACATTTGTACATATATTTAGAGTCATTTCATAACAATCAAAAAAGTTACAACATGGTCACCTTTCTTCCGCATGTTTCGCATAACGTCGATTCCAAGGTACTTGGGATCTGCCGAATTTTTCTCCGACACTCCCCCAAACTATAACACGTCGCTCGTGCCTGTTGGTAAAATATATAACCTGTTCGACGGCATGAACAGGTGTCCTCAAAAATTAAATGCAGTTAGTAGACAGAACTGGCGTTGTGACTCTTTGCCTTCTGTCCTTCTCCTTTCGTACGCTTTACTTCCAGCACTTTCATGCCTGCTCTGCAAACCTTTTTAACACAACTGGTTCATGGGAGGATTTTTTGCACAAGCACTGACAGTGTAGCTGATTATGGGTGCTGAACTCGCTTGAGCATTTTGAAAACTATTATTATCATGCCGGCCCACGTTTACTTTGTAATCTTCTGATCTTGTGCTTTGCTGCAGAAACACGTACGATTCGCACGCGCAACCCCGCCGCATTGGTTTGTTCGGCGTGGAACACAAGAAATAGGATTCAGAGAGAGCACGATTGCGCAGAAAAAAAAACAGGCACAGAAACAGATACAAAGACCTATTAGGCAATGATATGGAAGAACAAAAAAAAAAATCGAGTGACACCTAAGCTTCGCCGTTAAGAGTTGAACGATAGAGTTATATTCTGTTGCTAGTGCGCACTTCAAACACTTATGGATCGGCTTGTTCACACTGAGCATTCCGGCCGCCGAAATCGTGCCAAAACCAATTCGGCAGCGGCGAGTTCCGCTGAAACGGCCCTTTTCGTGCTGATCACTCTCATACCGATTTTGATGGCATCGGTCACCGGTCTGGCTCGCCGCGGATAACTAGGAGCGCTAGCCGAGGAATAAAAAAAAATGGCGGCCAAGTCTGACTTGCTCGTCGTGTCACAGTCAAGGAACTTGCGCTTAGCTAAAATGCTGATTGAGCTTGTGCCCAACCACCCCATTCTATACAACAAACGCCCCCCCCCCCCCCCCAACCACAAGGACAGCTTGCTAAAGGATGACTTGTGGAATAAAAATAAGAAATGAGCTCAGCATTGCTGGTAAGTAGGAGTTGCTGTGCCTATGTTACTTTGCTCGTTAAACTGCCAGCAGCTTGCAATGCAGTTGCTTTTCTCGACAGACTTCGAACGAGTGCTGAAGCGCGCACAAAATAAGAATCTAACTCTTCACGGGCGCACTGAAGTTGCGAGCCACCGACAACATCCGGGGAACAGCGCATCCATTCCGTGCTCGCCCCGTAGTGTATTGTTCACTCGGCAGAAGGCACGCAATGGCTATTTGGTAAATTCGCCGGTGTGGTGAATGACACTGCGTTTCTGTGACAGAATTTCGCTCGCTGGAGAAAGAGCGGATGCGTCTGTGTGAACTAAGGGTTAGGGCGCCTTCACACTTGGCTCCGAAGAGAGCGAAAGCAGCGAAACTCTTCAAAAACTGACTTGTCTCGCCGCCAGAGTGGCCGGAAAATCACGCCACATGGCCGTCGCACGAAAATTGGTTCGAGAATAATTTTCACACCATGCGAAAGCGTATCCGGTTTCCGCTTCATGGCTTCGGTGAAGCCAGACCAAACCACGTCATCTAACCAGCCGGCCCGGGATTCAACATGGCGAGAAGGCGTTGGTGGTGGCTCGCATCGGCTCAAATCAGAAACTACTCGTGCAGCACGACCAAATTTTTTGGCCTCAAAGAGGACGCGTTCATCGAGAGCCTGGATTGGTTAACAATCGTCAAGAACTCTGGAATTAGACGGTGTAGCAGCAGCGAGTCAGCATGCCCCAACGTGTCTCCCGTTTGTGTACAGACAGCTGAATCCGCCGCCGCCACCGCCGCTGCTGCCAGTGCCTTCGCTCGTGCCATTTCTACAAGCTTATCCCCCGAAACAACGCTTGAAAAGGTGCGAGCTGTTTATTTTCAGTACTTTGCGTGAATAACTAGAGTTCACTACGAAACTTAGTGCTCGGATGCCTGCTCGAGGGCACCTCACGTCGCAATGGAACGAGCCACATTTTACACACGCACGTTGATATACCTAAAACCCAACTCTCCGTCTTCAAAATCCTCCAGAACATCGCAGAGGAGACGCTACTAAACTTGCCTGTTATGATTGGGTGTCGCATTTATCATTGCGTACGCATTCCACATAGGAATAGCCGAAACTGCAGCATGTGACCATTGCGGCAGGGATGAAACAATTTGGCACGTTCTGTGCGAATGCCTACAGTACTGCTCGCAGAGACAGTCACTCTACAATGCGCTAGACCAACTGGACAGACTTGTTCGAAAAAAAAAAATCCTGCGCTACCGACAGGACTTTATGTCGCAGAAGAAGGTTGTGAAGCCACCCCTGCCCTTGCTGCGTTCCGCCGGTCTCTTCAAACGATTGTGATTTGAACGCCCTGCATACGTGTGCACATATATTTGTTTTTCAAATTTATCTGATCTTTCTCTGTATCTATCCTCTTTCCAACCCTTATTTCCCCACTGTAATGGGTAGCAGACCAGTTCTCCTAGGTTAACTTCCCTGCCTCTGCCTCATAATTTTTTTCATTTCTTTCTCTTCCTTTTACAGCGAGAGCCGTTATGAGATCTAAACTCAAGTCACGCGCGGCGCTGTAGTTGT
The DNA here is from genome assembly GCF_013339725.1 of Rhipicephalus microplus. NCBI lineage: Eukaryota > Metazoa > Arthropoda > Arachnida > Ixodida > Ixodidae > Rhipicephalus > Rhipicephalus microplus. The sequence goes on along the minus strand of NC_051167.1, from coordinate 223,720,296 downwards.
CCGCCACGGCCGTCGCCGCTGCCACCGCCTTCACCATCTTCACCGCTGGTGTCCGTAACCCCCATCGCAGAAATAAAGAAAAAAACCTAGTAAGCTACAGGGAGGCTCGAACCCGGGTCCGCTGCGTGCCAGCCCAGTATTTTACTACATAGTCACGCCAGTGCTTGGGACTTGTTGGCAAGCTTGCCTTAGGCAGGCTTGATATCATGAAAGGTATAGCGTTTATATGAGTAACAAAGCGCTTTAAAAGAGCAAAAAAAAAAAAACAGCCAGTCGTCACACAATGTGAATAGCGTCACCAATGCTCCAACGCACTACAATAGCTTGGGTTGTGTTCCCATTCTTAGACAGCACGTAGACAGTCTACGCAGACTGCTTAGAAGACAGCACCGAGCCCATGCTGTCCGAGAATTGGAACACTTCTGAACGGTTTTTACCACATTGCGCCACCTCACGTCGATAAGAAAAAGCTAAAATAATCAAACGTAACGGTTGTATTTTCTGGCTCATTTTGTGTTTCAATCAAAAACAAATAAACGTTACTCACATTGAGCGTCTGGGAAGCGTCAGCTTGTGTGCAGACGACCCTTCCCGCGAGAACCGATCTATCTGAGCGATTCGCTGAGCCGCCATCTTGTTTAGACAGCAAAGTAGCCTGCAGCATTTTTTTCTACATTGCGGTCTTCTCGGAGCTGTATATTTTGCCGGCTACGTGAGAATTGGTATGGGACTTAAGATCACCGCTGTTCGTTTAGCTGTCTATTTAGCCGTCTACGCTGAGTATTGGAACACAGTCTTGTTCTTGATCTCCTACTAACTGTGGCCCACACCCACTCGTGGCATAATTTCTCATATTTCTCAGCCTCTGTATCAACAATGGGGACGAAACTTCTTGCAAGTGTTTAGCGGATATCACACTTCTCAGAAGAATGGCGAAAGATAGCACAGCGAATGACGGCTTACTACCCAGAAAATATTATTATTTATGCCATAGTGGGTACTCGGCAGTTCCCCAATGAATGTTTAAATAGGGCTCTGAAAGGCCACTCTTTTCGTTTTCACTGTGACTGTGCTGCTCCATTAGCGCAGCCCTGGCTTATTTCTTTTGTGCTTAGAAATCAGGCGAAGTAGAAATTATTCTCAAGGATGCGACTGCAGCGCCAGCGTCAGGGGCCGAACAAATGTGAGCATTTTCAACGCCCGGGGCCATGGTTTTTCGGCTGCTCTAGCGATTTCGTTTTGGCTTCATTTCTCAAGTGGGAATGCATCCTTAGCACATAAAACCTTCTCGAACTTGCTATGCACCCTTTAAGTTGCCTTGAGAGTGTAGTAGCGTGTGTACCTTTTTAGCGGTTGACTGACTTTAAACTATGATGTAATTATGATAATTCCTGGTTCTGACGCCCGATTGCAATGTACGCTTGTAACACGCATTTTTACAGCAATATTTCATTATGTATTGTGAAGCAAATATACGGGAGGTGCGTGTTTATGAAGTTTAAAAAATACTTTCACTGCATTTCGAAGCAGATAAATTTATTTTCAGTATGTTAACAAGCTGAACCTGTTTATCGACTGCAATATTTATCGCTTACTGGTCAATATTTGTTCGACCTTGTGCAGAATTTCTGTATGTAGTCAGCAGCGAAAACATTTTTCTTTGAGCTACATACCTCCACATTACCTGCGAAGACGTGGCTTCATGAAAAATATATATATTTGTCCTGGTCTCTATATTGCAGACTGTGCAACGAGCCTCAAACAATCGATTGATTAATCAATTGTTGTCATGCATGTCCTTTCTGGGACATCATTAAGACAACCATCAAACAAACACTTCCTATGAGAGCTCATGGTGTTAAGTTCCTACCGTTCAAAAAGACCATCAACAATAATGTGCCATAAGATTTATTTACGTTATTTGGTCTCTATTCATTATGGAGCAGCCGCATAATTGACAGATATGCTGGGCCACCTCGCTCAACAAGGTCTTTGTTGTTTTCGAGAAGAATCAGCCAACATGCGTAGTGTTGTCTAGACTTTCAAGCCTGTTTCGGAGTGGCTTGGACTTCTGGACATGTCTGCTTGTTTACCGGATTTCAGAAGGTTGTAGGCCCATGTGCTCAAAATTAGGTGCACGTTAAAAAACCCCAGGTGGTTGAAATTTCCGGAGCCCTCCACTACGGCACCTCTCATAACCATATGGTGGCGTTGGGACGTTAAACCCCACATTTAAATCAATCAATCAGATTTCTGAAGGTTTGTTAGACTGTACGAAACTGTGTCTGGCGCTTGTATGCATGCGCACATAACTTTGAAACGACGAATTTTATAGATATATGTGACAACACTTGATTGCATTATATTCAAGAAAGCAGAGGCATGGCTGTGTGGTAGAACACCCTTTTTTCACGCAAACGACCTGCGTTCAATCGCCACTCCTACCCAGAATTTTGGAATATTTCTTTTATTTCTATCTTTCTCAATTTTTCCGCCATGTAAAGATGCGCGATTTTTCGGTCACGCAAAGATGATTTTTCGCTCACAACCAACGACGCCGATGGCCACACCGACACCGACACCGACTCCGACACCGGAATTCCTGCGAAACAAGCTCTGTAATGCTATCGCGTTAATAGGTAGACAAATATGAATAGAAGTAGAGAGTAATGGCAAGGAACACACAAAGACATACAGATGAAACCTCAAATAAAGAGTCGTAGCGAGAAAGATAGCACAACAGCACAAAAAATTAGGGAGTGAAATTGAAAAGGCATATACTTCATTTGCATATCGTGGTCCCCAAAGTACTAGGATCAGAGCAGTGACGTTTTTGACCCAAGCAGCGATAGCGAGCTCCTTTCATTCAATGGAAACTTTAAAAACCCACACTTTCGATGATCGTGACCCATCGGGCAGGGGTGTATTGGGAGAACGAAAGGCTTCACAGCCACACAACACGTGGTTTTGTTCGGCGAATTTGAGCAGGCTACAACTTTCTGAGACTGAGTTAACAAATCTTCATGTAGTGGGCACCAGTCGCTGAGGACTGGTGAAAAACGCATACGAAAGAGAGATACGGATAGATAGAGAGATACAAACAGAGGCATACGACGAACAAAATGCATAAAATAGTGACAGGGAAAATAATTGTAAAAAAAATTGGCAGATCCCACGTACAATGGGAATCGGTGATATGCGAAGTACGAACAAGAAAGGTTTATATGTCACTTTAAAATCAGCACAACGTTACGAGGTAGAGGTAAATGATGCCGTACATGCCTTCACTGTGACGATTACCATGTTTGGATGTGTCGTTTACCTTCGTCATCTATTCTCGTCACGTGATACCGAACTTGGTATATGTGGAGCTAGCGAAATGGCTGCGAGCACGCTATGAGCGTGTTATGTTGTCATGTTCTTACACGACAGCGTGTCAGGATTATCATGTTTGCCCCAGTCATACATTTTATCATTCATTGACGTCACGTAACACCGAATTCGGTATATGTGGAGCTAGCAAAACTGCCGCGAGTGCATCATGAAGGGCTAAATATACTCCAATCCAGCGTTGACGCGCACGCACGCTGGGCACAGCGACGCTACGTTAGCAAAGCGCGAGCACTCTGTAGTCTGACGCCAGGCGCGACCAGCGCTACCAACGTCCGTAGGCGCGGCCCGACGGCAACCGGTGCGAAATTCATGCCGATGTATTACCCACTCAACGCTGCGTCTCCCTCTTTTCGTGATGGAGGGACGCCGGACACGCTGAAACGCGCATGCGTCAAAGCTACGCAGCGCGGTGCACATTTTTGAGTATATGGCAGAAGTGGCGCCTGGCGTCGCAACGCCGGCGTGACGCGATGAAATGAACGCTGGCGAGCACGCACATCACCTCATACCGAAATGTATTGGCGCCTTGCTTCTGGCATGTAGTCAAGTTCTCACAAGACACCCATCTTATGACTATCATGTTTTGCACTAGTCACATACCTTGGTTTTTCATTGACGTCACGTAATACCAAATTAGACAAGTTGAAAAGCTAGCGAAACGGCCCCGAGTGCATCATGAGTGTTGCATGTAGCCATGTTGTTACATGACACGCATGCCATGATTATCATGTTTCGATGTGTCATTTACCTGTGTCGTCTATTCGCCTCGCGTAATACCGAGTTTGTACAAGTGAAGCTATCGAAACGACCGCGAGCGCGTCATGAGCGTGGCATGTAGTAATGTTGTTACATCACAAGCATGTCATAATTTTTATGTTAGGGTCTGTCGCATGTGTTGGCCATGCAGTCATGTCATACCATACCAGTTTTGCAAAATGCCATGTGCAGGAAACCACCGAGAGAGCTGAAGGACCAAGAAATGTAAATCATGACATTTATGGCATTCATGTCATGATTTTTATGTCATGACTAGTCAAATATGTTCTTCATACAGTCACGGTATGCTATACTAAGTTCGGTGTCGATACCGTTATCAAAACAGCCAGGACTGGTGAAAGTCGTAGGCGGTTGGATAGATAGATAGATAGATAGATAGATAGATAGATAGATAGATAGATAGATAAGTGGATGGACGGAAGGGCGGATGGATGGATGGATGGATGGATGGACGGACGGACGGACGGACGGACGGACGGACGGACGGACGGACGGATGGTTGAACGGATGGATGGACGGATGGATGGATGGATGGATGGATGGATGGATGGATACGCTCAAAGTCGCTGAAGTTCATTAAAAAATGCTTCGCATTTAAAAAATAAAATGAAAAGAAAAGCCAACTGTGGGTTGGAGCCCAGCAGCATTCACCATCATCATCATCATCAGACAGACTACGTCCACTGCAAAACAAAGGCCTCTCCCTTGTTAAGCCAGTCAACTCGGTCCTGTGCTTGCTGCTGCCAATTTACATCCGCAAACTTTTTAAACTCATCGGCCCACATAACTTTTTGTCTCCCCCCTACCCGCTTGCCTTCTCTGGGAATCCAGTTAGTTTCCCTTAATGACCAGTGGCTATTCTGTCTACGCGCTGCAAGCCTAGCCCATGTCCATTTCCTCTTCTTGATTTGAACTATGATATCCTTAACCTCCGTTTGTTCCCTAATTCACTCGGTTTCTTCTTGTCTTTTAAGGTTACGCCTGCCATCTTTCTTGCCATTGCTCATTGCGTCATCCTCAATTTAAGCTGAACCTTATTTGTAAGTCTCTAGATTTCTGCTCCATAGCTAAGTACCGGCGAGATGCAGCTGTTTTATACTTTCCTCTTGAGGGATAGTGGCAATATACCTGTCATGATTTGAGAGTGCCTGCCAAATGTGCTCGAAGCGCTGCTCTCTTCCGAGGTAGCTGTGCATTACTTTCGTTTTCTGCAGATTAACTTTAAGACCCACCTATCCGTTGTTCTTGTCTAAATCCGTAATCATGAGTTACAATGCGTCTCCTGAGTTACTCAGCAATGCAAAGTCATCGGCGAAGCGCAAGTTACTAAGGTATCCTCCACGGACTCTTATCCCTAACTGTTCCCAGTCTTTGCCTCTGAAAACCTTTTGTAAGCACGCGGTAGATAGCATTGGGGAGATTGTATCCCCCTGCCTTACACCCTTCTTGATTGGTATTCTGCGGCTTTCTTCGTGAAGCAATATGGTAGCAGTTGATGCTCTGTAAATTTCTTCTAAGATGTTTATATATACTTCTACGACGCCCTGATTCCGCAGCGTCTGCATGACTGCTGATGTTTCTACTGAATCAAACGCCTTCTTGTAATCTATGAAGGCTATGTGTAGTGGTTGGCTATATTCTGAGCATTTCTCTATTACTTGATTGATAGTATGAATGTGGTCGATTGTTGAATAGCCTGTCCAAAATCCTGCTTGCTCCTTTGGTTCTTTGAATTCAAATGTTCTTTAACTCTGTAAGCAATTACCTTTGTAAATAGCTTGTATACGACGGAGAGCAAGCTGATCGGCCTGTAATTCTTCAAGCCTTTGTCATATCCTTATGTATTAGGATGATGTTAACATTCTTCCAAGACTCTGGTACTCTATCTGTCAGGAGGCACTTCGTAAACAGGGCGACTAGTTTTTTCAACACAATCTGTCCTCACTTTTTCAGCAGATCGGTTTTTACCTGGTCCTCACCAGCAGCTTTACCTTTTGCTTGCTCTCCAAGGCTTTTCGGACTTATTCTATCATTACTGGGGGGGGGGGGGGGCGTCATCTGGGTTACTGCTAGTTATTATAGTATTAAGGCCGGGTTTTCCCGGCTACTGTACAGGTCTCTATAAAACTCCTCCGCTATTTTAACTATCCCGTTCATATTGGTAGTTATTTTGCCTTTCTTGTTCCTTGCATATATTCGATTTTGCTTAATGATGTATGGTGTTTAGCGTCCCAAAACCACCATACGATTATGAGAGACGCCGTAGTGGAGGACTCCGGAAAGTTGGACCACCTGCGTTTCTTTAATGTACGCCCAAATCTGAGCACACGAGCCTACAACATTTTTGCCTCCATCGGAAATGGAGCCGCCACAGCCGGGATTCGATCCGTGACCAGCGGTTTAGCAGCCGAGTACGGTAGCCACTATACCACCACGGCGAGGCTCCGATTTCTGCTCACCACAGGTTTCTCTTCACTGCTTTGACGCTTCCTTCGTTTTTTAGAGCGTGTTCGATTCTCTCGATGTTATACCTTCTTACGTCGAATACATTACGCCTAATAATCAACTTCAAAAACTCTGCCAGTTCTATTTTGTCTGTTGTACTTGAGACTTTCATGTTTTGACGCTTCTTAATGAGATTTTTTATTTCCTTGGACAGCTTGCCAGTGTCCTCTTTAACTACCCTGCCTCCAACTTCTACTGCACACTCCGTCATGATACTCGTCAGATTACCATTCATTGCGTCAGCGCTAAGGCTGGTTTCCTCGCAAAGATCCGAGTACTTGTTCTGGAGTGAGACTCTGAATTTATCTACTTTCCCTCTCAGTGCTAGCTCATTGATAGGCTTCTTGCGTACCAGTTTCTGTCGTTCCTTCTTCAAGTCTAGGCGAATTCAAGACCGTACAATTCTATGGTCCCTTCATTGTACTTTGTGAAGTACTTCCACATCCTGCACGATGCCTGTGTGCACTCATTAAAAAATCTATTTCGTTCCTACTTTCGCCATTATGGTCCTCCATGTTCACTTACGATTTCCTCGTTTGCTGTAGAAGGTATTCAAAATTCGTAAATTATTGTGTTCTGCGAATTCTACTAGTAGCTCTCCTCTGGCATTTCTAGTACCGATGCCCTCATCTTCCACTGCCTGGTTTCCAGCCTGTATCTTCCCTACCTTTCAGTTAAAGTCTCCCATCAGTATAGCATACTGTGTTTTTAGCTTACTCATTGCCGATTCCACGTCTTCATAAATGCTTTCAACTGAAGCGTCATCATGGCATGATGTAGGCGCGTAAGCCTGTACCACCTTCATTTTGTATTTCTTATTAAGTTTAATTACAATACCTACCACCCTTTTAATAATGCTATAGTATTTCTCTATGTTGCCAGCTGTAGTTCTGTGAATAAGGAAACCACACTCCCAGTTCTCTTCTGTCAGCCGAATCCCGATAGCAAAGACGTGCCCATTCAGTAGCATCGTATAGGCCTCATCTCTCTTCCTAACCTCACTGAGCCCTATTAGATCCCTTTTCACACCCTCTAGCTCCTCAAATAGTGCAGCTAGATTTGCCTCACTAGATAAGGTTCTAGCGTTAAACGTTGCCAAGTTCAGGTTCCAATGGCGGCCTTTCCGGATCCAGGAATTCTTAGCGCCTTCTGCTGCGTTGCAGATCTGACCACCGCCGTAGTCAGTTGCTTCGCAGCTGCTGGAGACTGAGGACCTTGATTTATTTGACGTATGCATGTGGGAGGTAGTGGCCATATACTGCACCAGGGTGGCCAATCCTTCTCTAGTGAGAGAGTTCGTTAGTGGTGGTGGTCACCGGTCAGGCCACACCCCAGGCCTATTAATGCAGCTCCATAGCCACGCGGAAATTTTTATCTGTTTGGGAACTACGTGGCACCGGGATTCAAACCACGGACCTCTTGTATGCGAGGCGGATGCTCTAACCACTATGCCATCGCCGCTATTTGTTTTATGAGCCATCCCAAATGCACAGTGAGTCCGGTTACAGCCCCTTCACCCAGTCATCCGTGACGCCAGCTGCGTACTTAAAGGACATACACATACAATCTAAAAGTCTTGCTAGTTTTCTTTGGTTTTCATACCTGCTTAGCGATGTCGTCATGCAGCATGGGTTACAGTTTCTCTTACTACAGAAACATGTTGGCCTTCACTGAATCACTCAGACGAAAATCTCAAGCTATTGCAATCGAACAATCCACAACGGCATTAGTACAAAACACACGTTCTGGTATTAAATGCGAAGATCTTATCGAACCTTGGTGACATACAGCGTATCTATCTATCTATCTATCTATCTATCTATCTATCTATCTATCTATCTATCTATCTATCTATCTATCTATCTATCTATCTATCTATCTATCTATCTATCTATCTATCTATCTATCTATCTATCTATCTATCTATCTATCTATCTATCTATCTATCTATCTATCTATCTATCTATCTATCTATCTATCTATCTATCTATCTATCTATCTATCTATCTATCTATCTATCTATCTATCTATCTATCTATCTATCTATCTATCTGTCTGTCTGTCTGTCTGTCTGTCTGTCTGTCTGTCTGTCTGTCTGTCTGTCTGTCTGTCTGTCTGTCTGTCTGTCTCTCTGTCTGTCCGTCCGTCCGTCCGTCCATCCGTCCATCTGTCTGTCTGTCTGTCTGTCTGTCTGTCTGTCCGTCCGTCCGTCCGTCCGTCCATCCATCCATCCATCCATCCATCCATCCATCCATCCATCCATCCATCCATCCATCCGCCTACGACTTTTTAGCTCTCCTAGCCGTTTCGCGTGTAATATAGATACCAAAGCTGGTATGGCATAACGTCACTGAAGATTACCATAAGTGACTGATCATAACAAGAAAACCATGACCTGTATTTCATTGATGTCATGACTTGCATTTCTTGGTCGTGCTGCTCTTGCGGTGGTTTCGTTCAGATGATAGAGTTTCTTCAACATACACTAGAGCGAACTCTGGCACTAGTGTCTATGGAAGCTGAAATGCACGGCACTTCAGCGAGCATAAGAATGATGGGTAGTACACGGCTTTGTGTTATCTTCGTACTTTTGGCACCTTGTGGGATTGTGTGGCTTAGAGGTGTTTTCTCATGAAACAAAAATTAGCAAATGTTCAGCGGTTGGGCTTCACCACCTTATTCTTTATGCTTACCATTTCAAACTTGGTCATGACGTTCAAAAGGGTTCGTTTTCTCCTTTGAAAAAAAACTAGAACCAAGAGTAAAAGAAGCCGCAAGTACAATTCGCCACCCACAAGCACGAAAACTGCGTAAATTCTTGGGCAACCAACCATTCCCATGGTAGCTGAACGATCGCAGCGCCAGAGTCCCTTCTGAATATTTGAGAAAACTCTATGGTTCACCTGAAATATTGCCAAACATATACGGTATGACATTACTGCGTGCCGAACATAAGTGAAAGACTCTAACGTGGAAATCATGACACGCATGCCATGTAAGCCACGATCATGGTGCGCTTGCGGTCGTTTCGCTAGCTTCATATATACCAAATTTGGGATTACGTCACGTGAATGAACGGCGAAGGTAAACGTCGCGTCCAAACACGATAATCATGACATGGTTGTGATGTAAAACATAACTACATGCTACGCTCATATTGCGCTCGCAGCCGTCTCGCTAGCTTCACATATACCAAATTTGGTATCACGTTATGTGTAGAGACGTCAAAGGTAAACGACACGTTCAAACATGAAAATCATTACATGGAAGTCGTATATGGCATAATTTACGTCTGCCTCGTAACATGGTGCCGATTTTAAAGCGTCATAATAAACTTCCACCCTCGTGCTTCGCGTATCATCGACTCCCACTGTGCTTGAGATCTGCCAATTCTTTTATCACGCCCAGTAAAGACTTGTAGCAACTGCTTGTCTCCATGCTAGCAGATGATTAAAAACTGTAAAGGAGAAAAAGTATGTTGGGAAAGGTGTTTCAGACCAGCTACTGTGAAAGATTTCTTCGAAGAGGCACTAGTGAAGCTCAGACTGAAACAATGCATGTATGAAAGGGTCTTTCCTCTCGGGTGATCTCATTAAAACTGTGTCAGAATGCAGCTTACGCCTATGTGGTTCTTCTTCCTATTCTTCTCTAAAGCCCAGTTTAAGCTTACTATGGTGTTTAAAGAGGGTGTTTCAACTCCACTAATGCAGTCGGCTATTTATTGGGCTAACTGTTGGCTCACTGATATTAGGTAGACCGGTGGAGAGCTGTAAAGATCTAACTGATTTTTGTGGCAAATAACTGCCTATGAAGGAGCGCGAGTGCATGAGACAATGAGACGACAGCTGACTCCAACAAGCCCAGACCGTACGATACTTCGTAGCTAAAAGTACTTATATAACTTTGATTTTAAAAAGCAGCAAGCAAAGGTGCAAATGATAAATGCAATTCATCAACCCATGCACCGATTGTTGCTTATGTGAGGATGCGACAAGGTAAATCTGTAATGTTTTTGACTCTGTCATCAGTGGTCAGATCAAGGAGGCATTACGAGACAAGAAAAAGAGGTTAAAGGAAACATTTTCGTCAACAGGTCATCAAGCAAAACTGGCACCTTAATGGCTTTCTAAATTTACCACAAAAAGAGCAATGCTCCAGTAATAACAAATAACTATCGCGAAAATGCCGTCAGTTTGTAGGGATTGCTGAAGAGGTGAGGAAGAACACATGAATCAAGATTTGCTTTGCGCCTTTACTCAATGTTTAATCCAAAGCTCTATAGCCGGTCAATGTTCGCTTTTATGGGCAAAATTCAGAATCCCTCGGCTCCTTTACAACCACTATAAAACATCTAATAAATAACAAAAAACAGGCGTTCAACTGCAGCTGCCGTTGTATGAACAAAACGCCCCAATATATTAGGCTTGGTCGAGTAAGCAGGTGTGTAGTTTTGATACAGAATAATATCCAGAATACAGAACACTCTCAGTAGCACGCAAATGTTAAAAGACATGAATGCCCATGCTCTTGCAAACCATCGGCGATAAACTAGGCACTTTTTGATTTGAGGCGTAAGCTTCGTACCTCCATTTCTGTTCTTCCTTTCCTGCGAGTAAGTAAAAAAGACGCTACAATTTGTTTCAGTGTACCTGAGCTCCATCCAATCTTGTGGTCCTGAGATATCCCCACTATCATCTGCAAAAAAAAAAAATCAAATTCCATCAGCCTTCTCAATCTGCATCTTGTCAGATAAAGTGCGAAAAGAAACTTTTCAAATTTTTTCGAAATAGCACCAAAGCTGCTACAGCCCCGCATACCTACAACTCCGTACGTGGAGGAAGAAAATAACTGAGAAGAGGCCATGACGTCACTCGTTGTGAAGCCGCTGTGAAACTGGAAGTTGGTCATACTAAATGGGCAAATTTTTCTCTCTTGTTTACACCCGAATGTAAAGCAGAAGGCACAATTCTTTCTCCGGCGTGAAAAGCACGTGGGTTGTGCTGCAGACGTGCAGTGCTGATTCGAAAGCAACAAAACGGGGCTCGACACGAGCGCGATACCATTGGCGAAATAATTTCACCCGAGTATTAAACAGCGAGTAAAAGCTCGCCTACAAGGAATCAAGCACACGAAAATGCTTGCTAGTGTGCAGATTATGATGAGTGGCATGCTTATATTTTTACGACATTGATGTTGACACACTGCACAGACAAAACATATAGCCGCGCGCCGTCTTCTATGGTCGCATTCTATCCCTCAAGCGGCCGTCGTGGCGCCGGGTGAACGCCTGCTCGTGTTTCACGTAAAAGCTCATCGGCGTCAGCATTGTGTGACTGCGGTGACCTTTTTCATGGTGCAAGAGAGAATCGAACGCGGTTGCTCTAGTGCCGAAAGAGCGAGTATAGCAAGCGAAACAGAAAATGTGTTGCACTACGTACATGCAGCTGGTTACTGTTGTTGCGTTCGACGAGCCCTCCACCTTTCCGCTGGAGCCGGAATCAAAAAAAGGCAGCCGCTTCACTTTCTGGAGATAAGGAGGAGCGCGAAGACGCCCGGCTGGTTTTCATGTACTGGGAGAAAAGGCCGCAACACCACGTTTCCGCCGAAAACGGAAGTTGGACCACCACGCTGTGCGTCTCTGATTGATATGCCACCGATCATCAAGTCAACACCAGATGTCTAGGCAGTAGCCCTCGGAGACGCCAAGCCCGCGACGGCCGTTCGACAAAGCATGGGTGGTCGATCCGAGCACCCCACTCCCTGGAAGCAAGCTTAACCGGAGAGGGCAGCATCGCCGGGACCATATACGTGTTTGAGTTGTGTATGTGTGTATGTTGAGGGCGGTGCTGGCATGATGACACTAGGAAGTGCTGTAGGACCTGTTATAAGGCAGCGCTGTCCGAACCATTCCCATATCTAGGGATCTGGAGAGAAAGTACTCTATATAATGACCCCCTCCCCCGCACCTTCGAGGACCACGTCACCATAGCAACGCTCTTATTATGCCCAGTAGATAAGACCGCCATTACGTCATTTCCTCCACACTTGCCCTCTCCTTTTATTCCCTTCTTCATGAGGCCGCTTAACAACAAAAAGGAAGACGCAAAACGGTCATTACTATCAACGTATTTCATCAAGTGTGGTCGTGCTGTAGCGAAAATGAAGAATTATTCTTGAGCTGGTGGTGCGAGAAGCTAAGTTACTCTTCTCTTCAAAAAGAAAAAAAAACTGCATGCGAGTTTTATTAAAACATTTTTTTCTTTCTTGGACATTGTCAGTCTTACTAAGACTCGTATTCGTATCCTGTAACACAAGCGATGTAGCCTTCGGATGTTACACTACGAAGATGAACCAAACCGGCTATCAGAACTTCATACGATCCATCGAGACTTCCATCATTCGACATCTCAGAAACACCCCTCGGTCGTAAACTAACAGTCAAACACACATCGACACAGGCCTTCACACACAACAGCGCTTATGCCAATATCTCATAACCGCAGTAAAATTTCACTTCGTTGCAGACCATCCTGACCAAATGCCTCGAATATGTGTCATTTTATGTCTGCAGAACCCGCCAACTTCAATGGTTGCACTCGTCAAAAAGAAAGGTGGTTTGTATTTACTTTCGGCCAGCGATTAAAACGATCTCAAGGAGGGATTTGAACAGACGCGCTTTTATGATGCTTTGAAATGTACGCTGTACATTGACTGCCCAGTTTCAGTCAATGTACAGAGTAAATTTGTGTGTGTGTGTGTGTGGGGGGGGGGGACAAGTGGTAAGGCTACTTGTCCTGGTACCAGTGCTAGTCCAGAAGGCGCTAGTTCGTGAGGTATCATTCCCGGAGGCTGGCCGACCAAAAACCATTCTTTTCATGCTGTATAGATTGTATTAGTTCATTGCCATGCCTTTGCATTTACCCAATTGTATACTATTCTCGACTAATTGAATAACAATCCGCGTGGTCCTAACTAAGTCTACCTGGACTACTTCCACGACGTCACGTTCTTTGCTTCATATTTCTCAGCATACAAAATTTGCTGGTACTATCACCTTGGCGACCAAACCTTACCTTCTTTACTGCGTAAGTTACCCTGCAGACATGAGGATTTATGGCGTAGACTGCATGCGCGAACTTTTCACTTCTCTGCCTTATGCCACAATATTTAACCCTACAAAATACCACCAGTAGGACTGCACGCTTTGTGCTGCCAAAAAAGCGGACCTTCGGCACATTATGTGGCATTGTTAAAATCACTCGCCCCTACTGAGCCCTCGTAAACGATTAGGTAGTGTGGCGCTCTCGAAAGCTGCCATGCGGAGCTACATTCCCAAACTCAAGAAGAATATCCTGAAGTGGGCTAATATAGTAGAGGAGGTCAACCGCGAAGAGGATTCTCGCTTTTTCGCACCGTCTTTCCAATTACATGGGATAATGTTATTTCTGCCTCTCTCAGCACACTTCCTCCTCCTTGACATAAGTTCACCTGCTCACCAACGCTGTTTCGCAATTTGACCCCCAGAAAAGTCTCTTTGCCTTACGTCGACTGGCCGTTTTTTGTCACCTGGTGTACAAAAATAGCATTTTCACGGTTTTCGGAAGGTGCGTGACCTAACAATGTTTTCTCAAGCAACTAACACCGAGAAACATTGATTTGTTCTAAGTCAGACGTCCTGTATGTTATCTGAAGGGTAAAATTTTAAACCAAGATTCACGTTGAAGTACACAATGTTTCGAAACTAACTGGCTTCTTATTCACTGATGAGAGGGCCCAAAACGTACAGCGCTTAAATACATGACATCTTGACGTGCGTGCGAGGTCTGCTGAGATTTGTCGAGAGCCTTGGCAATAGAGGGAGCGCAATGGCTCCATGATGTCGCGGATAATTACTGCTGTCTGTTAGGTGTCAGGGTTCCAAGAGAGGCCACTGGCAGAAGTTGCATTCTCTTTCCTAGAGCACTGCACTGCCGTCTCAAATATGGTGCTCAAAGTGCTCGCACTACCCTGCTCCTGTGCTCCACTTACTGTTAAGTTCACAAGGATCATTCCCGTGGTGCCGTGTTATCTTTCAAAAGCTGCCATACTCGTCATTGTGTGATAAGAGGCAGTCACGGCATCAATTTATTTTTTATTTATTTTTTATTTATTCATTCATTTATTTGTGTCGTACCAACCGTCTCTCATGGCACTACCGTGAGTGGAAAGCAAAAAAAATTGAAAAGATAGAGTGGTAGCCAGCTCTAGCAGGATCAAGTGAATCATGCGTACAATGGTTTTCTTGGCAGGTGTGTGTGCTCACTGGGCCGAAGGATGAAGCTTCCGATTGTGATGAACGGGGTCTTGATGGAGTTGACCCCTGCCTTCCCTACTATACGGGTCCTTGCTTCTCGTGCACCCGTCACTCGCTTCGTCGGTGCGGTGCCGCTGATACCCTGCTTTTGCTGTCTATTTTTGTAGGGAAATATTTTCCTTTGTGCAGCCATTAGCTCTGAGCAGGCGGACTGCCTTCTCTCATTCTCTCTTCCATGCGCTTCGGTCGTGTAGCGGCTATGGAGCTAGCTGCTGACCCAAAGGTCGCAGGTTTGATTTAGACCATTGCAGCCGCATTTTGATGGAAGCGAAACGTTACAGGCCCGTGTACTGTGTGACGTCAGTGCACGTTGAAAACACCAGGTGGTCACTATTTCCGGGAACTTATATTACGGTGTCCCTCCCAATCATATTGTGGTTTTGGGATGTTAAACCCGAAATAGTCGTCACATACAGCATCAACAAACTGCACATAACTCCCGGATACATAATTTCGGCGAGAAATGAAGACGAATGATATAGTGACTGCCTCTCTAAAACACAATAGTTCTGATTTATGGCGTAGTGGGTACGCTGAAAGCGCGCTTGTAGTAGCTACCCAGAGTTTAAAAGTGGCTCTAACAAAGCTGCTCTACTGCTTTCGCTGTGTTTACGCAGGGAGTTCCCCGCTAGCATGGTGGTCTTCTTTTTTAGGAGGTGGTCACACCTAAAATGCCCACGTTACTTGTTAGGCAACAGGAGCTTAGCATCCGCTAATGTAAACACGTGTTTTTAATGGGTTGCACATGGTACACCGCTTTAATTTATATCACTCATGTGACTATCATACTTGATGTGCCACTTTCTCTCACGCTATTCAAGTTGCTATTTTTGTTTAAACCTAAAACCACAGTTAACAGTTTTTCTCAAGCTACCGACAACGTGTCTCACCGTAGGTTACCCCGTTACTTAAAAGCACAAAGTAACCCTTACCTGTGCATGTAATCGCGATAGCGCCTAGGTTTCCTTCTGTGCAATTTTCAAATTTTCCATGGCAATGCTCTGATATGCTGAAAAGAGCCATATTGGTCAAAAGTGAACAAGAACAGCAATAGTATATCCAAGTATTTACGAGAAAATAATCTTACTCTATTTGTATTTTAGCTAACCATGGAATTCAATGACACGTGTTTGTTCAGCCCTGAAATACTTTAGAGTGTCTCCCTTCAGTAGTTAGCTGAATACCAAGTGTTCCTAAATTAAATCAGCATGATCGTATTAATGCGAATGTCATATAATTCTCTGTGGCAATATGGACCAGCTTACACGCTGTTATTTCATTTCACAGTGACCGGATTTCACTCAATGCGAGTTTCACATTTACCAGCGTTCGGCTCAGGCCTTGCCAGCAGCTAGACGGCTTACAGAAAACGTACCACAGTTTGTCCGCTCCTAAAAAGTGGACTCTCAGAGTCACGTCTGATTCTACAAAGACTAAAAGCTGGTCCGACTACGTGGTTCTAAAGGGAAGCATGCGCTCTTCTAAGAATGAATCGCTTTCACAGCGCAACACTCTAAAAGCGTCGTACACGAACGCCACTACTTTACTCGAGAGGCGGGTTCTGCTTCCAACTAAACGCACCACCACTTTCTTAAAGTAGTTAAATGTTGCGGCCACACCAACACTGTTTGATTTACGGTAGAAATTATATGGCTGCTTCACTACTTTGGAACCCGAGAAACTGCGTTACACTGGAACCTCGCGATTTCCGATTCCGGTTCTTACAGTTCTCACTGCTCTATTTACCAAAGCGACAATGAGTCCAGCGTCTGAGTGGAGCATGTATCTTCGTCCGGCGCAAGTAAAACCTTGCCTGGCCTTTTTACAAGCTTGGTGTGCGAGATGCACACAAGGTTTCGCCGTGATTCATTATTTTCCTGGTTGAGACACGCGTCGTGTGTAGCAAGCTCTGTCAGGTTGTTGTCCTTATTGGATGTAGTCAGGTAGCAATGGTACGGCATTTCAGCTAGAGCGTATGCAAAGGTGGTGAGGTGTGAGGAGAATTCACTCGCCGAGTGAGAGGATAGTGCCCACAGACTCACCAGGCATTAGTCTGCCTCATGTTTTTCAATGGTTGGGTAATTTTAGGTAAATATTGTGATTGCGTCAAAGCTATTTTTATTAGGTATATTGTTTCAGACATTTCTCGCTCATCTTAAATAAAGTTTGACCAGTGTTACTCTTGTTACGGCCTGTTTTGTCTGTTTTACTGTGAGCGTCATCACGCCACAAGACATGAATGAAAGACAACCTAGACCCTTAAAGGGATCCGCACATAAAAATGAGCAGAGAACTCTAATCTTTTTTGTTTAGTTACATGCCCATGTCGCTTATCGGTCGGCGTTCGTAAACCTTCATTTATTCCGATAAGTGTCGGTAGGCATCAGCTGCGTGACGCGTTCGGTACCACACCACAAGTCGCACCATCAAACCACAAAAGTTGAGCCTACCAGCTCTGAAGTCACTACTCAGGTACATTTTCAGTCATTGGATAACAACAAGAATAAACTGCACTTGACTGACACTTGGGATTGGAAAATCACAGAGCTTAAAGTGTAGCTAGACTGAGCGTGTGCTGAAGCTCGCGAAGAATGGTGACAAGGAACGTGGGGCCAGAAACGGTATTGCTGGTCAGGCGCGTAAGCTGCTGGAACAGCTGGTGAAGATATAGCATGAGCCTCGTAGACAGAGAAGGAGCATCTAGGTTGAACATCGAACAGAAAAAGGAGGTGTGCAGTTCACAAAGCGAACTCTTTCACTATGCTTATATATGACTGGAGAATTATTCAAAGACGCCCGTCAAAAATATTTGTCTGCGACATTTTTATTATGATTTGTACCTTTGCGTATGGTAATGCCGAAATTGAATCGTCACTGCTCTAACACGTCGTATAATTTATGTTGGCGTTCTTAATTGAAGACGATATTGCGTCAGTTCGAAACGCCCGCCTTGACAACAAAGGGCGCTGCTTGACTTGAGGAAGCACTTTCAGTACTGGGCACACAAGGGCTCGTGCACAAGTTCGCATCATCGATTGCAACTTCTATGTCTCACAAAGCATGTGCGGTCTTCTCTGGCATAGGCAGATCCAGCCCATCGTCCTCAGGTATGTCAGTCATGGTCGAAGCGTCTTGTAAGTTCAGCCGTAGTTGGTTGGGGGCTTGAACATCGGCTGCGGGAGACTGTGAGGGTGGACTAATCACTGCTTGCACATCACAAAGAGCGTTGAAGTCGAGAAGTCAGGGTCATGTGACGATGTCGACGGCGACACCGTCACTGTCGGTAGTTGAACAGCGGGCATGTTCTACCCAGTCGTCGTAGTTGGGCGCAGGAATGGATGGTCATGGTTTTTATTGTTAGTGTTTTGCACTGTTTTATACGTTTTTTATAGTTCTATGTTCTTGCGTGGCACTATAACCAGTTGTCTACAGTTGCGTACCAATGCCAAAAGCAATAGTGGTAATATCGACACAAGAAGCGGTAAGCTGAAATGAAGCGTGTCTGCATGCGAGGACGATAGCCCCTGATTCTGCTACACAGACCAACTTCAGAGTGTTCGACCTACCTACAAATGACGCTAACCTGACGTGACAGCTGTAGTCATTGGAGTACATTCGTAATGCTTATAAAATGACCAGCAGTGCAACAAGTGACGTTTCACAGACATTGCTTCTACATAGGGTCTTTTTGTTTTCAAAAGAGTTCCGAGTCATGGCATCGCTCTATGGTAGAATACTTCATTGGCATTATGGAGGCTTATATGCGATTCTTGCTGGATCCACGGCATATATAATTTAAATTTGTCAGATCAACACTGACGATGTCGGTTTTCTAAACACGCTTCCATATAAATTGTCAATGTCTACTCTCGCAGTTCATCGGCATATATAGACTTGCTTTGGCGCGTAAAAGACAAGGACCATAGGCATGTGTTGCACCGTCAGCTAGTGAGACGGTGGATAGATAGATAGATAGATAGATAGATAGATAGATAGATAGGAAAACAGATATAGATAGGAAAACAGATAGATAGAATAATTGATTGATTGATTGGTTGATTTATTTATTTATTTATTTATTTATTTATTTATTTAAAATGTACAGACACACATAAAAAGCAGGGCACAACTTAACAACGCGGCGCGCAATATGACGGCGAAAACAGACTGGTGATAACGCGCACGGGGAGCCAAAATGTAGCTGTTGTTGAGAGCATGAGCTATTCCTACATTCCAAACGGCACAAATACTTCATTAGGTAATTTATACCTCCCATAAATGCTGCTTTTAAAAGATAGTGCAACTTTTTTTTATCTGGGATTTGAGCACACTGGGAACGTAAATGCGCGTTTGGCTGTTTCTGTTTCCGTCGCTCAATAGCCATCGAAATTTCAACAGATGTGTGGGGTGCTCCGTTGAGTCGATAGACCATTGGCTCTGTGGCCTTTGAAATCGCGCGTGTGCAGCTCGTACTTGTCAGTTCAGTCGATGGGACATCCTGTCAATGACTTTCGAAACGGTCGTGTGACACTGGTATAATAGCGGTGACCGACTGCTATACAATACAAAATGTTGCCTAATAAAAAATGTTGCCTCATCGACGAGGTTTGATTTAAACAAAGCATCTGAGCGATAACATTCTGCTGCTCGAATTTCACTCAGTGCTGCACGGAATGTATTTACTGTTTTTTGTCAAATACACATTACGCTTTACTTGCTTGAATACGAGCTGCTCATCTACATTATTATTCAGACCATCATCATTATTCATTAAACCCTAAGGGCCCTTAACAGGGCATTACATGTGGAAGGAGAGTTTACAGAGTTCATGGGACATATATTTGCACGAAATCTTTCAACAAAATCTTTAGAATTGCAGCAAATAAAAGCACATCAGTATAAATGATCGCTGAAGAAAGTACTGAAGAATGCGAGGGAGCTAAAATTTAAAACATAGGGTAAATACAAATCTATCAAACATACGACAATTACATATAGCAATTACAAACAATTAAATCAGACAATTAAATCAATTACAGAAAATATAGGAATTGGCGATATAAACACGGGGCAATTACAAAGCTTTAAAACAAAAAAGTGTATAGCTTATGTTATCTAAAAAAGCGTGCCTAGAGACTGCTTGAATTTTTCTTAATTCATCTCAAAGGGAATCACTGCAGGAAGGCAATTGCAGTCTTTGACAGCTGCCGATCGCAATGATTTATTGAATGAAAGGGTCGAACCGTCAAGGCGTTGAACGCTGTTGGAGCGAAACAGGAGGCGAGAAGTCAGAGCTGGTGGAAGTAACAGTGTTCCATGCAAGTGGGTGGAGTTGCGGTATAATTTGTGGAATAGGACGAGACGGGAGATTCTGCGTCTTGTTACTGAACGGGGAAGTTGAAGAGAATGTTTAATGGGCGTCACGCTAGCGCGTGAATCATAATTCGAATAAATAAATCGGGCAGCATGAACTTAGACCGTCTGGAGAGAGGCGTTCAAGTGTTGTTTTTTTTTTGGGGGGGGGGGGCTCCAAATGGCGGAAGCATACCATGACTTGCTTCTAACAAATGGTTTATTTTAGTTCAAGTAAAACTTGCTCCTGCTAGAGCATTTCATCTATGTGGACTCATCTCTTTCACATTGTGACCCGCTCAACGATGGCAGTCATGTTCATATCGATTCGACAAATACATGTTGCACAAGAATCACATTCGTGTGCATTGCATTCAGTGATTTCCTCCTTCACAAATCACATGTTTGTGTATTCTCAAGTCATTTACTTCTCATTTTACTTACTTCAAAGTTTGTGCATAGGATACATTGTTCCAAGAATAGTAGTCCGTTTCGTTAATGTCGATCAAGCCATATGACATGCATGTATCAAGTGGGTCAGGATATGTTGAGTTTCTTTGGTAGAACCACAATGGCTGACTTGTGTTGAACACCTGCGTACACATGAACATACAGCAAAATTACTCCCACGACAAGTCAGCGAAGAATTTCATCGACTTTACAGGTATAACATGAGAAACAGGCTGGTTTGCTGATCAAGCTTGGTACCGCCTTGCTAACCCGTACGCCTGAGGATCAATTTGCACACGTGGTGACCCAAATTTCATTTTATTATATAGGAATGCTGCAAGCCATTGCTTTGGCCCAAGCAAAAGTCGCTTTAAACCAAGAGAAAAAAAAAACAACAAAATTTATACATATGAATAGAATTTCAAAACAATCGCGAAAACTGAAATGCACGAAGGCAGAGTTATATATATATATATATATATATATATATATATATATATATATATATATATATATATATATATATATATATATATATAATGCCACGCTGTGTTGGGGGCAGAAGACGAGAGCGAAAAAGTGAATGACAGCTGTGGCTGAGTAAACAGTCCCAGACTGGTGGAGGTGCTGGGTACTGTACTACAACGTCTTATGCCTGCTGGTCCTGAACCAGAAGCAACCACCGTCAGTGCACAAGGGTCTGCTGACATCTATTGAAGCAGCCGCCGCCTTCAAGGACTACCACCACAGTACGGCCCCTTGGCAAGTTCCGTGAGGACAATATTTGCCACATCCGCAACCCAAACCGAGCATGACCCACTCGCTAGCGTACCCTGTGTCATCAACACGACTCGCACACCCAACCCATTCCATGGTGATGCCAGTGAGGATGTCGAAGACTGGCCTTGACCATTTTGACCAGGTTGCTGCCATCAACGACTGGGCCAATCGCCGTAAGATGAAGAACGTGTATATCCCCCTCTTAGACGCGGCAAGACTGTGGTATGAGAACCACGAAACTTCATTCACACTTTGGACGAAATCCCATCGGCAGCTTCGCGAGGCGTTCAGTAACCCCGAACGGAAAGAGAGAGCGGAGCAGGCACTTTCTTCGCAATTTCAAATGCCGAACGAGAGCGTCACCATGTTTGCCGAAGAAATGTCGCGATTGTTTCGACGGGCTGACCCCCACATGCCAGAAGACAAGAAAGGGCGCCTGCTAATGCGAGGCGTAAAGGAGCAACTTTGCGCGGGCCTTGGGCGCAACCCTCCTACGACAGTGTCCGAGTTCATACGTGAGGCCAAAATTATGGAGCGCATGCTTCGGCAGCGGGTGTCGCAGTATGAGCGCCAGACGGCCATGTCCGCTGCGTGCTCGCTTGTACCAGGAGGTGATAACAGGGAGGTCCTCACAGAACTCATACGGCAAGTTGTACGCGAAGAACTTCGGAAATTTCATGTAGCGCCCCCTCCCAGTAGCGCTGCTCTTACGGACGTCGTTCGTAACGAAATCAGGCAGTTCGTTCACTGCTCACCACCATCGCAAGTCGAACCTCCCACGCTTTCCTACGCGGATGCCCTACGCGCCTCTACGCCGTCGACGGCACATTTTGCTCATCAACCTACTGGGACCGCCAGACGCTTTCCAAGTCCAGCCCATCGCCTGCCTTCTCAGGCCGATTTTCGTCCTGGCCAGCGGAAGTCCACCGTCTGGCGTGCACCTGACAATCTTCCTTTGTGCTACCATTGTGGCGAAGTTGGACGCATGTACCACGACTGTTACTACCGACGAATAGGCCTACGTGGATTCCACCCAGATGCACGTTGTCCACGCTATGGTGAGCGCCCACAAAAAATTGCGGATTGCTCGGAAGGTAGTCATCACGCTCCTGTCTCGCCACGACGACAGTCACGGTCACCATCACCCCATCCGTTCACATCAACGCACCGCGCCCGACCCGCCTTTGGGTCTCTTGGTGCCTGTGGCGCAAGCCCACGCCGGGGAAACTGAAAACGGCGACCTCCGGAGGTGAGGCCGCTGTCACGCGAACCGACAAATACCCTCCGCCGCTGCCTTACGACGTGCCGTTAAAGCCTGTTTGTGAAACCGCCAACAGAACGTCCGCTGCCATTACCGTTCCCGTCGACTGTTATCCGGTGACTGCGCTTGTTGACACGGAAGCTGATTACTCGGTGATGAGTGCTTCATTGGCCACCCGTCTACACAAGGTGCTGACAACGTGGGACGGCCCTCAACTAATCACCGCTGGAGGACACCTCGTATCCCCTATAGGAAGGTGCACCGCCATGCTTGAGATTTGTGCGTCGGCTTCTGTAGCATCATTCCTTGTACTGCCCAATTGTTCTCGGTCGGTAATTTTGGGCATGGATTTTCTGCAAGAGTATGGAGTGATAATTAATCTGCGTGATTTGTTCGTCAGTTTCGTTAACTGTGTTTCTCCAGATTCCGACATTGAGAACGAACATCGTGGCGTCGCCTTACGCGTTGTCGATCATTGCGTCACGTTGCCACCTCGCAGTAGTATCTTCGTGCTTGTTGAGTGTCCACGGGAGCAGCCGACTACGGGCATCGCCGAAAGTAACCTCACGTTATTGCTTGATCGGGAAGTGGCCATTGCTTGAAGTCTCGTTGAACTGCGCAATGGCCAGACTATGGTTTTAGGTACGAGCTTCGGTGGCGAACACAGGCATTTTGCGAAACGCACAACCATAGCTTACTCGGAGGCATTGGATGATTTGGACGCCTTCACTTTGATTACGACGATCTCGACTGAGAACAGCTGCGATACTGACGTGACTAGTCGCCTCAACGTCAATCGCCAGTTGGAAGAACCTAAAAAGACAAGGCTCCTCCATCTCCCCTCATCCTATAGTGATTGTTTTGCCACTACTTCGAAATTCCGGCAGACTCCTCTAATGAAGCACAGAATTATCACTGAGTCCAACGTGCAACCCGTGCGCCAACATGCTTACCGCGTGTAGCAGAAGGAGCAAGATGCTATCCATTATCAAGTGAAACTAATGCTCGACGACGACGTAATTCAACCATCGACTAGTTCTTGGGCGTCACCGGTTGTTCTGGTTAAAAAGAAAGATGGCTCATTACGATTCTGCGTCGACTACCGCAAACTGAACAAGATAACAAAAAGACGTATATCCTCTTCCTCGTATCGATGACTCCTTGGATCGCCTGCGACACGCCCGTTACTTCTCTTCCATGGATCTCCGTAGCGGATATTGGCAGATTGAAGTTGATGAACGGGACCGAGAAAAAACAGCGTTTATTACACCGGACGGTCTCTATGAATTTAAAGTTCTACCTTTTGGCCTGTGCTGTGCTCCAGCCACGTTTCAACGAATGATGGACACAGTTTTATGTGGCTTGAAGTGGTACTCTTGTTTAGTGTATTTAGACGACGTAGTCGTTTTTTCTACGACTTTTGAACAGCACATTGAGCGGCTTGAGGGGATTCTTCTGGCTATTCGCACTGCTGGCCTCTCTCTAAAACCGGAAAAGTGTTATTTTGGATATGAGGAACTGAAATTCCTTGGCCACATTGTCAGCAGCAGTGGTGTTCGCCCCGATCCTGACAAGGCTATGGCAGTTGCTTTGTTCCCGATACCGAAAACAAAGCATGATGTACGCCGCTTTCTGGGACTTTGTGCTTATTACCGCCGCTTCGTGCCGAACTTTTCGAAAATCGCCGACCCTCTACAACAACTCGTCAAGGATGACGTCGCCTTCGTCTGGGGCCTTAAACAATCCAGCGGTTTCCGCGATCTTCAGCAAGGCCTACAAAGGCCACCGATCCTAGGTCACTTCGACACCGAAACAGACACAGAAGTCCGCACTGACGCGAGCAACCTTGGCCTCGGAGCTATTCTCGTGCAATACCAAGATGGCGTGGAACGCGTCATCGCCTACGCTAGCCGCACGTTGTCATCTGCGGAGAAGAACTACTCGACGACTGAAAAAGAATGTCTGGCGGTTGTATGGGCCATAACGAAATTCAGGCCCTACTTGTACGGACGCCCCTTCCGAATCGTCAGTGACCACCACTCTCTCTGCTGGCTAGCGAATCTGAAAGATCCTTCGGGCCGTCTCGCAAGATGGAGCCTTCGGTTACAAGAATTTGATATAACGATGGTTTAGAAGTGGGGTCAGAAACACACCGACGCTGACTGTCTTTCCCGCGCACCCGTCGAGGTCACTGAAGAAGACAATGATGAAGACTTCAGCTGCCTTGCTATTCTCGCATCATTAAAGATGGCTGAGCAGCAATGCGAAGACTTAGAATTACAACCACTGATCGAATACCTTGAGGGACGTCGCCCACAACCCCCATGTCAGTTCGTGCGTGATTTGTCATCTTTCTGTCTACGCCAAGGCATCCTCTACAAGCGCAACTTTCATTCAACAAAAACTGTTTACCTCCTCGTCGTTCCTTTTGCTCTCCGCGATGATATTTTGCGTGCTTGTCACGACGAGCCATCGGCCGGGCATCTTGGCTTCACGCGTACTCTGGCGCGGATCAAAGACAAATACTACTGGCGGAAACTTATGAAAACCGTCCGGCAGTACGTCAAGACATGCACAGCCTGTCAGCGCCGCAAAACTCCAACGACAAAACCAGCCGGTCTGCTTCAGCCTTTGCGACCCCCTCACGCACCTTTTGAAAAGGTCGGGATGGATTTACTCAGCCCCTTTCTGAAGTCTACGGCTGGTAACCACTGGATTGTGGTTGCCACGGACTACTTGACCAGATACTGTGAAACACAAGCCGCCCAGCGAGCAACTGCTTCCGAGGTGGCTGACTTTTTCATCAAGAACATCGTTCTCCGCCACGGTGCTCCCGCTGTCTTCATCACAGATCGTGGTACTGCTTTTACGGCACAGTTGCTTCGACATATCCTGTTGCTGAGTGGCACGACCCGCACCTAACAGCAACTGCGTACCACCCGCAGACTAACGGGTTAACCGAACGCTTTAACAAAACGATTGCATATATGCTTTCGATGTATACCACCAAGGATCAGAAGAATTGGGATGAAATCCTCCCGTATATAACATTTGCCTACAATACGGCTTTGTAGGAAACCACCGGCTTTGCTCCTTTTCGTCTGGTTTACGGCCGCGACGTCACCACAATGCTTGACACCATGCTGCAACCAACTCTGCCAGACACGATTACCCCGGACGCAGATGTATTTGTTCAGCGTGCCGAAAACGCTCGGCAGCTCGCGCGCTTTCGCAATTTATCGCAGCAAAATCAAGATGCTCGCCGATACAACACCCACCACAGAGCAGTAATATACGAACCCGGTGACCTAGTCTGGGTTTGGACTCCTATACGTCAACGGGGACGCTCAGAAAAAATGTTATGTCGGTACTTCGGACCCTACCAAGTTCTTCATCGCCTCGGCGAAGTGAACTACGAAGTTGTCCCAGCAGACACGTCACACCGTTCTCGCAGACCACGCTCTTCGGATGTGGTTCACGTCTCCAGCATGAAGCCGTACTATTCGCGTTGACTGCAAGTCAAGAACTTTGTGATGTGACAATAGCCTTCAAGACAATTGTGCATTACTTTCTTTCTTGTTTATTTTTCATCTCGTCCTTTTTCTTTTCAAAGAACACAGACATTTCTGACTACCTTTCGTTGTTTTTCAGAGCCGTGGTATTCATGCGATGCTTCTTCTTCTTTTTTTTTTTCTTTGGGGAGAGGGTAATACCACGCTGTGTGGGGGGCAGAAGACGAGAGCGAAGAAGTGAATGGCAGCTGTGGCTGAGTAAACAGTCCTCCACTTCAAGTTCCTGCCTATCGTTTCCTCTTGGGACAATATATATATATATATATATATATATATATATATATATATATATATATATATATATATATATATATATATATATATATATATATATATATATATATATATATATATATATATATATGGTAAGTCCTTGTCATTCCTCGTCATTTGCGCTCGAACATCTGCGCTGCCTTTCACGATGACTCCCAGTGTGGCCACGCTGGAGTATTCAAGACTTACTCTCGCCTTCGTCTATGATACTACTAGCGTGGCATGTATCGGCACGTTCGCCAGTACTTTCGGTCACGGACCACGTGTCAACGACGCAAGACGCCTTCTCACAGCACTGCTGGCCCTTTGCAACCCTTAACCTGCCCAGCGAAACCATTCGACTCATCGGAATTGATATTTATTGTCATCTACCCAACACTCTTCGAGGCAACCGCCGGACTATCGTCACCGTCATTCATTTGACACGCTACACTGAAACATCTACGCTACCTGCTACCACTGCAAAAGACGTTGCGTCCTTTCTTCTTCACCATCTCAGTTTACGACACGGTGCACCTCGTGAATTACTGAGTGACCGTGGACGCGTGTTTCTCTCAAACGCCGTCGACGAGCTGCTCAAGGCATGACCACTGTCCTTCGAAAAACCTCGGCAAAACCATCCTAAAACCAATGGCATGACAGAACGCTTTAATCGTAACCTTGGAGATATGCTTGCCATGTACGCGGCTGACGACCACACTAATTAGGACCAAATGCTCCCTTTTTTCACGTACACGTACAACTCTGCGCCACAAACAACCACCAGCTTTTCTCCTTTCTTCCTCCTCTACGGACGTGAGCCATCATGATTCATGGACACCATTTTCCCTTACAGGCCTGATGTTTCCGAAGCGACGCCTGTTTCCGAAACAGCTGCTTATGCCGAAGAGGGTCGTCAACTCGCTCGCTCATTTACCGCACAAGACCAATGGCGCCACAAAACTGACCACGATGCATCTGCGTCTAGTGTCCACTATAACCGAGGAATGTTGGTTTGGCTCTGGGTTTCGTGTACCCGTCCCGGTCTTTCCCCGAAGCTTTTGTCGAAATACCATGGCCCCTACCGTGTGGTGCGACAAACATCTCCTGTCAACTATGAAGTTGTGCCCATTCATGCACCTTCCGACCAACGCTGCCGTGGGCGTGAAACAGTACACGTATCACGCCTCAAACCGTGCTATGACACCCTCGTCGTGTCATTTCCCTAGGTCGCCAGCTTGGCTCCTTTCTGCGCGGGGGTTGATTGTACCGGAGCATAGTGACGCCAGATCTGTGCCAGCGTGAAAAAAATAGTTTAACGTACATGTGTGGCTCGTGCTTGCCGGGTTCCGGCCTGTACCAGCTTGTTGCGGCTAACGCTTCTTTAATAGTAACCTGTGTTTTTACGGGACCTCGCTCGTTGCAATATATATATATATATATATATATATATATATATATATATATATATATATATATATATATATATATATATATATATATAGAGAGAGAGAGAGAGAGAGAGAGAGGAAGTTGAGCGTTTGTTGTTTCAATTGTACTGTTATTTCTTTAGGCTCAAAGACAGAGTCAGCAATGCCCTGTGCAGATGACACCTGAATGTTCAAGAAACTTCACAGTGTTAATGGACCATTTTGTTAAGGTTGATTGATTGATTGATATGTGGGGTTTAACGTTCCCAAAATCACCATATGATTATGAGAGACGCAGTAGTGGAAGGCTCCGCAAATTTAGACCACCCAGGGTTCTTTTGTGCACCCAAATCTGACCACACGGGCCTACAACGATTCCCCCTCCATGGGAAATGCTGTCGCCGCAGTCGGGATTCGATCCCGCAACCTGCGGTTCAGCAGCCGAGTACCTTAGCCACTAGACCACCGCGCATTTTGTTAAGGTTGCGCTTATATCACGATCAGTGAGACTTATTCCTGAGCTCGTGCGACCACCGTTTATAAAGCTGCGAAGTTCAAGGCTCAATGTTTAAAGACTGCGCGTACCAGCGATCATCAGCTTTGTCGACAAATGACGGCGTATTTGCTGCTGTCAGCGTACGGCGTGTATTGCTTGTTATACTTCACTTTCTGTTGCTCGATCATCCAAATAAAGAGTTTCACCTCGAAGATGTCTACTGCTGCAATTGTGCAAGTTAGGACTCCATTACATATTACATCACAGTATATATATATATATATATATATATATATATATATATATATATATATATATATATAGTTACACGTGTTTATATGAAAAAGAACAATGATAGGAATGTTTTGTAGATTCCAGCTAGTGGGTCAGGTGGTTTTTCGGGGGACGACATCGAAGCAGGGATTTTCGGGACGACAACGTTACCTGGGATGGAGCGGGAGTTCTCCCGCTCCATCCCAGGTAACATTTTTTCAGTTGCTGGAGCTTAAACGATTTGGTGGTGGCGCACACGAAGATGTAGATGACTGGTTAGATCACTATGACCGTGTTGCGAAGATCAACCAGTGGTCTGCTCAAGAAAAGCTCGGCCGGGCCTACTTCTATCTTGATGACAGCGCTCGTACTTGGTACGAGAACAGAGAAGGCAACCTGTCCACATGGACCGACTTTCACCAGAAGGTGGTTGAAACTTTTGCCAATGTCGACAGACATGACCGTGCCCACCAACTACTCGAGCTAAGGGTCCAAAAACCCAATGAAACGGTCACCATGTTCGCCGAAGACACGACACGGTTATTTCGGAGGGCTGACCCGCAGATGACCGAAGATAGGAAGTCGCGCTATCTCATGCGTGACGTCAAAGAGCAGCTGTTCGCCGGACTTCTGCGCAAGCCGCCAAGCACTGTAGAGAACTTCATCAAAGAAGCATCGGCTATCGAGCGGGCCCTTCACTAACGCTGCCGACAATATGACCGCTTGTGCAGCAGCCCCCAAATTCATTCCGCCGCTGTGACGTTTGAAAGTCATAGCTCCTTACGTGACATGATTAGAGAGATTGTCGCGAAGAACTGCAAAGGCTGCGGACTCCGGTAGTGGATATACCCATGGCATCTGTCGCTCAAGTCGTCCGTGACGAAATCCGCCAAGCATTCTCGACAGCTGATCCTACCCTCGAACAACGTCCCATGAAGTACGCCGCCACCCTTCGAAGCTTCCCACCCGCTCCGCCTTCATACTACCCGCCACCTGTAACTGTTCCTTGGTCACCACCACAGGGGGAGACATCGTGGCGCCCACCCATCCAGCCCCCGTACGACCAGTCATCTTCTGGCCTGTCATGGCCTTCGTCGCGTGAGGAGTCATTACGGCAACCACAGCTTCGCTTAACAGACACCTGGTGCACTGTCGACAGGCGTCCACTGTGTTTCAACTGCGGAGGTGTAGGCCACATAGCCCGCTATTGCTGGCACCGCGCAGATCCGTCTCGCCTCTCAGGCCATGGTTTGACAGTCGACATGCCAACGACTACGTATCCCGCCGTGGCGATGTCGGTTCTCGAGGACCTCCGGTACCTCGACCCCCATTCGACGGCCGCCGTAACAATGATAACGTGATTTTAACTGATTACGAGCCGGTCTTCCGACATCGACCACGCTCTCCTTCTCCTGCCCAGTCACCTTCGTTGCAGTGCCGCACGTTTGCCGACACCAAAGGAGCGAGGTCACCCAGCCCACACCGGGGAAACTGAAGGCGGCGACCTCAGAGGGTAAGGTTGCAGGCTGTCAAGACAAAGAAAAAACGCCCCCATTACTCCCACCTCAGGACGCTGTAAAGCCAACAAGACGTAATACCGACGAAACTATGACCCCAGGCCTTACCGTTCTTGTGGATGGACAGCAAGTCAAAGCTTTAGTCGACACTGGGGCTTACTTTTCTATTATCAGTGATGACCTTGCCGTACGCCTCAAGAAAGTAAAGACAGCGTGGACGGGACCTCACTTAAGGACGGCAGGCGGCCAATTACTGATGCCTGTCGGAATGTGCACAGCAAGGCTCGCCATCGGTGGCTCTACTTTCGTGGCGACGTTCGTCGTTCTCGCGTCATGCTGTAAAGACCTGATTATCAGAATGGATTTCTTGAGAGATCATGGCGCCGTCATCAACGTCCTTGACAGTGTCATTAAGTTTCGCAACAACAGCCCTACTTTAGTCGATTGTTCAGAGCCGAGACATACGTCTTGTTCAGAGCCTTTGCGTCTGACGGATGACGATGTTGTCGTCCCGCCACGATCGTGTACGCTTGTTTCGGTGGCAGGGGATGAGCTGTTTGACGGCGACGGTATTGCTGACCAAATAAGCTCGCTGATATTTAGCCACCCTATTTCAGTTGCTCGAGGTCTGGTCACTGTCATTGCTGGATGCACAAACTAGCTGCTCACTAACTTTAGTACAGAGCGCCGACATCTCCCGAAGGGTACAGCCGTCGCTTACTTTGACACTACTGCAGAAATCCAAGGCAGTTTGTCGGCCCTAGACGAAGCACCTCAAGAAGAATCAGTACCTAATCTTGAAGTTGGTACTACGTTGTCAAGGGACGAACGAACGAACGAGACTTCTTGAGCTGCTAGCTGAATTCCAGAACTGCTTTTCATCGACATCACGGGTCGGTCGAACGCCGCTAACAAAGCATCGAATAATTACCCATGACGCAGCAAGACATATACACCAGAATTCTTATCGTGTGGCTCCAAAGTAACGGCAAGTGATACAGCAACAAGTCGCTAAAATGCTTGAAGATGATGTGATTCAGCCATCACAGAGCCCGTGGGCATCGCCTGTAGTACTAGTTAAGAAAAAGGATGGTACCCTGCGTTTTATCGTGGACTACAGGAAGCTGAATCAAGTGACTAAGAAAGATGTGTATCCGCTTCCACGTATTGATGACTCCCTCGATAGGCTTCGAAACACTCGCTACTTTTCTTCAATGGACCTCAGAAGTGGATATTGGCAGATCGAGGTAGACCCAATTAAGAGATCGGCAAAAAACCGCTTTTGTGACGCCGGTTGGTTTATATAAGTTTAAAGCTCTACCCTTCGGTCTGTGCTCAGCGCCGGCTACTTTTCAAAGGCTTATGAAAACTGTGCTTTCAGGGTTAAAATGTAAGACCTCTTCAGTTTATCTAGACGACGTCATAGTGTTTTCCCCAACTTTTGACGAGCACCTCAAAAGGCTAGAAGCTGTTTTACGAGCCATACGCTCCGCAGGCCTCACATTGAAACCAGAGAAATGCCACTTTTGTTTTGAAGAACTGCTGTTTCTTGGTCATGTCGTCAGCTGCACCGGCGTTAGGCCTGATCCCGAAAAACTTCCGGCCGTGGCACAGTTCCCGGTACCGTCCAATAAGAAAGCTGTCAGACGCTTTCTGCGCCTATGCGCCTACTATCGCCGGTTCATCGCCGACTTCGCACGGATTGCGTCGCCGTTAACTCGCCTCACTAGAGATGACGCCACCTTTGAGTGGAACCACGAACAGCAAGCAGCGTTTAACGACCTCCGCCAACGTCTTCAAACACCTCCAGTGCTTGCTCACTTCGACGAGCAAGCGCCAACAATGCTTCACACTGACGCAAGCAATGGAGGCCTCGGAGCTTTGCTTGTGCAGTGGCAAGAAGACACGGAACGAGTGATCGCCTACGCAAGCAGGACGCTAACACGCGCTGATGCCAATTATTTGACAACTGAGAAAGAATGCCTCGCCGTGGTCTGGGCAGTTATGAAATTTCGCCCGTATTTGTATGGACACACTATTCAAAGTTATAAGTGACCATCATTCACTCTGTTGGTTGACTAATTTAAGAGATCCAACCGGCTAATTAGCGCTGTGGAGTCTGAAGTTACAAGAGTTTGATGTGACGGTCATACACAAGTCTGGGAAGCGCCATACGGACGCCGACTGCCTGTCTCGATCTCCAGTACAGTCAGCTTCTCTTTATCACGGCGACGATATGGTCTTCCTTGGTGTTCTCGACGCGTCTACGATTGCCCAACAACAACGAGGTGACCCTGAATTGCTTGATTTGATTAATTACGTGGACGGACGTTTTTCGGGGGCACCTAGAGTCTTTTCAAGGACATTATTGTCGTTTTGCTTACGCAATGGCGTCCTCTACAAAAGAAACTTTTCATCCATTGGAGCTCACTATTTGCTTGTTATTCCTGCACCCCTTCGAACTGAAGTGCTCCAAGCATGCCACAACGAGCCGACGTTTGACCATTTAGGCTACACTCGCACATTGGCAAGAGTACAGCAGGGATACTACTGGCCACGACTCACAACAGCCGTCAAGCACCACATTCACACTTGCCTCGATTGCCAGCGACGCAAGTCACCTCCAAAGAGACCCGCCGGTCCGCTGCAACCAGTTCAGGTTTCATGTACACCGCTTGACCAGATAGGAACAGATATTTTGGGACCCCTTCCTACTTCTACTGCAGGAAATCACTGGGTTATAGTCGCAACAGACTACCTAACCAAGTATGCCGAAGCAAAAGCTATCCAAAAGAGCACCGCAGTGGAAGTGGCGAGATTTTTCATAGAAGTTATTGTGCGTTCCCACGGTGCCCCGACTATCGTGATCACAGACCGTGGAACAGTATTTACGGCAGCTCTTTTAGACCACGTCCTGATGCTTAATGGAACGACTCACCGTAAGACCACTGCGTACCACCCGCAAACGAATGGACTAACGGAGTGCCTCAACAAGACGATTGAAGACATGCTGTCGATGTACGTGGATGTCCAACATAAGATTTGGGACGAAATTTTACCCTATATCACGTTCGCATACAATACGGCTAAACAAGAAACGACTCGCATGACTCCATTCAGCTTAGTTCACGGACGGAAGGTACGGACTATGCTGGATGCGATGTTGCCACATGAATGGGACGCTACCGACACAGGCGCTGACGTGTTCACTGAACGCGCGGAAGAAGCTAGGCAGCTCGCCCGCTTACGGATCCACAAGCGGCAAGACTACGACGCAGGCCGCTGCAATGCTCACCATAGAACTGTAACGTACAAAATCGGTGACAGAGTGTGGGTTTGGACACCCGTACGAAAATTTGGATTGTCCGAGAAGCTGCTAAGGCGATATTTCGGGCCATACCGAGTATCGCGCCAGCTAAGTGACGTCACCTACGAGGTCATCTCCGACAGTGCCCAATGCCCGAGGCGTCGCCAGCACCAGCCTGAACTTATTCATGTAGTGCGTGTGAAGCCGCATGTGAGTGACTGACTGCACGTTAAAAAATACTGTGGGTCTGAATCAGCTTCGGGGCGATGCTCTTATAAGGAGGGGCAAGTGACACGTGTTTATATGAAAAAGAACGATGATAGGAATGTTTTGTCGATTCCAGCTAGTGGGTCAGGTGCTTTTTCGGGACGACAACGAAGAAGGCGTCTTGCTGTACAGCTGATCCTGAATACGCTCTTTTCGCTGCCGTAAGCCGCTGTCATCTTCTGTTCGCGTTGAACTGCGACAATATATATATATATATATATATATATATATATATATATATATATATATATATATATATATATATATATATATATATATATATATATATATATATATATATATATATATATATATATATTGCAACGAGCGAGGTCCCGTAAAAACACAGGTTACTATTACAGAAGCGTTAGCCGCAACAAGCTGGTACAGGCCGGAACCCGGCAAGCACGAGCCACACATGTACGTTAAATATATATATATATATATATATATATATATATATATATATATATTGTCACTTGGCCGCTAGTTACGGCGAGCGCAAGCCATGGCTGCCCGCGAGTATGGAAGACGATGTTCTGGGGCAGCGCGTGCTCTGGCCAGTTGTTTATTATTGAAGCAGCCATCTTGCCAGTTTTCGGTGCGTCTCCCCGCCGGCTCAGTTCTTCCTAGTTGAAGACCTTTTGTAGCACGTGACAACTGGTGGAGCTGCTGGGTAACCCCCAGCCGATGTTCCAAATGCCTCCAGGTAGCCCTGTACCTGCAGTGACAACACCTGTCCGCCGCTCAAGCCGAAGACTCCGAGGACTACCTCCTGAGCGTGGACCTCTTCCTGAGATGACGTCTGTCACACCCCTGAATGCTATGGAAGGCGCTGCAGCCTCCAACGCACAGGAAAGCGGTGCGACCACGCATCATACGCTGTGGAAGCCACGTGTGCCGAAGGTGTTCCACGGTTCCGTCTTGGAGGATGTCGAAGACTGGCTGGCCCAGTTCGAACGGGTTTCGGAATACAATGGTTGGACCGACTTCGACAAAATGAGGAACGTGTATTTCAGCTTGGAGGACGGCGCTCGTACTTGGTACGAAAACCGTGAGCCTTTTCCCTCGTGGAGCGTCTTTCGTCGATACCTGCTGGCAAGTTGGGCCAATCCCAATCGCCGCGAACGAGCTTAGCGAGAGATTCAGTCGCGCCTCCAAATGCCGAATGAAAGCGTCCTGATGTACGTCGAGGACATGACGAGCCTCTTTTGTCGAGCTGACCCCGACATGGCAGAAGAAAAGAAGGTCCGTCATTTAATTCGAGGAGTGAAGGAGCAG
This sequence comes from Rhipicephalus microplus, assembly GCF_013339725.1. NCBI lineage: Eukaryota > Metazoa > Arthropoda > Arachnida > Ixodida > Ixodidae > Rhipicephalus > Rhipicephalus microplus. The sequence goes on along the minus strand of NC_051167.1, from coordinate 223,685,030 downwards.
CTTTTCGCTGGCCTCGTTCGCTATCCCCCAAAGACCGTGGCGGAATTTTCGACCGAAGCCACAACCATGAAGCAAGTGCTGCAGCAGCGCTCTACTGTGTACGACCGGCAAGTGAGTGCCGCTTCGTCAATAGGTCAGATCGGAGGTGCGGCAGGCAACATCAACATTGAGTCTCTTTGCGATCTCATTCGATCGGTGGTGCGCGACGAACTACAAAAGATTCAGTGCCAGTCCCAACCTACTGCAGGGTCTATTTGCAGCCTTGTCAGAAACGAAGTACGACAGGCTTTCCAAGTTCCGCCTTCCAGCTATGTCCCACCTGTCCCGGCGGAGCCACATCGTGCATCATACGCAGAAGCTGTAAGCCGATATAATCCTGCTTCACCGCGCTTCGTTAATCCTATGCATCAGGATGCACTTCCTTCGCTGCAGCCAATTCAGCACTTTGAAAATCGGCAGCCACTTCCCAGAAAATCCGACGTATGGCGCACACCAAACAAACGACCACTGTGTTACCACTGTGGTGAAGCTGGACATGTGTACCGGGAATGTCCCTACCATCGCCTCGGACTACAGGGTTTTGCCGTCGATGCACCACGGCCGAGATTTGGTGAAAGACCAAGAGCTATTCAAGATTACCTCTCACAGCAGCGCATGCCACTGCGGCGGCAGTCACGGTCCCCATCCCCAAGGCGATCTTCTCCAAATTTTCGGAGCCTCCCAGGAGCGGCGCCGGCGCGCTCGCCAAGCCCTAGGCGGGAAAACTAACGACAGCGACCTTCGGGAGCGAGGCCGCTGACACTCGACGCAAGCAAGGCCTCCCACCGACGCAAGCACGGACACGGAGCGATTCCCCGACGACAGCGACGAAACCCAGAAGCAGATTTTCTCTGGATATACATGTGGTAGTCGACGGTCACCACGACGTTAGTGCGTTATTGGACATAGGTGTGGACTACTCGATCATTAAGCGGGAAACTAGCAGCGCACATAAAGAAAGTTGCAACGCCTTGGTACGAAGCACAAATTCGTACTGCCGGCGGGCACGTGGTCACCCCAATCGGCATGTGCACTATCAGAGTGAGCATTCGGGGACGTACGTTTCTTGCCAGCTGCCTTGTACTTCATGACTGTTCCCGAGACCTAATCCTCGGAGTCGACTTTTTGCGGGAGCACGGCGCTATTATCGATCTTCGAGAGCGTACCGTGACGTTTTCAACAGCTGGATCCTCCGACATACCTGACGACATCCGTGACAGTATGCTTCGCATTTCTGCCGACAGCATCACGTTGCCTCCGCGTTCAAGCGTCCTAGTTGATGTGGCGTCTGACAAGTTACGGGATGGTGAGGTTGTCGCCGAAGGCAACTTGACGCTTTTGTTCGCGCTAGGTATCTGCGCTGCACGCAGCCTCATCACGCTTTATGACGGACACTCTGTCCTACTTGTGACTAATTTTAGTAACGAGTACCGGCACCTGTTTCGTGACACCGCCATCGCTTTCGCCTACCCTATCGCAGACGTTTCTGAATGCTTCGCATCTACATCAGCCAACGACGGGCTTCGACCGACACCAAGCGACGTGACTTCACTACTTGGAAAAGTCGATGTCAACTCGACCCTCTCGGAACAACAAAAGACCGAGCTACGTGAACTGCTATATCAATTTAAAGAGTGCTTCGCGTCCACCACGAAGGTTCGTCAGACACCGATCACCAAACATTGAATAATTACGTATACCGACGCCTCGCCCATAAAACAACACCCTTACCCCGTTTCGGCAAAGGAACGTGACGTTATAAATACTCAAGTCAAAGAGATGTTGCAAGATGACATTATCCAACTTTCGAAAAGTGCCTGGTCATCTCCAGTCGTGCTCGTGAAGAAAAAAGATGGATCACTGCGCTTCTGCGTGGACTACAGAAAGCTTAACAGCGTGACTAAAAAAGACGTCTATCCGCTTCCCCGCATCGACGATTCCCTCGACAGACTGCGGCGAGCCAAGTATTTTTCATCGATAGACTTGAAAAGTGGCTACTGGAAGATCGAAGTTGATGAACGAGATCGTGAAAAAAACCGCCTTCGTTACACCGGATGACCTATATGAATTCAAAGTGCTTCCCTTCGGCCTCTGTTCTGCACCTGCGACATTCCAGAGAATGATGGACACTGTTCTTACCGGTCTAAAGTGGCACACGTGCTTAGTTTACCTCGATGATGTTGTCGTGTTTTCTTCCAGTTTTGAGGAGCACCTGAAGCGTCTGCAGACTGTGCTGGAAGCACTTCGCTCTGCTAACCTGACACTGAATCCAGAAAAATGCCATTTCGGTTACAAGGAACTTAAGTTTCTCGGCCATGTTGTCAGTGCGGACGGTATTCGACCAGACCCTGACAAAAGTACCGCCGTGGCCTCGTTTCCTGTTCCACGTGATAAGAAGGCAGTGCGTCGCTTTCTGGGGCTCTGCGCGTACTACCGCCGCTTTATAGCCAATTTTTCTAGGATTGCTGAACCACTCACTAGACTCATTCGTGAAGATGTTCCATTCGTCTGGGAGGAAGAACAGGACGCAGCTTTCTCTGAACTACAGGAGCGTTTGCAGACACCACCAGTCCTCGCTCACTTTGACCAAGACGCTGATACTGAAATTGATACTGACGCCAACAACGTGGGTCTTGGTGCTGTCCTCGTACAACAACAAGAGGGCACAGAGCGAGTGATAGCGTACGCTAGCCGCACTCTTTCCCGCGCTGAGGTCAACTACTCCACGTCAGAGAAAGAGTGCCTCGCTGTTGTATGGGCTACTATGAAATTTAGGCCTTACCTTTACGGACGCCACTTCAAGGTAGTGACCGACCATCATTCGTTGTGCTGGTTAGCCAACCTACGGGACCCGTGTGGGCGGCTGGCACGATGGAGTCTTCGTCTGCAGGAATACGATTTCACGATCACTTACAAATTGGGCCGCAAGCACGAAGATGCTGATTCATTATCCTGTGCACCTGTCGAAGTTTGTGGCCACGACACCGAGGATGACGATGGTTTCCTTGGGGCCCTTACTACAACAGATCTGATTAGGCGACAGCGTGCGGATGATGAAATTCGCGCAGTTATCGAAAACCTTGAAGGACGCAACTCGTCCATACTTCGATGTATTTCTCAAAGTCTGTCATCGTTCTGTCTGCGAGATGGGGTCTTGTATAAGAAAAACTCCAACGGCAATGAGAGAACCTATCTTCTAGTCGTGCCAACAGATATGCGTGACGACATTCTTCTTGCCTGCCACGATGAGCCCACATCTGGTCACTTAGGTTCCTCTCGAACTCTCGCTCGAGTTCGACAAGCATACTACTGGCCTAAGCTTTCTGCATCAGTTAAGCGATACGTGAAAAGCTGCCGGGAATGTCAACGCTGCAAATCCCCGCCACTAAAGCCCGCGGGGCTTCTTCAACCAATAGAACCACCCAGAGCGCCATTTGACAAATAGGAATGGATTTACTGGGGCCCTTTCCACTATCATCTGTCGGCAACAAGTGGATCTTAGTAGCCACCGACTATTTGACGAAGTACGCCGAAACAAAGGCACTACAACGCGCTACTGCTTCCGACGTCGCCCAATTCTTTATGGACCAGATCGTTCTTCGCGATGGCACCCCGTCGTGCGTAATCACAGACAGAGGAACAGCATTCACGGCCCAGCTCATTCATGACGTATTCAAGCTCAGCTACACGAGCCATCGCAAGACCACGGCATATCATCCACAGAGCAACGGCTTGACAGAGCGACTCAACAAGACCATCGCTGACATGTTATCTATGTACGTAGATGTCCAGCATAAAACCTGGGACCAGGTGTTACCGTACGTCACATTTGCGTACAATACTGCCGTCCAGGAAACTACTCGATTCACGCCTTTCCGTCTTGTCTGTGGACGTGAGGTCCAGACCATGCTGGATGCGATGCTTCCACACAATTGCGATGCTTTGATCACTCCTGATGCTGTGCAGCTTACCCAGTACGCCGAAGAAGCACGCCAGTTAGCACGTCTACACATTACGCACCAGCAGAGTACAGACGCATGCCGCTACAACGCTCGCCATCGACAAGTTGAATACCATCCAGGCGATCAAGTTTGGGTGTGGACTCCTGTTCGATGTAAGGGATTGTTTGAAAAACTGCTAAGTCGCTACTTCGGACCATACAAAGTCTTGCGACGCGTGAGCGATGTGAACTACGAGGTAGTCCCTGACGGCGCCTTCTCACCACGACGTTGAAGGCACTCCTCAGAGATTGTCCACGTGGTGCGCCTGAAGCCGTACTTCACGCGGTAGTACGACTGCGCATGAACCATATCGCTGTTTTTGTGTATGCGCGTATTTTCTGTTGGTTCGCCCCGACTTTGCCTTTCTACTTTCCGAGCATCAGAGTGATGCCTTTTTTTCTCAGAGGGGGAATAATGCCACTTGGCCGCTAGTTACGGCGAGCGCAAGCCACGGCTGCCTGCGAGAATGGAAGACGATGTTCTGGGGCAGCACGTGCTCTGGCCAGTTGTTTATTATTGAAGCAGCCATCTTGCCAGTTTTCGGTGCGTCTCCCCGCCGGCTCAGTTCTCTCTAGTTGAAGACCTTTTGTAGCACGTGACAATAGCCACTCACACGAACGATCAAACGCAACACCCTCTTCGTCGTTCTCGTTTCCCCGGTCTACCCCTCGTCACGCGCTGGTCACCCCATTGCTATGATCCACTACACTCGCTGCCCCCTCTCCCATTTAGTCTGCGCCAGAAGAAGAAAAGGCATTAATGCAGAAATCAACTACGGTTGCACGGCGGGCTTGATGATTGTTCATGTTGTTCGAAGTATAGTGCATCCAGGACGGGACAGAGAAGAAGGCACAGAACACATACACGCGCTAACTTTCAACAAAGTTAAAGTTAACAAAGTGTTGAAACAAAGGGTTGAAAGTTAGCGCCGTGTATGTGTTCTGTGTCTTCCTCTCTGTCCCGTCCTGGATGCACTCTACCTCGAACAACAGAAATCAAGTGGCATATAAGGTTTCAACTCACTTTCATGGGCGGGAAAAACGCGGTTTCTGCTTTTGGTGCCAACTTCGGAAATAACTTCCAGGTGGAACATAACAGGGCCTAGTGCTTTCGCCACGCAAAATGAGCTAGAATACGAAGGAAAAAACTTCTGGCAGCGCTGTGAAAAATGCTTGGTGCATCGAACCAGCACTAGGTCTCCTGGTTTGAAAGAGGTGTGGTTCTCTTTGGAAGGCAAGTAGAATTTCGCCTGACGATGCGCTATGGCCAGGTGCGCTCCAAAGCAAGCTTTCCGAAGAAGCTTCGAAATACTGGTATCATCCAGATGGTTTTGCGTTGTTGTGTTCAACCAAACAAGCTCTCTTGTGGAAGTCTTGGCGTCCTTTATAGACAAGCTTGAACGGTGACTCCCGTGTGATTTCCTGCTGTGACGTATTGAGGGTGAAGACAGCTGCGGCGACGTATTTGTCCCAGTTGTTATGACTGGAATTCACCTATGACGACATGGTATGGTATGGTTTGTGTGTTCCACCAGACCGTTTGTTTGTGGGCGCTGAGGAGTGGCCGCAGCATTCCGATTTCCATGGTCATTCAGTAGGTTTCTGAATGCGTGGCACGTGAAGGCCACGCCATGGTCAGTGATAAGTAAGCGTGGCATGCCGTGTCGAAAAATGACGCACTCGTTGATGAACGTGAGGGCGGGCAGAGTGGAAGAGTCAGGGACGGCCCTGACTTCGGTCTACTTCTTGAGATAGCCCGTGACAACGATGAGAAACTTGTTGCCATGAGACATACGTGGAAACGGTGCCATATTATCAAGTCCCAGAAACTCAAAAGGTGTTTCTGGAGGTGGGATGGGTTGCATGGGAACTGGTTGCGGACTTGTGGTGGCCTTCCGTACTTGACAGACTGTGTATGACAAAACGTAGCGGGAAATGTCACTGAGCATGCACCGCCACCAAATATTCTCTTTGATGCGTGCCAGCGTATTGTGCAGCCCGAGGTGACCGGCAGTGGGAACGTCGTGGCACATGAATAGCTTCCATTTTCGCATGGCTACCGGCACAACAGGCACACATGACCCATTCCTATAATTTCAGTGATAAAGAATGCTCTTTCGGACGACATACGACGCAGAAAGACTTTCACATTGACGTTTGGGAGTGCGTACTTCCCCGAATAGCCGTCGGGTTATATCGACAATTTCTGCGTCTTGTAGCAGTGTAGTTGGTAAATCAAGCACTGCTTAGACAGGGGAGATGTCGCTGAAAGCTGTCGGGTAGCGAGAAAGGTAATCAGCGTCTTGATGGTGAGCGCCGCAATGATGGACAATAGAAAAGTTGTAATCTTGCAGTTTGAGAGCCCTCCTGGCGATCTTAGCATTGAGGCCTTTTTTTTGTTTGAAGCCAGCGAAGGGCGATGTTGTCGGTAACGACCGCGAAGCCTTTACCATAAAGGTACGGACGAAATTTTCTCACGGCCCAAACTATGGCCAAGAACTCAAGTTCAGAGGCGTGGCCATCTGATTCACTGAGCCGGTCGCTCGCATAAGCAACCAGTCTCTCTGTCCCGTCGTCGTTAACTCGCAAGAGAACAGCTCCGAGGCCAAGACCACTGACATCGGTGTGTAAAATCGTCGGGGCATTCTCGTCATAGTGGGCGAGCGTCGGTGGTGCTTGAAGGGCAGTCTTGAGGTGGCGGAAGGAAGTTTCTTTTTGTCGGGTCCTGATTTCCAGCGAACTTCTTTCTTCGACAGCTCGTTAAGAGGTACCGCACGAGAAGCGAAGTCAGAGAGAAAATGCCTGAAATGTGAAGCGGAGCCCAAGAAAGTTTGAGCTGCTTAGCCGTGGTGGAGGCGGAATACAGGTGATGGCTTGGAGCTTCATGGGATTAGGGCTGATGCCTTTGGCGCTGACTACGTGCCCCAAGTAACTGACTTCGAAAAAGCCGCAAAAGCACTTCGAAGGTTTAATACAAAGGCGAGCGTCTTGGAGAGCACGCAAGACCATTTCCAAACGCCTGAGGGTTCGGGAAACGTGGGAGCTACCTGCCAATAGCAAGAAGATGCAGCGTAGTGAAAAAACGGGCACCATGCAGGCGGTCAAGGGCGTCGTCAAGACGAGGAAGCGGACACACGTGAGGTTTGGTGACACTGTTTAGCCGTCAAAAGTCGACACTGAAACAGATTTTGCCATCTTTCTTTCTCATAAGAACTATGGGGAACGACCACGCACTTGACGAGTGCGATATTATACCACGCTTAAGCATGTCATCCACTTTCTTAGCCATTTCAGCGTGTTCAGAAGCAGAGACTCGGCGCGGGTGATGCCGAACAAGAACTTCAGAGCCGATGTCGATTCTGTGCTGCACCAAAGGAATGTGGCCGAGCTCACTGGGTGACTTCGCCACGCAGTCACAGAATTTCCGTAGAAGTGCTTGAATTTCAGCTTTCTGTGACGGAGTCAAGTTGGGGCCGAAGTTGAATTAATTCCAGTCTAAGGGCGATGCAGTTGGCGGTGAATGTGCTACGGACATTACTACTGCTACGACAGAGAGTGCTTCATGGCAGGTACAGGTACCGAGTACGTTGCCTGGAGGCACGCACAGGATGCTGTCGGACAGGTTGAAGACAAGCATTGCAAAGGTTTTGCCAGAACAGCGCTAGAGGGCCCGCGGCAGTGTGAATTCGTCTCCAGGCTGGGAACTAACGGTTTTTTCTACAAAATGTCCTTGTCAACACAGAACTTGTAGGGGCTGTGAACAGGAACCCACGCAGCAGACGACAAGGGGATGGTAACTGAGGTTGCCATATTCACAGGATTGAAAAGCAGGGATGGTTTTCCAATTTCAGGTTGTTAATTTCTTTGTACCAATGGCCGTATTCGTGCCCGTTGTTAGAATGCCGACTTTCGAAGAAAATCAAATAATCAGACTTTTCATCATGCGGCAGTTGTCGGCGAGCATGGAGTGCGCTTTATCAACAGTTGTCTAAAGGACATGACTCGACGGGAAATACGACTGCCTAGAGCAAGCTTTATTGGAAGTTTCAACACTTGCTCGAATCGGTGTCGAAGCAGTAGATGTCAGTTCAATGGTGCAATCAGTGGCGTTAAACTGCAACCTAATGCCAAACTCTGTGCACCAATCACAGCCTAAGATCCCTGACACGCACAAATTTGGGACAACAAGGATCCGCTGTCTCAATGTCTTCCCAAGGGCACACACATTCAGGCAGTCTTCGCCGAGAGTAAGTACAGTGGCTCCATCAGCTAGGACGAGATGGGGTCAATCGACCTGCTCAGGGCTCACCGAAAATCTTCCAGACAAGAAACTCATCCCTAAAAAACTGAATGCAGCCCCTGTGTCTACTCGTGCTTCAACGTGCTGCGACGGATCTCCAAGCTTCACCCGTAGAGTTTTCATCTTGGTGAAGACGCCAAGTGAAAGAAGAGGGGCTTCAGCCATGATGCGGGGTCACGTTAAAGAACCCCAGGTGGTTGAAATTTCCGGAGCCCTCCACTACGGCGTCTCTCATAATCACATGGGGGTTTTGGGACATTAAACCCCACATATCAATCAAATCATGTGGGGTCCTGCCCTCGGTGGCCCTCATTGTAGTTTCCCGAGGAAGACTGCATAGGAGGAGTTGACTTTGTCAGCGACTCGGTCACCCGAGGACAGTTCCGAGCAAAATGCCCAACGTCGTGGCAGTGGTAGCACCAGAGTACCGCTGTAGGATCGTGGAGTTGAGTAGGAGCCGAATGCTGAGTCCGGGATGGTGTGTCTGTGTAGGTTGGCCTCCGGTATGGGTCCTCAGCTGCTTGCGAGCGTTTTCACATCTCCGCCTCAAGAGTGACAGCTAAAGTTGATCGTACGTCAATCAGACGAGCGAGGTGGACGAAGTGCTGGACGCTTCTGTTATTGATGACATCAACAGAAGCATTGGCAGCAGTAACGTCCAAGGTTGCTGTAAGGCAACTCAAGAAGGTCTTTCGGGACAAGTGGCGACATGAGCAGCGAGCTCTTCAAGGTTGCGGTGACCTTGCCGGACGTGTTTCAGTTGTGTAAGGTAAAGCTGAAGAAGATGACTGTCACCAAATCTGGTTTCCAGCGCCGAGACCAGAGCTTCATAGTTCGAGCTAACGACTTGCGGGATGTGCCCGAGGTATTCAACTACGGTGCCACAGAGCTGCACAACGAGTACCTGAGCTTTATTTTGAGCTGTTCAGTCGTTGTTACATTTGGCCCGGCAGTTCGTCTCAGCAGATGCCATTGTGCGTGAGCCGGTCTGCGAGAAGCTTTCTCCCCGAAATCGGTGCCCGGACGGAAGTGAAAAGCACGTCGCTGTCCTGTATAGTTTCCTGGTAGTTCTTTGTGGTCGGGCATCAACTAAAGCTTCATGAGACAACCCTCCTGTTGAACGGGCCTGAACAGCGTGGGACGGCGCCAATGTGGCTGTTCTCATGAACTCGACCTCTTGACTCGGCTATTGTCACCTGCGCGAGGCCATCGCAAATCTCGAACAGTTTCGAAGCGTGAGAAAGTGCCGAAGAAGCCGTTCTCAGGGATTGAGCGCTTGGACTGCAGAGTTCGAGAGAGTTCTGGAAGCCTTTAGCTGACAGCAGCCATGGACCGCTGCTGGCGTTCGTGTCAGCGGCCATCTCCCTGGAGAAGCTCAACTCTCCCTCTCAGGGCTCTACCTCTCCGCCCTGCGGTGTCATCAAGGCGTGGGGCGGGTTCGTCATTGTGTGGTGCACTCGTGATGACCATTGGACATTCTCACCCACGTTCTTCTTTTCACGAGGAGCCCATTTCCTGCACTCTTTCTGGTGGGTGGATCACTGAGACATCACGTCACCTGATTTGCGGCAACAGTGGTCACCGCCTTCTTCGGACTGCCATGCAAAGAATCAACGGGCTATAAAAGCCGAAGCATTTTGTAAATCGGAACTGAATCTTCTGAATCTCTGTACAGTTAAATCTTTCAGCTATTGTGTAGATAAATTTTCTTTCTATCTCTCTTACGAAGGCGTCTCCTCACTGGTGAATATCGGCTATGCGGACGACGGCAGGGAGCCAGCCACCTTGAAGAAGCCCGCGATGCCATGATCGACCTCGTATTCCTAACAACTTGCGAACACCGGTGGGGTGCCATCATCAACTTCCTACCCTTAACACCGTTTAGGGCAGCAACGGACTCGAACCGTACTAAAAGTGCTGCCCACGACGTGGTGCCATCGGAGGTTGGCGGTGGAAGTTGTGCTCCGAAAAACCAAGGCTGAGCTGACAGAGGAACATTTCGTTCGACCGCAGTAGACACACGTTGCTCAAAAATGGACTCCTCGTCAATGAAAGAGAGCTGCGCAGCTTGGTCGGCGACGACATCCGCCGCCGGGGCAAGTTGTGTGAGGGTGGCCTCAAGAGAGAGCAAGCGAGTAGCGAAGCGAGTAGCGAAGCGAGTTTCGAAATCTTGCATAAGGGCTTGCCTGTGGGCCTCCCCTTGTGAAACAAGGGCTTGCAGGCAGTCCGGTATACGTAGACTGAACACAACGCTTGACTGGTGAGGGTTATTTGGCGTATCCTGGACATCAAACTCCGACAGAAGAGGCTGATGGGGCACTGGTGGCGTGATGTGTGATGAGACTGGGGCTCCCGCGGCCTATGCCAAGTTTTCCTGCGTAGTCGGAACAGGGGGTTCCAAGGCCGTCGACGACGTGTCGTCTTCCGTAGTGTGCATCTGTAAAGTGCCGACTGTTGCTGTCATCGCGGCTGCCTTACTCCTTGTAAACATGCGTTCACGTTGTCACCGCTGCCCCTAAATTCGTAAATATCAACTGTGGTATTACGTGAGGTGAATAGATGGCGAAGGAAGGTGGAGTGGTGCAAACATGATAATCATTTCATGCGTGTCATGTAAAACGTGAGTACATGCTACGCCCATATTGCGCTTGCTGCAATTTCGCTAGCTTAACATATACCAAGTTTGATGTTACGAGATATGAATTGATGACGAAGGTATATGACTGGTGCAAACATGATAATCATGATATGCGTGTCATTTATTAACATGACTACACACCATGCTCATCGTGGTCGCAGCCATTCCACTAGCTTCACATATACCCAGTTTGGTACTAAGTGACGCGAGTGGATGACGAAGATAAATGACATGTCCAATTGTGATAATCATGAGATGTTTGGCATGTAAAACATTACTACATGCAACGCTCATACTGGGCTCGCGGAAATTTCGCTTGCTTCACATATACCGAACTGGGTGTTACATGACGTGAATGGACTGCAGCAAACATGATAATTATGATATACTTGTCATGTAACAACATGACTACATACCACGCTAATGATGCACTCGCGACCATTTCGCTATCTTCACATATACCACATTTTCTTTTATATGACGTAAATAGGCGACGAAGACAAATGGCACGTCCAAACATGACAATCATGGCATGCGTGTCACATAAAACATGACTATATACAAAGATATAGCACGCTCGTGGTCATGTCACTAGCTTCACATATAGCAAATGCGGTATTACGTGACGTGTATAGGTGAGGAGCATAAATGCCGGGCGCAAGCATGGTAATCATGACGTGGAAGTCATATACGGTATATTTACGTCCACCTCGTAATGTCCTGTTGATTGGAATGTGACGATTCCACCTTCCTCATTCCTGCTTTCGCATATCATCGACTCCACTGTTCATAAAATCAACCAACTTTTTTTTCTTTTTCGTTTTGGCGCACTAAATTTTGTCTCATTTGATGCAGTAGAGGTAGGAAATAAGTCTCTGATACGTGCTGAAACATTTCGATCCGTTCGGGGTCAAATATGATAATATGCGATGGTGCGAACGTGTTGCAAGCGGTTGGTGTCGTATGCTTTCAGCACTCTTACTCTTTTAAAATCGTCAGGAATTTTCGACTTCTTCCCACAGGGCAAGCAAATGCTGGCACCCTTTGAAGATACAATAGATTTCGTTTTTTCCTGGACTGTAAGACTGAAGTTCGTTTTTGCACTCGCGGTCTGTTTGTATTGTCGTAGCGCCTACCACCCGTACATGAGATCGTGCGTGAGCGCGCAGTTTCGATTTCTCGGCGATGACAGAATTTGTTTGTGGCTGACAAACTGCAGTCTATGTTTTTCGTTCAATCTTTATCACAAATTATTATTGCATTGTTTATTCTCCCCCAGGTGCGGGTCGAAATTAGAACTGTTTGCAGGGAGGTGGTGGCACACAATAAGCGATGCTGATGTTTTCATGCTAGCACGCTCTTCTTTTTTCTTTTCGAACTCGTGCCATTTTTTCGGATTGTGGCATTGGTATAGTAAAAACAGTTACAATCTTCTGCCAATGAGGGACCAATCAGGGCTGGGCTTGATAATAGTATCAGCATAAAGTAATTTTTCCTTACTTTTAAAAATAATTTTCTCTATCAGTTTTACGGCTTTTGCGAAATTTCGGCTGACGTTCGAGAGGATCACGAGCACGAGTGGCCGTTATGGAAAAAAATGCAAAAGCCTAACAACATTAATTATTTTGTTTTCTTTTTAGAAAAAAATGACTATATTTTATGTATCACACATATCATTGTGCGACTTGTTAGCTGTAGTGCTTGACCATGCAAAAAAAATTGTCTACCTGAGGTAGCTATGCTAAACATGAAGGGGCAGATCTCTTTATTTTTCGCTGTTCGGCTTTCATATCGCACGTTCCGCACAATTCATTCCGTCGTCTTACAGAAGTTGTACACTCACGAGAAGAATTGTGCCACGTCATTTACATGCGAAAATCAGCTAATTTTCGGGTTTTGTAAGGGCGGGTTCGCAGTAGAAATAATTGTGCCATGCTGGTTACCCTGCTATGAAGTGAGGGGTCTTTTGTTCGTATTAACACAACCACATAACTACAATTATCACCTTTTTTAAGCTGACCTACGGCGCTAATTGTTTGCATCAAGCCCATCATAATAAAATATAAAAAGAAACCAAAGCCAAAACATCAGTGGTGCTCGAGAGGTGCTTAGATTACTTCCACTTTAACGGCCAGGGACATACTTGACCGCTTATGTTTAGCCGTTAATCTATAACCATATGCGCTTGTCGTTTGGCCCCGCCGTGGTGGTCTAGTGGCTAAGCTACCCGGCTGATGACCCGCATGTCACGGGTTCAAATCCCAGCTGCGGCGGCTACATTTTCGATGGAGGCAGAAATGTTGTACGCCCTTATGCTCAGATTTGGGTGCCTGTTAAAGAACCCCACATGGTCTAAATTTCCGGCGCCCTCCACTACGGCGTCTCTCATAATCATATGGCGGTTTTGGGACGTTCAACCCCACATATCAATCAACCGATTGTCATTTGGCCGAGTGGAACACTGCGTATTCCGGGTATATTGCGGCATATAGAAGTTCTCACGTAACATAAATGTTGTACCATAAAGTAAACGTTTGGTAATGCATGCCGCATACTTACTTAGATGGCATTTTTCTTTTTTTTTTTGCTTTTAGAACAACTGTTTCAGCTGTTACGTCGGGAGTACCTCAAGACAGTGTCCTGGGCCCACTTCTGTTTCTTTTAATTGTAAATGACCTTCTGAATGAAACTGAAGTTTCTATTAGGCTCTTTGCAGACGATTGCATTCCACACAATAAATTCGTCACAATAGGTGACCAGATAAAATTACTCGAAAATGTACAGAAAATAAAAAAAATTGGCGTGATGAATGAAAAATTGTACTGAACCCTCTGAAAACAGTAGTTCTGACAGTCACTAGGATTACAAATGATTTAAGTTATACTTATTATATTTAAAATACCTAACTAAAAAGAGTTGAACAACATAAGTACTTTGGTTTGAGTTTTACAAAAGATCTTCGCTGGAATCATCACATAGATCATGTGTGTACAAAGTTCACTAGGGTAATGGGGAGTATTAGGCACTATTTGCCATTTGCGACAAGAGAAACAAAAGTATTTAGCTTACGAAACACTTATTAGACCAATAATTGAATACGCGAAAATTGCCTAGGATCCATTTATGGTTACAAACGTACCAAATATTGAAAAAATTTAGCGTTTAGTAGTCTGGTTTTCTTTATTAAATATCGGTAGACAGATTCCCTATCTCAACCATGTGGACAGATTGCCTATCTCAACCAGCGATTCAAGCTAGGACAAAACACGAAAGACTTAAGTATATTTACCTCATTATTATTGACCGCGTTCATGTAAGTTATGCTGACTGTCTCAATATTTTTCGTACTGAACCTTCTAGACATTGTCATTCAATGTTTATTTCTGCACCTGCTGTATCCACCGATTATTTAGGTGTAACCTTTTCCCAAGAGCTATCAATGAATGCAATTAATTGAGCGATGAAGCCGTTTCATGCTCATCCATAGATATGTTTTTAAAACACCTAGCACATATTCTCGTTTGTAAATAATAATGCTTTATTTGTCTCTGCATGCTCCAGTGCATTTAATGGTCAAGTTCTTTGTTGCGTTTTTTTTCCTTTTGACTGACTTCATTTTTGTTTTCTAACTTGTTACTTTTGATTATATTTGTTAACTATGGTCTCTTTTTACAAGGATCGCTATGTTTTCATGTACTTCTTTTTCCGCTCCTCTAATTACCCTATGTTAGACTGACAGTATCCGTAACTAAAGATGAAATAATAAAAAAAAATAGCACACTGTCTTCCTGGTGATGTTTTGTGGGCTGACATCGCAGACAATGTAGCTTTTGCCCCGCCGCAGTGGTCTAGTGGCTAAGTTACTCGGCTGCTGACCCGCAGGTCGCGGGATCGAATCCGAGCTGTGACAGCTGCATTTTCGATGGAGGCGAAAATGCTGTGGGCCCATGGGCTCAGACTCTGGTGCAGAATAAAAAACCCCAAATGGTCTAAATTTTCGGTGCCCTTCACTATGGCGTCTCTCATAATGGTATGGTGATTTTGAGGCGTTAAACCCCACATATCAATCAATCAGCAAGCCATTGTCGCTTTTGTTTTCAGACATTTACATAATGCCAGGCAGATTCTTATCATTAGCGAATCGTACTGCCAAAAACTTAACGGAAGTGATGGCGGCTGAAGTTCAAATTGGTACGGTGATGGCACTAAACACGAAGTGCGGCGGTGAAGCCACCGAATAGTGGGAAATCCAAACGCAGTTATTGTGGAGATACTGCTGGATGTCATGCGTGAGTTGAGAATTCGATTTTAAAAAGCTACGGTGTTGTTCAGGGCAGAGCACGCGTTTTAGTTTAACTTATCGTGTACCAGCAATTTTTTCTGCACAAAAAGGCCAACATCGCCTCGCGCAGAAAGGTGTCATTATTTGTAAACTATGCCTCGGCCGCTCGTTCCTTGCGCAGTGGCATGCTTGTTCGATCAAGAAATAAAAATCACCGAGTGTCGTGGTGCGTGGTAGAGATACTAGCATGTGAAAGAAGGCTTCACTCATTTCACCATTTTAGCGTTGTCCGTCAGAGTTTTTTGTCTACCTGCAACTCATCTGCAGCACTCTCCGCACGGCTAAGTTTTGAATACTGATCAATAATTTCCATGTTTCATTATGAACGCTAACGTTACAAAGCAGTTCGTTCACAGTAATGAATGAAACATTTAAGGCTACTCGATGACTTCTCTATTACAGTAGTTCACTGAAACGCATCTAAATTGCGTTAGTCTGCGTTCTCGATTAGTCTTTCATCCAACTTGGACTGCCTTTGTCAGAAATCTCGAGCCTGTTAACAACCTCGAACAGCAACCAAAGCGAGTCTGTTATCGCGTTCTATAGATTTAGTGCTATCATGCATCATGCACAATTCTGTTTCAACCACGACATTCCACATGGTTTAACTGTTGGTCCGAAGGAAATATATGGGCGTGGAAACACTTTAGAAGGCAAATCGTCTCTCTTTCACGCGGATAACAATTTGCATTATATAAGCAGATATTCACTTACGTTAACAATAGGCGGTACTGTTTTTTCCGCAACAGAAACCTTCACCAGAGCGGTGGTATCACAGAATAGTGGCATCGCTACAGTCATCAGAATTCCTTGCACTGCGTACATTTGAGCAACGAAGTACTTCGTCTGAAAGGTATCTGTTCAAAGGATGAAATTCATGTTGCAGAGAATTTGCAATACCCTAAAAAAACAAGTGCTATTGTTAAAAAATAGCCACCCTTTAAAAACTTCACCTTTCCTTAACATAAAAATAATATTTTTGCTTTTCCGTCAACAATACTTCGTAGGAACATTTGCTTGACGCAACTTATTGTTGAGAACTATCGTGTGCATGTCTGCTTACCTTGAAAATGCTTCCAACTAAATATTTTTCAAATGTCGGAAACCACTGACGTAAAAAAAAAGTGGCCACGTATCTGCGTGTTTCTCTGCAAACGTCGCCGAATGACGATAGTATTCGGCCAGCCGTACTACATGAGTCACGGTCTCATACAAGGCTAGGCGTGATGCAGTTCTCGTACCATTTACGTCCGGCCAAGTGGCAGCAACATATCCTCGGCGGAGGACTTTTTCGTGCATATCGTCGCCGCGTCAAAAGCACTGGGGCCTCTGGATTTACGTATCTATGTATTTTCTAATAGAGAACATATCACTTAAAACTTACGTATTGATGCTGCACCTCAGGTATGCTTAATATTTGCTCTTTTTCGAAGGACACTTTTTACAAGTACGAACGCTGAGACCAGTTCAAGTTGGCTTGGCGTTCAGCGAGTAATTGCTTAAATTTTGACCAGGTGGCTGAATCATGCATGACAGACACCGACTGACAGACAGAGAGGTAGACAGACACACGGGATGGCCATTATTTCTACGTCAAGTTTCGCAAGAAAGACTAAGAGTAATAAAACAGTCTAGAGAAGTCAAGGTGGCAAAGTACGTTGGTCATGGTTGACTGAAGGTACCTTTCCAGAGTGGGAACAGAAGAACGACAAGCTAACTTTGATAGCCGGACTACTACTACCCAGTAGTCTCTAAAAAGTGTCTATGAAACACTGGTACACTGTAAATTCTGTCATGGCCATGGAGGTTTAGAAATAAAGCTGGGAAAGAATCACGTCGCAAAGTTCAAGGCAGATTTCCGCCATCTTACTCAAGACGCTGTTCTATGTCGACGCAAAGCGAAGAAGGATAAATATTTTTAAATACAAAGCAGTTCTTTGACAAGCCTGCGTAACGCTGTCCCTGCGTACATCCGTACAAACGCGCCGCAATACGCTCCCCTCACCGCAGGCGTTGAAGTGGTGCCAAGTGCGTGACGCCGCAGCTGCTCGTGGACGTCATGCTCCCCTAGCAGCGCACGCTGACGTCACTCTCTCCTTAGCCTGCAGCCCGCACGCCCGCCCGCCGCAGCTCCCGCCTCCTCAGTTCCTAGCCGCACCTGCCACTAGTGCCGCTACCAATAACGCCACTCGCTACACCGCCGACTCGTTGGTTCACACGCAGTAAATCTGACGCGCGAGCCACCACAAAACCTACGCCAGCCATCGCTCTAAACAAATCTTCAATATTATTCGAAAAGTCATCGTCGCTACCCTCCTCCCGCAAGGGGGCTGAAGAAAGCAGAGGAGCGCATTTTGCTTCGCCTCCAGACGAATACATTGCTATGTCCTTCCATAGCGAAATATTTCGACCCGACGGTCACAGGATAGTGGCATCACTGTGAGGAGTTGGCATACACCTACCACATGGCGTGGGCCGGCGAAGATAACACCGGCATTACTCCCAATCCAAACACTAGGTGAGAGGACTGGCAGGTGGCCCTGCTCGGCTGCTCAGACCTTCTGGCCCAGCAGGCCTTGATCTAGCGAGTCAGGGCGGCGTCTCTAACCAATGGGGTACCGGAATAGACACTCTACATGGTTTTTAGGGAACTCTAAAAAGGTTTTACACCTCTTTTTTGTAAATGCATGCTTTTCACCACCACCAGGAGCGCTCACCCCAGCACCCATGTTAGTGCCGTTGAACCCGTGATGCCACCCATGCGCAACGCTGCTGCTTCGCCTCTCATCGTGGTTCCCTTTAAGAAGATGGTGCAAAGTTTTCTTCATTCGCAATAGGAGTTTGCCATTATAAAGTGCTGGTCTTCATCTTTCTTTAAAGAAAACATGCAAGACTTTGTGAGCTTTAATCACAGATGTGCCACACGAAAGTTTCAAATCTTTGAAAAAACCCGTAGTGATCTAAAATTCCGGAGCCCTTCAATGGCATCGATCATCATCATATGCTAGTTTTGGGACATTTAATCCTATATATCAATCAATTCAATCAAATTTTTACATCATGCAATTCATCACTGTAAATATATATATCATAGGACGACCCGAAATGAAAGACGTTGTAGTGAAGGGCTTCAGAGATTCAAGCCATTTCGTCTTATTTACGTCACTGACAACACGCAAGACAGGAATCTCTAGCTTTTCGCTTCTACAGAAGTTTGAGCACAGAGGCCAAGACAGCAACTGCGACTTCTGAGTGAGCAGTCAAGTACCATAACCACTTATCCAAAGATCATCACTTGTGCTCATCCGGATAAATTAGATTAATTCGAAACAGCCATGAAAGTATTTTGACCAATTCAATCTGCGGATCAATATAACGACATCAAAGACATCTCCTGCTACAGGAATCATGTGTAGATGCGAAGCTGCTGGTGCTAATGCTTACACTGGCGGTGGTGTGGACGGTGGCGCTCATAGGGACGTTGTTTAGGAGAAAATGCTTGAGAGGTGCGAAGCATAAAATGTAGAACCGGTGCTTTCTACTGGAACATGCCAATCACTGCTAATTTACAATGAGATAGAGAAGACGCTGATTCGACGCAGAGACCGCTTGTAGTTAACGCACACGCTGCGAACTTTATTGTTTGACTATGCACAGATGAGATCTCTTACCGGCCCACTTTGGAGGTTACAATGCGGTGCCTATAATGAACAGAATTATTGAATGAGCTTTATTGCGCAAGAAGGCTGCGAGGAGACCAGGCGAAAAAGCTGCACTGAGCAGCTTGAGGAGAATTTGGCCTCCACACACTGAGTGGTTATAGCAGTTCAAGGCATGCCCTATACCTATTGCATCAGCAGAACAGCAGAAACAGTAAGCAAACATGGTAAGAAATAATGAACAAGGGTATTGTGTAAACATTTGAAAAACCGAGAAAAATCCCCGTAGTGATAAAGACACCAAAACCAAAAGAAAGCAACAGGTGAACCTAAGACAACACAAGCAACCATACGAATATGTCACCTAGGCTTTTCAGCGACAGAGTGGATACATCGAGACCATTTTCTTTGTGTGACCAATTTAAAATAGTCGGTAAACAAAATTGTAGCATTTGATCACCTCTACAGTTCTGTTGTCGTTGACAATTCAAGGTTTTGTATGACAAAATTTATGAAAGCAGTTATGTTGCCGTAAGAATGCTAGTTGTATTAAAGAGCCACCATTCTAAATTTTGTCTAGTCTCTACATGCGACAAAGCCTATATGTGTATAAAGATTCAATTTTTGTGGCGCTAAGCTTTGTGAACAGTATGCCAAAGATATGGCACCCTGGAAACAAGGCGTATAGCTTTATTTCGTGGTACCTAGAGTCGCTGAACAATTTCGACTGTAGTGGTCCCCCAGACTACAGTTCCGTATTAAACCAAAAAAGAAACATTGAATCATATAACTTAATATAATCTTCCCACATTCATATAACCTAATGAATGTGGGAAGATAACTGCAATGGCGACGCATGGTACCTGTTGCTCTAGATAATTTACCATTAATTCACCTAACAATCTCACGGCATAGTAATAGCTGCTATTTTTATTTATCCCTGGCGACCCCATATGAATGGGGTGCCCAGTGAACGGTTGTACGGCGCAAGCCGTAGGTTTTTTTAAATAATAAAAAAAACTCGATTGCAGATGCTGCTTGCGTCAGCGTGGCGAGAGAGGGGTGGGGTTAGGAGGGGAGAGGGGGGGGGGACGTATATGCTCAATGGGGTCGAAAACCAGTGTTGTACGGAAGGGTGTTCCAATGAACGACGTTCCAGGAACTAGTTTCTTTTAGGAGCAACAGAGGAACACCACCGTTTTATTCAGGATCGGCGAAATGGTAGCGGTCTCTGGCTAAACTGGTGAGCGCAAATACAGACAAACGATAACAGAAGAGGCAGTCAATTTGTCTATATTTGCGCACACCAGTTTACAGAGATTTGTGAACCAACTCGCCCAGCTACAAGTTTTACTGTAGCTGTCTCGACCGCTTATTTGCACTGGCTGGAAAAAAATATTTATTCAATTTGTTTACTTGCTGCCAGAATTGATGTTTGTACTCGTATTGCCTTCAGCAGCAGGAAAGGTTATCGTCGCTGCTTGCACGCAGAAACCGCCCTTTCTGCAAATTTTTCAGTAATAGTGGACACAATTTTTGAAATCCTTTTTATTATTATTACATATCAGTTTTTCGAAAAGCGTGTGAAGACGAAATATAGAAGTGGCGCCGGCGAGTACTCTGTAGTTCTTGGCTGATCTCCCTTTGTGGGTGTGTGCCAGTATTACAAGAATGTTCATTATCATCATTGATCGTGACCAGACTACTGCATTTTAGTGTTTTGGGAATGCAATACCGGCACTTTGTAATTCTTATGCACAGAAATAACGAAAAATAGCAGCTATTATTTTGTCCTCAAAAGAAGGGTCTCTTCATTTCCAAAATGCTTGTAATAACAGGTTCATTGCACTGAAGAATAGTACTGTACCTTGTGCTCAGCGACACAGCAGGCCAAAGAAGCTGCTGGAAGACACGGGCCTGTATTCACAAACCAACCTCAAGCTTTCCTCGAGTTTTCCTTATCGATTTTAAACTTTATTTGCGCATAATAAACAAATTGGACCAGTGTTCTTAAACAAGTCTTGTCCTTATCTTTCGCCCTGTTAGCATTTTTGTGCTTTTATAACGCATGTAGAGAGTACAGGATGTTGAGGAAAACGTGAGGTAAGGCCGAGGTTGCTTTGTGAGTAGGAGACAAGGTCTCTTTATTAGCTCCTAAGTGGGAGCACAGCCTAGCAATCGACCGGGAATGAATGTAGTGTATCTCTCTTGAGCTGGAAGAGCAAAGCGACTAAGGAATGTAAGACAATTGATGCCTAAGTGTGAAATTTAACCAAATCAAATCAAAATGAGTTTTCTTCAGACGCAGTTAAAAGGATGCGCGCAAAATACTCCGTGCAGGTGTCAGCATGGCTCGTAGTTCGTACCGCAAGAAAGGTACATAAAGGTTATAGAGGCATATCATTGGTTGTGAAGCAAATTATGACGATATGCAAGTGTGCGAAACACAGGGCGTTAACTTATATTACAGTCCTCGGTGTGTTTTGTTTGTTTTGTTAAGTTTTGCGAAATCTCTTTCCTCTTTCCTTACTCTCTTCTTTCTTCCCTCTACATTTTTTTCTGTATTTATTCTTACTTTTCTTAGTTTTCTGTCTTTCTGTTACTTTCTCTTTCTTTTTCCCTCCATATTTATCCTGTCTCTTTCTCTCACTCATTTTCTTCCTCTCTTTTCTTTCACTATATATTTTTTCCTAGTGTGTCATCGTTTTTTTTTTCGGTTTCTTTATTAGTAAATGTTTCTGTAGTATGTTTCACTGTATCCCCTGCACAACGTCTGCCCAACTCACACTCACTTCCTTGTCCTACCATCTTGCCACAATCTACTATACAAGGCTATAATATGCGCACTGCTAGAGTGTCTTGATATACAAGTGGCCAAGACGCCTGCCTTCAAACAGACAATTTATGGTTTTGAATCCAGCCTAATGAACAAAACCTTTTTCAGCAACAAGAGCACGACTTCTATGTGTTTATATGTACCTCAATCACTGTCTTTCTTACTGCACTCATTTCGTCACCTATCTGGCCACACCTGATAAACGGGGGCTGGTGTTCTGGGAGCGGAGCAAAAGTGGAAGGCGATTAACATGGTAATCCAGAGAGCGCCTGTGAATTTATCAGAATAATTTTTGCGTTCGACAGATAAACTACGTCAAGCTTGAACTGCATTGCTGTTAGAATTAAGTGTAACACTGCAAGTAGAGTACTCAATACGTGATTGGAACATGAAACAAAAGTTCCACTTTAGTGGTGCCTCTCGGCTAAGATTTACACGCGCCGTTATCTATTTTGGTGTAAGTGATTTGAACGCGCACAAACTTAGCACCACTCTGTGGCGGAGCGCAGTATTACGTCGGCAGGCGTGGAATTTTTTCGCATTGTTCTATTGTGATTACCAAGAGGACGCAACTAAACAACTTTATTCCAGAAAATACACGAACAACCGGCAAAACGCTTGTAGGGTAAGGCGCTTGCGGGCAAAATGCCGCTCGTTCCACCGATGGCTACATTGTCCATGACCGATGGTTTCGTTTGCCACTTTAGATGCGCGTTGAGCGCACCCTCTTTGAATATGCACGTGTTCATGCGATAAAGCGTTTCATTGTTGTGGCCATGCTGGATTTTATACACGGCCAGAATATGACATCTGGTGATGGGGCTCAACCCGTAATTATTCTAATGGCCACAACACAACAACAAAACCCGAGCGAATAACTTCAAAAATGCATGAAAGACTTTCTACAGCAACGCGCCAGCCATGGCCTCAATGTTTTGAACCAGTGTGGGCGCACTTGGCCAATCACTCAACCATGGTGAATAACACTGCCACAATGATGGCTACAGTGTACTTGATTACAGTCGTAATGGCGCAGCCATGGGAGCCGCAGACTCTCAGTGGATCACTTTACCTGTACGCAGCCACCTTTCTTGACCAAGACCAGAAATGCCGGCTGGAGACGTATGGGGAAGTGGCAACTTTCAGGAATTTGAACGCTGAAGACGCCTGCAGACGACAGCTTAACGTAATCTGCTACCTCGCAGACGTGGGGACGTGATTTGTGAGCCGAGAATCCACACTTTGAACCTTGTATATTTTTCGCACAACGTTTCTAAACACCATCTTGTTCAAGAACCCCTTGTGGTCAACAGTTTTAGAGCCCTGAACTACAGCTTTCCTCACAATCAAGTCTTGATTTCTTGACTTGACCTCTCCATTTTTTTGTAATTACCTGGTCATTTTATAATAAATGCCTAGTCAGCATCTGTGGTTCACCAGCCGAGCACAATTGAGTGCCGTCATAGCCACAAAAATAGCATTCATTACTAGCCTATACAAAGCTCTGGCAAAATTTTAAGTTAACAGCACTTCAGAAGGCAGGCTGTCGTGTGCTGTCGTCGTCACTTGACACCAAGCAGACGAAACCACATTTTCCTTAACCATCTGCATCGTTCACTGGAGCCAAAAAGTAGTCTTTTGCCTGCAGTATTTTAAGAGCCCTGATGATTATATTGACGGATGCCAAGTCGCGTACACCAGAGTTCTCTGTAGCATAATGAGAACTCGCTTTCATCATAAAAGACACATCTTACTTTTGTTCTTCGAGCACAATTGCGGTTACATTAAGTCAACAACACTAAAGAAAAAACCGATAATATTTAATAAAAGAACAGAGAAGAGTGAGCAATAAGTTGAGGGAGAAAGAAAGGCAAAATGGAAAATAGGTATAAAAAAAGTCAACAAAAACTAGAAAAACATGA
Organism: Rhipicephalus microplus; assembly: GCF_013339725.1. NCBI lineage: Eukaryota > Metazoa > Arthropoda > Arachnida > Ixodida > Ixodidae > Rhipicephalus > Rhipicephalus microplus. The sequence goes on along the minus strand of NC_051167.1, from coordinate 223,661,294 downwards.
ATGAAGGAACAGGTAGAAAGAAAGAAAAAACAGAGACAAAGACTGCCCAGCGTCAGACTTTTCTTACTCTTTGCATCACTAGTGTGAAATAGTGTTAATTTTTGCTTTTTTATTTCGCATTGTGGTCTTGTGAAGCTTGCTTCTCTATATTTCTGACAATCTGGCTTTCATCGATGAGTAATAACTCTTGGAGTTCTTCCAGCTGCAACGTCACATACGGACGTCACCATAGGGTTCAAGATTTGTTGCTAATGTAAAAGCTGACATCACCGTAGAGGGATATTTCTACAAGTACGTATCTGTAGTGCTGAGAAATAAACATGTTTATCTTATCGGGGACAGGGTGAGGCACCGTGCGGAAATGCCGAAGGCATGAGTAGTCTGTATCGCGTCTTGGGCGCCGTAACGTCGTTAGTCACCGAACTAGATGTCTGTTTCTGAGTACACACACTCGGATATACGACACTCTTTTAGTATGACGCGTTCATTTGAACGTGTTAGTTTATTCTACAGTAAATTAGTTGATAGTTTTGTAGGACACTGCCAGTGTAACAGCACATTAGCCCTGTTGCGAAAAGTGAACGCGTTGGCCGACTACCGGAGTGTTCGTCTTTACAAAAAAAAAGTAGATTTAATGAATAAAGAGGCATAAAAGTTATTTCCTGCATGGGTATTTCATTTTTTTCCTTATACACGTTTTCACTTAAGACTCCAAAACAACCGAATTGGGGGTTTTGCTCCTGTAGTTTATGTACCAGGAAAGACTTTGTAATCACCTGCTGAGTTAAATTGCTGCCGAAGTATGTGCTACGATAAATAATTGTGGCATAAATGCCTCACAAAAATACAGACGCTCCAGTAAAAAAATGCAGCCTGTTCCCTACTCGCAACATAGAAGAAACCACCTATGCATTCAGGCCAATTGCCGCTGTGGTTTCGAAGGACAGGTCCTATCGATACGGTTTAAACAGAACAATTGTGTATTTCAGTTGAAAGTGGAGGAGGCGGAGGAGGAATAAACGTTTATTTTTCGAAACAGTGTAGCGGTGTAGGTTCCGCGTCCACCAGGTGGGAGGTCTCCTCACTCCAGGAACCCTCTGGCCTTCGCTGCCTCCTTGGCCCTGGCGACGAGAAGTCGTTGTTGGCCCAGGTCCTACAAAGCGAGCTTGGCCTCCCACGTTTCGAGAAAATGTTCGTTTTCTTTACCAGCGTCGCAGGTGTTTGGCGGAGGCGATAGATCTGTAATTGTAATGCGTGGACACTCGCGACACGTTGACCCACCTGATTTCCAGTTGAAAGTGCTCATTAAAAAAAAAACTGTTCAAGATTTTTGTTACATCGTGTAGTGCGATCATAAAGTATCATCGTAATGAGCTGTCTCGCACACTATTTGCCTAGTTTCGCCTGGTCCCCTTTTCAACCTTGCTATATTTTCCAGAAGCCGTGCGCGTTGTCCGGCATGGAAAGCGAACATGCTGATCGACGAGATAACAGCAAAGAGAGATAAAAAATTTCGGAGATATGTTGACGGCCGAGATGTTTATACAAAAGGTTTGGCTATGCGGTGTCAACGAAAGTGCGTCTATATTTGAGACAAGCGTACGTCTCTGACACAAGGGCAAAAGGCCGATGTGCTCTGCGTAACGTTACCACAGCACCCTAATTCACCCACTCCGAGCTTCGACCAAGGGACACATTGATGATATGTGGTGTTGAACGTCCCAAAACCACTATATGATTATGAAAGACGTCGTACTAGAGGGCTCCGGGAAAACACACAACCACTGTGGGGTCTTTATTGTGCACGCAAATCTGAGCACACGGGCCTACAGCATTTTCGCCTCCAACCAAAAAGGCAGTAGTCAGAGCTGGGATTTCATCCCGCGTACTGTGCGTCAGCAGCCGAGTACCTTAGCCACTAGACCACTGCAGCGGGCTGCAGAAGAGACACATTATCATATACTATCTTTACATGTGAAACACAGTTTTATACAGATTGAGCAAAGTACATACTTGTAAAGTAATAAACAAAGGGTTATAACACCACAACTAACCAAACCAGGGGAACAATACGACTTGTAAATCTTGAGGATGGAATAGAAGTTAAGTTTTGACATAAATTTTGAAAGCTTTGAGTGACAAAGATTTCAGCGAAATTTGTATAACTGTCTAACCTATGGTCACTGCTGATTTTGCCGCAGTATTCTTAGCAAAACAAACAGGTCAAGTAATTGCTAAGATCAAGCAAATTAACCAATTTCATGCTCGTATGAGGTTTATTAGCTCTTGCGTTTGAGTGGGCCAAGCAGTACCTTTCCGACCACTGTGAAATGGCCACGGCAACCGTCTTTATTAACGTCACATTACATATACGTCACGCAGGCTACAAAAAGGCGGGCACCGACAAGACTCCCCAGTATACCAGGAAGCAGCACTACAAGCGGAATGCCACGTCATCCCATCTCATTTGTTGCTCTGGTTGGTCACAACTGGCCATGGCGTTGCTTTCGTATTGTTAATCCTTACTTGTTGCTGCTGCCTAGCCAACACTTTGTACTGAATGCTGGTACGCATGTTTTCATCCTAGCAAAATCTTTATTGGTTTTTTTTTTTGAGACGTAGAAAAAACCCTAAAACGCAACATGAAACAGTGACACATTGCGTGAACTACTTTTTAGACAAGAACATAAAAATATCGCCAGGCCTGCGCAGGACGCGCCGCACAGTCACAGCAAAAGCTGGAAGAGCGGTCTTTCAAAGCCTTTTCTAAACACTCTTTGATGAAATGCTGGAATCAGACTTGCCGAGTACCCACATTGCCATAAAAAATCAAATTTTCTCTGTTGTAGACCGGCATTCAATATGCTATCTGTCGTCATTTTTCGGAGAATCGTGGTATCCGCTAAACGTTTGCAACAAATTTCATGTGAATTTCGAACGAATTTGTGTTTTATGCAGTGGCTGATGACGATGAAGATTTGTACTCCTGAGGGGTGTATGTGCCACATTTAATAGGTGGCGAAGAACAAGCTTTTGGAATAGCTTGGAGCATTGGACGACGCCCTCCTTATGCAATTCACATTGTGTGACAACTGCTGTTTGCTTTGCTGGTCTAAACACTTTATTGCTTATTTTAATGCGGCGTTTTTCTCAGCATCAACTCTGCCTAATGCAAGTGTTTGAACGATTCCCTAGTACCGGCATAGCTCACTGGTAGAATACTTGGCTGGCCCAGGTTGTTATCCTACTATGTCCTTGGTGTTTTTTAATTCATCTTTTATTTCTTATCACGCGATGGTGGTTATGGACACCGGCGGCGGTGGACGCAGACAACTACGCCACTGCCCATGATCGTTGTTGTAATCTCATAACAGATTTCACGGTAACATTATGAAAACTATGTCATTTATGCAATCCTCGTAGGCAAAGATATAAAACAAACTATCTGCACTAAGCGACAGAATGGAGACAATAGAAAAACGGCTGTTTACTTTTGTCACATTGGATGACAAGAATAACAAGAGGTGAAAAAAAAATGGGTTACTTCAACAAAAGCTTTGTTGCTCTTTAAAAGTTCATGATCTTCAAGATCAGAGCCGCGGAAATTAACCACACATCAATTGTTTTTATGAACCTAAGAACGTGACACATATGCACCTTCAGCAGAAATATTCTGAATACGTCAAAAGAAAAACTGTGAATAAAGCTGCCATCATTGAGGCAACCATTAGTACAAGCCTCAGCATAAAAATAATTCACGCTCAATTGCAATTGTTTAAGAATTACAAAGAAAGTTTATCAATTTCAAAAACCTCTAGCAGACTAAAAGGAATTTTTGTGTGTATGGAAACGGGAGTGTAAGATAAAGCACCGAGAAAAATTTGTGAATTGTTGTCGTGGTGTTGTCTATGGCACTCCTTTGACTTGTGATTGCGTGTACATTGGCCAATCTGGAAGGTGTGTGAACGAATGACTTTGGGAACACATATACTACGCTGAAAAATCTATAGCTGGTCATTTGACCCTTCACTGTCAGAGGTGTGGTTGTGTCCCTGTGGTTAAAAACAACCGCGCTCTCTTTAGGGCCCGTGAGAGAACTACACGTGAAATATTGAGGCCTTTGAAATTGACAAAATGAAAGATAAATGTGTGAGTGTGGCTTCTGTAGCTTTGTCAGCTAAAGAAAAGAAGTATATGGAATCTTCACTTTGGCGTTGGTGGGTTCAGATTGTCGCGATCGATGATGACACGTACATGAGGCGTGCTGAATCTTAACATGATATGTTCCAGGTTTTATCGGTCCACTGTTACTGTATATATAGCATGTGTGATCGCTAATAAAACAATAGTTGCAAGTTAGCGCAGTCTGTGTGTGCGTCTCTCTTTTTGTGTCCTTGTCGTGGTGCGCTATACCCTTATAAATGATGAACCCTAACCAACTAGCCTGGCAACGTGTCTAAGTATTGCGGAAGATTTCTCGCAATTATCCGTGAAGGAAGAAGGGTGCTTTCGAAAAGAGCACTTGACGAAAAACATAAAAGGGGCTAAGGCTAAGCTTGTCTATGGTGAGCGAAGTGTAAACGGTGCTATGCACATATCTAATAGTGGCAAGAAATTCTGCCAAGGCTGAAAAGCGACAGACAGGATTTAAGAACTAAAATTGATGTTCGATTCTTGAAACTTCTCAACATCGATTTTAGGAGCTGGGGCAACGAATGCGCAAAGCCTGAGGGTCTCACTACTGTTACCGACTCTGATATTGTGATGTTCACTGGGACCTGGGTCAGTGATGAAGCCTATGACAGTGTATTCCCCCATTAGTATACCGAGTTTACAGGAAGGCAGGCAAAGAACTTTCGATGAGAAGACGGCAGGAATCGCGATGCCGCCACCAATCGAATCCAGAGTGTTTACTCAAAAGAGGCAGCCAAAATATGCTTACGAGTGCATCCTTACTTTGGGTAATACATTGAGGGAAAGTATTTCAGTCACACATGTACGTAAACTTACAGATATTTCAGTATTTGAGTGTGTGTCTAAATTATATTGAACACTTTGGTTTTTTTTTTCAAGGCCAGGCGGAAGTCTCTAAAGGCATCGGATAAATTATCACATGAACCCATCTCCCATAACCGCTTCTGCGTCCCGGTAAAAATATTTGCTCGCACTACGTCATGGATCATCAATACAAAACGTCACCAGAATTTCATGTCGCGAACGCGAGGCCACGCTATCTTTTGACAACACCCGAGGAGACAATGGGCTGACGGTTTTGGTAATATACTCCGTTAATCACGAAATGATCACGTGTACGAATAGACGTTAAACTAACCTCTCAATTTCCTTAGCCTCCTTTTGTTCCAAGTTTCTTGAATGGCATTTTGAAGCGCACAAGGGTTTGACCTTTGCTTCAGTATCCTTTGACGTTCAGTCACATGGCATAGAAAACAGGCCTCTAGCATTTCACATCCGTTAAGATGCATTCATAATGGCCTGTATTGCATCTGTGGAAGTAAGATGAGCAGCTGAGCACTGCTACCGATGGACAATAGTCAGTGCATGTAGGAGATGAGCATGAGTTTTGCCATACAGCCTGAACGGGAGTGTTATCAAAGTTATAGGTTGACTAGATTTACAGTACATGTGATCTGATAAGCTGGGTATTGCACCTCAGTATGAGCTACACCACGTGAGCGCTTTGAACTGCAAGGTTGTGCAGTGTCATGGATCGTGGCATGTTTTTGATGTAGGGTTTGACTATTCCTGCGAGCGTTAACACCATTTAGGTTTGTGTTAACGCTTGCCCTCATTTTTCCTTCTCGTGATATCAAACAGAAAAACGAATATTGGTGTGGCTTGACACTCACAGTTTGAATTGGTTCGCAATAAAGCAATATAAGTGATAAAGGTTCCCTCAAATAGAGGCAGGGCTGGTAGAAACAAGTTAATGGCAGTGATGCTTGATCATAGGAGCAGCTAAGCGCACTTCAGATAACTTCATATGTCATAATCGGCGTCACTATAGAGACTTGCACTCTGCTAGGACTCGCTCTCGCGCGATCTCATACTTATCGCATTACGTTATGCGTAAATTAGAGACAAATGTGTGGTGACGATGAGTATCCTAAAGCTGCGTCCACGAAGGTGATTGGCTAGCGACAGTGTGCTTATCGTAAACGTGTAAGAAGCCTTAAATAATCACGCCTTGTTTCGCTCGTGCCCTTTTTTTAAGTGATTCCTTCAAGTTCGTACTTGCAGAAGGGCTTAAGCAACCACTTTCTTTTGATCGAGTTGGCATCTTGAAGAAGCGCCTTTAATGCATTTATTTCTTGAAACTGCACAACCGATACGTGGTGTGCCGTAATTGAAATATCTGCATATCCAACAGCAGCAGTGATGACACAGTCACATTTTCCTACTTCTGGTGTTTTGTGTTACTGGTGTTTCCACTCCTGTGTGGACGTTCCGCTCTTTATGCATCAGCCAATCTCTGGGTGATTGACTAAGTGACTCACTGTTAACTAATTCCGCCGCATAAGTACTCCGATCACTCTTTTGCACTCTCGTGATGTCTGCAATTTCATTGGTGCAAGTTACTGGAACGTCGATAACAACCTGGCTATGTGTACTTGAGGTAAGAACAGACCAAGCGGTCAGGCTGCAAAGGAAGTAGCATTGTTAAAAAATGTATTCCAAAAAGACAGCTAGAACGTATTGAACATTTATGTTTATGTTAGGAGCTATTGTGGATTCAATTCATATTGTAGAATATATAGTTACTAAGATCCTAAAATTTTTCGGAAAACACAAAGGTCACTGCAATCGTCGCACAGCCTCCGTTTGCGAAAAGGGCGCGCTTTTCGGACACAGCGAAGTAAAAACTGAGACGCTCATTCGCGTTCATCTGTACCTGTGAGTACGTTTCGTGCGTCATACGTGCTTGAGAAACACGAGGCACGTGTCGATCTGCTTGCCATTCTGTGCGTGACCTTCAATTGTTGCTGTCGCGTTCATTGCTTCGCCTTTTTGGCAAAGCTGTGACTTTTATTTTCATCAGCCCACCTAAATTTCTGTCTCCCCTTTCGTGGGTTTGCCCTCTCTGAGAATCCAGTCAGTTACCCTTAATGAGTTGTTCTCTCCTTCAGTCCGCATCACGTACCGCGCTCTACTTCTATCTTCCATAGTGTACCCTTTGGCTACACTTTGATCTTAGCCAAAAGGCCGAGAAGCGTTACCAGCGGTTATCCTCTCTACGTGCTACGTGCCCGCCCAATGTCCATTTCTTCTTCTTGCTTGCAACCATGATATTCTTAACCGATTTGTTCCATGACCCTCTCCGCCCTCTTCTCGTCTCTTAATGTTACCCCTATATATTCTGTTTACATAGCTCGCTGCGTCGTCTTCAATTTAAGCTGAACCCTCTTTGTAAGATTCCAGGATTCTGCTGCGTAGGTAAGTACTGGTAAGATGCAGCTGTTATTTATCTTCCTCTTGAGGTTTAGTGGCAGATTACCACTCATGATTCGAGAATGCTTGCCGAATGGGATCCACCGCATTCTTATTCTTCTAGTTCTTTCACTCTCATTGTTTGGCTCCACGGTTACTACATGTTCTAAGTAGACCCTGGCTCACAATATTTCTTCACAGGTTCAAGCGTTTCTCCACCTATTGCAAAGTGCTGTTTTCTGCCGAGACAATGGCACACTACTTTTCGCGTCTAGTTCTATATTCATGAGCTGTAGTTCGTAACCTGAGTTGCTCATCAAGGGAAAGTCATCATCAAATCACAGGTTACTAAGATACTCTCCAATGTTTCTTATCCCTAACTCCTCCCCCCATTGGAGAGATCGCGTCTCTCTGCTTTACCCGCTTCTCTATTGGAATGCTGTCGCTTTTTTTTTCATGGAAAACTAGGGTGGCTGGGGATCCACTGAAGACACCTTCTGGTATGTTTATGTAGGGTTCTTCAATGCCATGATTTCGTGGTGCTTGCATTACTGCTGATGTCTCGACTGAGTCAATTGCCTTCTTGTAATCTATGAAGGCTATGTACAGGGTTGGCTGTATTCCGCGCTTTCCTCTATTACCTGATTGATGGTATGAATATAGTCCATTGTGGAGTAGCCTGAACGAAATCCTGCTTAGTGCTTTAGTTGATTAAACTTTCATGTCACCTTATTTCAATTTGCTATTAGTTTTGTAAATACCTTGTTTAGAACAGACATTAAGCTTATCAAACTGTTATTTTTCAGGACCTTGACATTTCCTTTGCTATGAATTAATGTCATGTAGGCGTTCTTACAAGGTTATGGAACCCTTATCGTCAAGACACGCTCGCTACGTAATGCGGCCATTTTTTCTAGCACAATTACTCTACCACATTTCACAAGGTGTTACGTCATCCTTACCTTATCCGGCTTCAATACGGTTATTGATTAACTTCTAAAGCTCCGCCAGCTCTATTTTGTCGGTAGCAATTTAGGCTTTCATTACTTATCGTCTTTTAGTGGGATTTTTAATCTCCTGAGATAGTTTGCAAGTGCCCTGTCTAGTGACAGTTCCTCTGACTTCGTTTGCACACTCTTTGATGAGAGTATTATTATAATCAATCACTGTGTCAATGCTAACGTCTGTTACCTCGTTTAGTGCCTCGAATCTTTTCTCAAGAATAACTCAGAATTCCTATACTTTCGCTCTCACCACTAGTTTATTGATTGGCTTCTTGCTTATCATTTTTAGTCTTTGCTTTCTTAAATATAGGTCAATGCGAGATCTCACCATTCTATGATCATGGCATTGTATCTTGCCAACTACTTCTACCATCTGTAAATATCTAGGTGTGCACACAGAATGAATTTTAATTGATTTTTTAGTTTCACCGTTAGGACTTCGCCACGTCCACTATTGGTTACCCGTTTTCTGAAGAAGATATTCACGATCCGCAAACTATTAATTTCTGCGACCTCTACTAATAACTCCCCATGGGCATTCTTGGAGCCGATGCCACATTTCCCCACAGTATGGTCTCGAGCATGTTTTTAGCGTACTTTGGCAATAAAGTCGCCCATCAAAATCGTATACTGTGACTTTATTAGTTGCTGACGTTGCGTCTTTATTGAAGCGTTTAACGAAATGATTGTCATGGCTTGATGTAGCACGTAGGCCTACCATATTCATCTTGTACCTTTGTTAAGATAATTATGGCACTTGCCACCCTCTACTCTCTCCCTGATGCTTAGTATTTCTTTATGCTGCCAGCAGTATTCGTGTCTATAAGAAATCTTGGCTCTAATTTTCTTCTCAACTAATTAGTGGTAGCACAAGACGGGCCCATTCTTCAGCACAGTATTAGCTTCACGTGTCCCCCTAACTTCACTGAGCGCTATTACATCCCATTTAACATACTTTAATTTTTCGAATAGCACGGTTAGACTGGCCTCACTAGACAGCGTTCCAGCAATTAAGGTAGACAAGTTCAGATTTCAATGGTCACCTGTCTGGTCCCAAAAAGTAATAGCACCCTCCGCTTCATCGCAGGTCTTGGCGCCGCCTTCGACGGTCGCTTCGCAGCTGCTGAGAGTTTAGGGTGAAAGGTGTGTGTTGGACTTGTGGAGGACTTGTGTTGGCAGGATGATTATTGTGACATTGTTGCTCGTCATGCTGCAAACTCTGAAATGAAAAAGGTTGTAGACACATATGGTCTAGTACAATACGTAAGAAAACCAACACGTGGAGTTAATATCCTAGATTTGTTGTTTTCAAGCGGATTTAATGTAGCAAGCTCTATAACAGTCGTGCCAGGAATTACCGACCATTCGGCTGTTGCTGCGACCGTCAAAACCAAAGTTCAACTATTCAGTTTTTGTGAAAACAGAAACATATTTTTATGATAAAGGGAATTATGAAGATATCAACCAAAAACTGCTTCATTACCAACCAACATTTGAAAGCTTAGCGGACGACTTTAACATTCATGCACTGTGGAATACATTTAAATTGAAATTGGGTGAGCTTGAGAAGGAACATATACCACACGTACATTTCTCAAAGCTTAAAAAACGAAAAGACATTTTGGGTAACATCATCCGTTATATGAATTTTACAAAAAAGAAAACGGATTTTTGCAAAGTATAAGAAAACGAAGAGCAAGGTGCATTATGAGAGATTGGAAAATCGCAAAAGAAAAGAAAATTAGTACAAGGGACTTAATAAAAGGTTGAAAACCAATCCTAAGGCTTTTTGAAAGTATTTAAAGGGGTGTGGATCAAGTTATCTCGGCATTCCGAAAATCATTTGCAATAACCAAGTCGTAACGAACGACGAAGCAAAGGCAATATATCTAAATGACTTCTTTCATTCAGTATTTCTTCCAGCGAAACCCGACTTTATAACGACAGCTGCTAGCAATGTGTCGCCTATGACGCAGGTTGAACTCGGCGTGTCTGGTGTCAAATAGTTATTGAAGTGATTGGACGAAACCAAGGCAGTTGTCCCTGACGGTATTTCACCTCACGTGTTAAAGCACTGCGCTGCGACCGTCTCCCTTTATCTTTTCGTTATCTTACGCAGTCGCTTCGTGCTAGTGAATTGCCTGATGACTGGAAGATAGCCCACGTTGTGCTAATTCATAAAGAGGGTTCGAAAAAAGATGTGCAGAATTATAAGCCCGTCTCCCTGACATGTATCGTATGTAAATTAATGGAGCAAATAATTTACTCAGCCATCACAAGTCCCCTCGCCGAGAACAATATCCTAATTGAAGTACAGCATGGTTTCCGCAAGGGCTTGTCCTGCACTACACAACTTGTAGAATTTCATCATTGTTTAGGGAGTGAACTTGATGCTTAGGGCCAGATAGATTGTTTGTTTTTAGATTTTCAAAACGCTTTCGACATGGTTACGCATTCGCTTCTTATTTACAAACTATGGCAAATATGTATACAGAGAAATGTTGTCAAATGGATTAAAAATTTATTATCGGAGCGTGCGCAGTGTGTTGTTATCAATGACAAAAAATCGAGTTACGTAAACGTCACCTCAGAAGTCCCTCAGGGCTCTGTTTCAGAGCCCTGAGGGACTTCTCCGATAATTACGTCCTCCGATAACTGCGTTACGTCCTCCGATAACTGCGTGGTGTACCGAAATATATCTTACGATGAAGATGCGACAGTGTTACGACTTGAATAGAATATATAATTCGTGTGAACAGAGAAACATGTGTTCAAACGCGAAAAATTGCATCTATATGTGTTTTACTGGAAATTGAAAGCCACTGATAAATAACTATTTTATACATAAGGATGTTCTTACCACACTTAATGTCTCTAGGTACCTAGGCGTCGTGTTGTCTGCTGACTACCCATGGAATACGCAGATCAGTGACACAGTCGGTAAGGCTGGACGGGCACAGAAGTTTTTCAGGGAAATCTAAAATGTCCCGAAGTTGAATTAAAACAGGCAGCATTTACTGCATGTCTTATACCTATATTAGAGTACGCCTGCCAACTATGGGATCCATGGGAAGCCAGTCTCATTTTTAAAATAGAAGGTATCCAAAACAGAGCAGCCAGGTACGTACAGGGCAGGTATCGTAAAATAGACAGTGTCACAATGATGAAAAAAGAATTGAATTGGGAATTGTTGTCTTCACGAAGACGGAAGTTAAGGCTCATACTGTTTTTTTTCAAATATATAACAACAAGCTAGGCATAAACAAAGATGGTTATCTAAATACACCTTGTTATGTTTCTATGAATAATGATCACACACACAAAAACCGTGAATACCGGCCCAGGACGTGCATGTTTGCGAATTCTTTTTTTTCCGAAGTGTGTAGCCGAATGGAACAAGCTCTCTGAAGAACAAGTATGTTGTCTAAATGAAGACATATTTGTATCTCTGTTGCAAACCCCTCTACTGTAACGCCCAAGGGCGATGCGGTGTAACTTTTGAATAAATAATAAAAATAAAGAAAAAGGCTAATTGCTGTATTCATTGGAGGTTTATGTTAGGTACTGCACCACGGTAGCCAGTCCTGTTCTGGTTAGTGAGTGCATTACCGGTAGTTGGTCGCCAGTGAGGCCTCACTGTAGACCTCTAGTTTTTTTTTCTTTTTCATGGGTTCTTTCATAACGCGTTATAAGTAAATATATTATTGCGAATAGTCCGGTATTTGCATTTAAACCAAATTTTGTCATTCTATGCTAGGTTGCGGTGCTAAGTCTAAGTAGCGTGTTGTGTTGCACTTAGCAGTGTTGAATACCACCTCACCGCCTATCAGCTCTCACTTTCACCTGACTCGTACCTCGCCTGGCCTTTTTTTTTTTCTGGGTTGCTTGAATGTTCATTTTGAAGAGAAAAAAAAAAAACAGCGCGGTTTTGAAACTCTGACCTGGTGAGCTTAGACCAGCTTCATGCCCAGAATGACCCTCCTTCTCCCACGTTTTTACACTCCTAATTTCTTCCCGTCTCATTCATTTTTGAGATTGCTGTCTTCAAAGTGTCTGCTATGTGACCGTTTTGCTGACTTCGAGGGGTCGTACTCCTACTTTGACGCTATCCACTGACTGCTGCGTGCACCTGTTCAGCGAACTAATTGGCTTGTTCTATATCGTTATTACGTTGAGAGTGTACGTCGCAGCTGGTTGGGGTGCGTGAAATTTAAACGCGAAGATTTTCTGAATGCTAAAAATTGTACAGGCGCTGCATTCAATGCTGTATCCCATTCAGTAGGCGTTTAGGCGTAGTAATTAAAACTCAGGTAAATAGTTATAGTAGTAGACATTAACCCTCAGTCACGATCAAGGTATACGTACTAGTAATTACATCTGCGGTTAGCCCAATAACGTAGGATGGAAAGGCAAAGAGCGAATGATTTGTAGTTCCAGAAAGTAGCGAAAGGAAAGAAACTTCGTACCAAAGTAATGACGCGTTTTCATTACTCACCACAAAGCGTCAGCTTGAATCGCTAGACCCCGACGACTCTCGGTACCATACTACACACACCGATAAGTCCACGTGCCACGTGGACTTATCCAGAACATCTACAGCCGTGAGCTATAAGCTATGCTGCAGCAGTTCAACGTCACACTCCCCTTTGTCGAGCACGTCTAGATGCCATACCACCTCAGTTCCGTCGCCATACACCGGCAGTGCCACAAACGACCCACCTGTAAGCCAGCACTACGGCCCTCGAACAACCAACGTTCGTCGCTCCCGCGACTACGCACGTTTTGCTACCACAAAAGCTTGCCATACCTACCATCAGTGCCAATACCACTGGGCAATACTACATGGCCCGCCTTGGTGAAACAGGATCAGTGCTCAGCTGCTGACTCAAAGGTCGCGAGTTCGATCCTAGCCACGCAGGTGTCAATTTAATGGAGTTGAAGCGGTAGAGGCCACAGGGTGAAATTGTGTGAACCCACCACTATGACGTCTCTCGTAATCATGTGTGATTTTCGGACGTGGAACACCAGTTATTATTATTATTATTATAATTATAATTATTATTATTATTATTATTATTATTATTATTATTATTATTATTATTATTATTATTATTATTATTATTATTATTATTATTATTATTATTATTATTATTATTATTATTATCATCATTATCATTATTATTATTATAATATTGCTACGACGTGATCTTGCAACATGGTGCTCCACGCCAGCTGCTCACGGACCGAGGCCGCACATTTCTATCGAAAGTCATAGCGGACATTCTACGCTCTTGTGCAACACGCCACAAGCTCACTACGTCGTACCATCCGCAAACAAATGGCCTCACAGAACGCCTGAACCGAACCCTAACTGACATGCTTGCAAAGTACGTTTCCTCAGATCACTCTGACTGGGACATCGCTTTACCATACGTGACATTTGCCTACAATTCTTCGCGCCACGACACGGCTGGTTACTCCCCTTTTTCTTGCTGTTCGGCCGCGAACCCACATACCCCTCGATACGACGATTCCGTTACCAGCAGCTCCAACTTCACAATATGCTCTGGACGCCATCAGCCGGGCCGCCCACGCACGCGAAACCGCTCGTGCTCGCCTTCTGACCTCCCAAGCAAACCAACGGCGTCGGTACGACCAACGACACCGCGATGTGCACTTTTCGCCCGGTTCGTTGGTTCTGCTGTGGTCTCCGACCAGGCACGTTGGCCTGTCTGACAAGCTGCTCTCTCGGTACACAGGGCCCTACAGAGTGCTTCGTGAGGTGACTCCCGTCACTTATGAAATCACTCCTGCTGCCTCGCCGTCTTCATCCACCCCTAGGGCCAGCGACATCGTACACGTCGCACGCCTGAAGCAGTACCACTCGCCCAATGATCTTGACATCTAGATGCGCCGAGACGGCGCCTTTGCCGACGGGGGTTATATGCTACCTGTAGGCTGCCACAAACCATAGTGCGAATGCGCGTGTGCGCCCGACGAAGAAGATGAGGCTCGCTGGCTGCTCGAGCTCGGAGCCAGACTGGCCAGTGCTGCAACCGCTCTTGCAAATATATTTTTCGAATATATTCGCAATACTTTGTCTCGTTACTCACGTAACAATATTATTATTATAACCTGAGAGTACAAGACTTTGCCACTAATTTGCCACTTCAAGAGTGAGAATTATTGTCACGAAGCATCTACAACTATTTCACCGCATTTATTGACAATGCCAGCTGTCGGGTTCGCCATCACTTACGCAACACACTTCACCGCGGTACCGCCAGAACACCGGCTCTACTCGTCGCTGATCGGCGAGCCTATACCCACAAATTTAATGCGGTTGCTCTTCATGAAATGCAGAAGATTAACTGTCGGAATGATGATTCCCCCATCAAATATCAAGAAAATTCCGCAGCTTACCGGAGCCCTGATGTTGAAACTTTGCGATTTGAAGAAGAAATGACGACACCACGCAGAAGCAAAAGAAGGAGGTGACGTCAGCGACATACACCAAGAACTTAAAGGGGCCCTGAAACGCTTTTTCAAGTAATCATCAAATGAATTCACCGTAAAAACTTAGTGCATCACGAATTCAACGCCGCAAAAATTTTAAGAAACCGTCCAGTGCGAGTGGAGTTACGAAGGTTTGTCACGTGCTGCAATTGCATTCTCTCTTCTCTCGTCCCGACGAAAGCGCTTGAAGCTAAGCAGGGAGGGACGGCAGGGCCACAGAAAAACGTCACACACACCTCGTGATCTTGAGCATTTGTTTTATTTTTTTTCTCTCTTTTTCTTCGAATGCGTCGCTTTATTGGTGTGGTCGCGCGCGCACGCGGGGACAAGTCGCGGCCTCTCGCGGCGATCTCTACTTGTAACGAGTGAGCGCGCCATGTTCAAAACAGCTGATAGCTGAGAGATGGGTAATTCACGTGTGATTATCTGGCATATTCCGCCATTTGTCGAGAGAAGAGAAAGCGATATTTAGCTGACTTTGATAATTCAATGTGAATTCCAGGCCACGTGCTGTACTGTATTATTTGGTCCACGTGTTGTCGGGAGCCTCTACCACTGATCGGCAGTGTTTTCTGACCATGCTAAAAAAGTGTTGCAGGGCCCCTTTAGGTGTGAGTATGAACCACGTGGTATTCCATTGCGTCATGTGATTACAGCACAAGGAAAGATGCCGGACACCGAGGCTGAGGAACAGGAGTGGTGACTTCCTACTTAACCTTATTGAGAAGAACGAGCAATTTTTGAAAACAACAGCGTGCTAAAGTTGCAGCACGTGATAAAAACGCGCATTTTCAAAACATGAAGCTCTATAAGCGAGTTATATAAAATCTGGTATGTACAAGTACTCTAAAGTTGGTTCCTGGTTTGTTGATTTAAAGTGTCTGGATCATGTACGCTCCGTTTTTTAGAAGAGGTCACTTTTATCACATGCTGTGGTATTATCGCACGCGGTCATTTTTTATAAATTGTTTGTTCTCCATATTCAAGTTCCCTTGGAAGACAGTACTCGTCTTTGTTTTTCTTGTTGTTCAGGGTCTTCTCTTGCGCTGCAATCACGCCATGGTCTAATCCAAACCAAGACGCCAAAGAATTATACTCTACATTATATTGGACGAAAACGACTTTCCAACCTACTATTCAATTGTTAGTGACAAGTTCATCATGAAAATGAAG
Organism: Rhipicephalus microplus; assembly: GCF_013339725.1. NCBI lineage: Eukaryota > Metazoa > Arthropoda > Arachnida > Ixodida > Ixodidae > Rhipicephalus > Rhipicephalus microplus. Next base: position 223,645,155 of record NC_051167.1, on the reverse strand, counting down.
AAAAGTCGGACTGCTTGGAAAGGCCACAAAATGCGGAAAACTGAAATTCCTACAGCGAGAACATCTGGCCAGAGTTTCCATCACTAATCTCAAAATCTGGCGGGCTTGTGGGCTTTGCGATTCTGCAACGCAATTTTGTGATTTTCATACTTCACAAGTGCTTTTCCAACAATCACGGTGCCGTCATTTATTAAAAAACACGTGAATAAGTCTTCGCAGGTAAAACTAGCACCACTAAATTCAAATGCTTCTCAACAGGCACTCACCTTTCTAGTGAGTCAATTCGACATCAATAGTTTCCGCCAGCGCAGAAAACCCGGAAACTTCGAAATCATTGTCGACAGTAATCATCATTTGCTGCAAAACTGTCATTTACGTCGTAAGGGGTATTGCTGGGTGGACTCAAGGAAAAGGAAGCGTGATACAAACGAACTTCAGCAAAAAACGCAGTTACCTGAGCAGAGGAACGACGATAGCACACAATGGTGAATTCGTGACCCTCCGGAGTGCGTTTGCCTTAGCAGCTTTTGTCCAAATTACAGCAACGGTGCCACTATCTGAACCATCTTTCCCCGTCAATTTAGGTATTTTCTCTTGCTGAAAGCAATAGCCCTTCTGCAGGAATACAAGGCCTGTTTCTGTTTTCTATTGCGAGTGTGACAGACTGTCACAAAACTAGTGCTCAAAAAGGGCGCGCCGCCAAATTCTCGCGATAAAGCGCGAGAGGGACGCCTCGAGGTCAACGATCAAAGAAAAAAAAGGAAAACAAGCATACAAAGCCTCCCTGGGTGCGCCGTTCCTCTCCCCTCAGAAGCGTAGGTTCGCTGTCGAACCTCCTCGCATCGGCGGCCGAGCAAGCCCTAGAATCTTCTCGAAGAAAAGGGGCGTGGTGATGCAGGGTTGCGTCATCCATCGCGGACGGCCCTCGTACCGTCTCGCCCTTTCCCCAGCCTTCGCTGCGTATCGCCCTGACGAAATGATGAGAATTTTCTAGAATCGCGCGCGGAAGGTATTTAACCAAGCAGCGGAGACGGGAGATCAGGGGAAGAAGGAAGTTAGTGCCAGTGTGCGTGGGGTTCCACCGCGTCTGTCGGTGAAGGTTTTGTCCTTAGTGACAAAGCAGGAGAAGAAGAAAGTATGCACCAGAGTGTGTAGGGTGTACCACCTTGTGGGCGAAGCCTTTTGTCTTCCGCGACAAAGGAGGAGAAGAAGGAAGGAGAAGAAGAGGATTTCCACCTGAGGGGTCAAGACTCGAGCTACAGGCAAGAGTGTGTGTCTACCGCTATCGAGCGAAGACGCGTGGCAACATCTGCGTGTGTGAAGCCGACGTGTTTGCGGCGAAGAAGTTTGGAGCCTAGAGAGCGGCCAAGTGACGATGCGAGGTTTCCTGGAAGAGAAACTTCGGGGGCAGCGGAACGACAACAACGCTGGACTTTGAGTGAGAGTATCATTCAGTCTTTTGTTCCAAGGACTTTGGACTCAATAAGTTTTCGAACTCTTTCGTCTTGAAGTCGCTTGGTTGTTCGATGCATGTGACTGCATTGTAGAGCGGATTGTTGTTTGTGTCCGTTGTTTCGAGTGTAGCTGATTGTACTGTGTAGTAGGTTGTTTGATTGGTATCATATCATATTCAATGGTTGTCGAGTGTGCATATTTGTGTATCGTTTTTATCTGCCATTATTCAGAATATAATTTTGTTTTGTTTATCAACTCTCGGCTCTGACTTGTTCTTTGGACCGCAGCCGGCGTCCGTTGGCACGCCAAATAGGACCACTTCTAAATTGTCCGCGCTTTCGTGGGGCGGTTGGAGGGGCCGATACTTCGGCCCTTGGAATTAGCCCGGCGATCGCCTCATGAATTAACGGGACCTGTGACAATTATTCTGGCGTCCGCGACTAGAACCTTTTGGTGCACAGTGTGTCCAAAGTAGCGAGAAAGAGCCTCGAGTTGTTGATAGTGCTATCGGAACGATTTTGTGTGTTGCTCAGTGTTCTCGTTAACGAGTGCAGGAGAGTGTTCTGATATACTGATTTAGGCAGATCTTTTTTGCACGCGGCAAGCTTTTATTTCCGAGACACAATGGATCTCGAAAAGTTAGTAGCTCTTGGTGAGAAAATGGGTCTTTCTGGCGCAGAACTACGGAAGTGGGTCACCCAGAAGGAAAAAGAAGAAAAAGAGAGGGCCAAAGAAGAAAAGGCAGCTGAGCTGAAATAAGAAAGGTTGGTGGTCGAAAGAGCCAAAGCGGAAAAAGAAGCTGAGTTGGAGAGAAAAAGGTTGGCAGCTGAGAGAGCGAAAAAAGAAAGAGGGCAGCAATTGAAGTTGGAGCTGGAGAGAGATAAGTTGGCAGCTGAAAGGGCGAGAGAAGAAAGAGAAGCAAACGAGCGACAGCTGAAAGAAGAAAGAGAAGCAAAAGAGCGACAGCTGAACGAAGAAAGACAGGCAAAGGAGCGACAGCTGAAAGAAGAAAGAGAAGTGGAGATGGCTGGAAGGGAATGGCAGCGCAGCACGAGATAGAACTCAAGCGGCTCCGTTTGCAACAGCGAAGTGAAACTCCGGCCCAGGCTAGAGTTGAAAGCAGCGAACGGGAGGACCACGGCTTCCGCTTGAACCCAAGCAAGCTGCTCGTAGCGTTTGATGAAAGGAAGGACGACCTTGACATGTACCTTCACAGATTTGAGACGATTGCAAGGAGCCAGAATTGGCTGGAACATTAATGGGCAACTGCTTTGAGTACTTGCTTGAGTGGTGAAGCGCTCAGTGTGTACGGTAGGCTGACGCCGACCGATGCAGCGAACTATGAAAAGGTGAAAACTGCTTTACTGAAGCGATTTAGATTTACTTTGGAAGGATTCCGGGACAGATTTCGGACGGGAAAGCCAGCTGATGGTGAGACGGCTACGCAGTATGGCGCCCGACTTTGCCATTATTTCGACAGATGGATTGAACTTTCAGGGACAGCGCAGGAGTACGATGACCTTAGAGAGCTCCTAATTAGAGAACAACTTCTTACTAGTTGCCACCCAAGCCTGTCGCTGTACTTGAAAGAGAGGAAAGCTAAGTCACTTGAAGACATGCTTGAATTGGCTGATCAATTCTTGGAAGCGCAAGGTGGAACTAATTTGGCCATGGTCAAGAAGGAGTGTCCCGAAGATTCGAAATTTTTGGCACCCGAACAAAAGAAGCTTGCACGGGAGAGTGTTCCGCGATGTTTTATGTGTAACCGAGCGGGTCATCGCGTGAACAACAGTCGAACGATCTTTACGAGCCCTACGGTATTAAAATGTTTCAAGTGTCGTCACACTGGGCACAAAGCAGACGCATGTCGTAACAGAGCGAGTCAAACTCACCAGGTATCCTGTGTGCAAGCGGCACCGAAATCCGATAATAATGCCGTCACCGACGAATTCGTAGAGTTGAGAAATGGGGAGAAACTTCCTATTGTGGGTGCTGTAATGACAAAAGAGCCAACCGGTGTTACGAAGGGAATGCCAACGCTGCCTGGAAAGGTTGCAGGCACGAAGATTACGGTTCTAAGAGACACCGGTAGCTCCACGGTTATTGTGTGGAGAAATTTGGTACGGGAAGGTGAGTTGACAGGCAAAACGAAACCGGTTTGCCTAATTGACAGTACGGTTCGGCTGCCTTCCGAAGCAAAAATTGAGGTTGAAACCCCGTACTTCAGCGGGAAGGTTACTACTCTATGCATGACGACCCCCCTGTACGACCTCGTCATCGGTTACGTCGACGGGGCGCGAGGGCCGAATGATCCAGAACGGTCGAGAGAAGACCCTAAGATAGAGCCCTCGCCAACCCAGCGACCACGAGATACACTGGAGGAGCATCCCGTGGCGGATCTCACTCGAGCCTAAGGTGAAGCCGCGGTGCAAGAGACAGTGAATGAGAAGATGATCGTGTTGAATGAGTTCACATGCTGGGCAGCTGGACTTACGTCAGCACGGCCTCTATTGAGCGACAGTGTAAAAGTGACGGAGTCGGCCAGCCAGGCCAAATGTCGTGACATGAACAAGCGGGTGAATAACCGGGCAGGATCGGTTGAGCGTCATGACCCGTTAACAATGTCGGAAGTGACAACGATGGCTCAGACGCCGCCTCAGATACCGTCGTTGGAAGGGGCTCGCCGGAACAAAACGAGGAAAAACAATAAGAAGAGATCGAGAGAGCACCGCAACAAAGGACTCAAGCGCAGCTCTAAATACACGAGATAGGTGCTGAGGTCGAACCGGAATGTGTTTGGCAGAACTGAGTGCAATATGTTGTGTTAATGTGGGTGTTATCCTGTGTAACAACTGTATGTCGAGCGAGTCAAAATGTTTGTTACGGTGATGTGATTGTACAATTGTTGTAATGAGAGAGCTTTGTACATTTGTATTATCTGGAATATGTGATGGAGTGTTGTACTCATGCACCTGTGGTTATATTTCATGTGCTGTGAGATTGAATTACAATGTACATTTGTATTGAGCGATATATTGTGAATGTTACATGTCATGATACGGACTAGGTTACAGACTTTTAGAGTGTGGGGACTGTTCGCGCTCGTTTGTGTGGTTTTGAATATTATGAGATAATATTCTTAAAGTGGGGGAAGTGTCACAAAACGAGCGCTCAAAAAGGGCGCACCGCCAAATTCTCGCGATAAAGCGCGAGAGAGACGCCTCGAGGTCAATGATAAAAGAAAAAAAAGAAAACAAGCATCCAAAGCCTCCCCGGGTGCGCCGTCCCTCTCCCCTCGAAAGCGTAGGTTCGCCGCCGAACCTCCTCGCATCGGCGGCCGAGCAAGCCCTAGAATCTTCTCAATGGAAAGGGGCATGGTGATGCAGGGTTGCGTCATCCGTCGCGGATGGCCCTCGTACCGTCTCGCCCCTTCCCCAGCCTTCGCTGCGTATCGCGCCGACGAAATGATGAGAATTTTCGGGAATCGCACGCGGAAGGTATTTAACCGAGCAGCGGAGAGGGGAGATCAGGGGAAGAAGGAAGTTAGCGCCAGTGTGCGTGGGGTTTCACCGCGTCTGTCGGTGAAGGTTTTGTCCTTAGTGACAAAGCAGGAGAAGAAGAAAGTATGCACCAGAGTGCGTAGGGTGTACCACCTTGTGGGCGAAGCCTTCTGTCTTCCGGGACAAAAGAGGAGAAGAAGGAAGTGGAGAAGAAGAGGATTTCCACCTGAGGGGTAAAGACTCGAGCTACAGGCAAGAGTGTGTGTCTACCGCTACGAGCGAAGACGCAGGGCAACAGCTACGTGTGTGAAGCCGACGTGTTTCCGGCGAAGTTTGGAGCCTGGAGATCGGTCAAGTGACGACGCGAGGTTTCCTGGAAGAGAAACTTCGGGGGCAGCGGAACGACAACAACGCTGGACTTTGAGTGAGAGTATCATTCAGTCTTTTGTTCCAAGGACTTTGGACTCAATAAGTTTTCGAACTCTTTCGTCTTTAAGTTCCTTGGTTGTTCGGTGCATGTGACTGCATTGTAGAGCGGATTGTTGTTTGTGTCCGTTATTTCGAGCGTGGCTGATTGTGCTGTGTAGTAGGTTGTTTGATTGGTATCATATCATATTCAACGGTTGTAGAGTGTGCATATTTGTGTATTGTTTTTATCTGCTATTATTGAAAAACAAAATTTTGTTTTGTTTATCAACTCTCGGCTCTGACTTGTTCTTTGGACTGCAGCCGGCGTCCGCTGGCGCGCCAAATAGGACCACTTCTAAACTGTCCACGCTTTCGTGGTGTGGTTCGGGGGGCTGATACTTCGGCCCTTAAGATTAGCCCGGCGATCGCCTCCCGAATTAACGGGACCTGTGACACAGACGCACCTTGCCAAGCACCGTATTTATTGTAAAGGAAGAGAATACGCGGGCAGTATATTAGATTAACTATCAAGTTTTGATGCATGAAAAACAAAGAAACCATAGCGGCTCTGAATATAGTCAAATGAAAGTTTAAAGTGCCGCGGAACTTTATCCTCAAAGGCGTATGCTCATAGGCCTGAACTGTTCGGCACGCAATCTGTACTGACATGACAAACAGGACTACTTGTGACTCCACCTTCAGAGAACATGTCCCTGTATACCAGCGAGATTATTTCTTTAATCGCGGAGATAACAGGCTGCTGTGCTTTGGTCATCGGAAATCGCCTATTTGTATCTAGTTACAGATTCTTTTTTCTCCGTGTTTTTCATGGTTTAATTACCTTTTAGCTCATAGGTTGTACCCAACAAAAAAAGAGCCCACGTTTATTCTTCTTTTTCTCTTGGCATGTAGACAATGTGTTGGTGAAGTAAAACACTCTTAAAGTTGTTTAGGGGTATGACAAAAAGTGAACCTTTATTTTCACCATTGCTGTGTTATGTAATCTTCGGTGCACCACCCAGAGCTATAGTAAACAGCTGCGTAACCTTCGCAGGTTGTCTTGAAATACTTCGAGCAGTTCGCTGTTGGGCCTCCGCTAACTGCGCCGTCCTTTATGAACATTTCGCACACTAATAGAAAGCGAAAGACAGATATATAGAATATTAGTGTTTACATTCTTTTCTAATACTGTCGCATATTTTGGCTCGTTATCTTTTGTTTTACAGTAGGGTTGCGCTTAAATATCTGTGGTGTCATAACTAACAATGAAGTTCAATTGTAGCGTTGCAGTTCAAAGCTACAAATCTTTCACACTTCTTAGAATGGGAATGCTGAATATATGAGCTGCCTTAGTTACCTCTTGTTCATATTTTCATGTGAAATATCATCTCATTACTGCTGCTACTTTCAAAACTTATGTTGGGGAACTAGTAACAACACAACAGTTTTGTGATGTCACGTGTGAGACAATTAAAGCAGTATGGTAACATAGACCGTCCAAAAGGCGAATTCGCAATTTTTGCACTGACATGTCCACTTCACTCTGAGGACCAAGCCTGTGGAAGCCCGACGTCATGCGGTCATTCTAAGTGTCCTATAAGCCTCGCCAATGTGCGCAGGGCGACAGTGGACATAAGTAGTATGCGCGCACAAAACTCAAATTGCATTTTTGTATTTTTTTCAACCAAGTGGCACGCTCTTTAAAAGCTTATTCAATTGATTTTGACAAAACTTTGGATGCATAAGCCAGAACAAGTTGAGAACAATCCAAACTAAAAGAATTGGTGATTTCTTATAAAAAGGGACGTTGTACAATAAATCACACAGCACTGCGCACCCCTGTGGCTTTTTTCGCGTAGTAATTTTATTTTTTCGACAAAAACGTCAAAAAATATGTTATCTATGTTTAATTCAAACATAACCTGTGAGTGTCTACAATAACAGGGCTGAATGTAAATACATTCTATTTGGTGGTTTCAGAGAAATTCTACATTTAATAAGTGATTCAACGATATAATTTGGGAGTAGGCTATAAGAAAAATAGGCATAATCTAGGCTTATAAAGTGGTGTCACGCGAAAACCAGTTGTCTTCCCTGTAAGCACGTGAAACTTTTTGTGAGTACTTCGAGCACTTTTTCAAAATATTACGTAAAAACTTATACATACCATAAAACCTACCATACCTTTTAAAAGACGTGAATATAATGATACGTTTCGCAGAGTAAGCATTTTCAGGGCCAGTGCTATAGTTTAGTTAGGTTTACTGCTCCAAACTTGCGGCTGGGATGCAAGCGTGAACAAGCTATCTTCTAAACGTCTTGCCGCAGCACAAAGAAAAGTCTACAAATTTTACGTCCTGGTGCTAAAGACCATCGTAAGGAACATTGTCCGAGCGTAGTCGAAATGTTTCCCTCTTGCTCTTGGCCTCGACCCCTGCACTAATCTGTACGTGTCACGCGTTTTCTTAAAGCAAATCAACGCTTTGAAACAGCATAAATCAATAGTCATAAAAAATGTCAAGTCTTGAAAGCTTCTAAATCTAATGGACTAAATGAGAGTTTGCTGGTGCTTTATCGCACGATGTTCTTCAACACTAAATAAAAAAAACATGGTTGCTCTCTGCGTCATAAGAATCAGTATTGCACGGAAATGAAGTGAGTCCTTGTAGAAATAGTTGGATTACGTTCCCTGAAGATTGGTATGAGGAAGCTTGCATGATGAATGTAGGCGTGAGTCAGTTTAAGCACCGTTTAACGTGGATGGATCCATTTCGACGCCTGGTGGTACATTCTATAGCGATAACAACGTGCGTTATCACAGATTCAAGAAAACCTAGTGGTCATACATGTTTGTGGTAGCGGCACAGCAAAGGTAGTTTTTCTTTCCGTAAGTCTGTAAAGAAAATGTACAATAAACTGAAACTGAAACAATCAGTAGGGTTACTAGCAGCGCCCTAGTTCTCTGCAGCCACCGCGACCGGTATCCGTAACCACTATCTCAAAAATAAAATAAAAAAACCCAGTATCAAGAACAGAGTGAGACGCCAACCCGGGTCCACTGTGTGCGAGCCCAGTATTGTACCACTGAGCAGCGTCGGTGCTTGGAACTTGTTCGCAAACTTGCTATGGGCAGGCTTGGTGCCGGGAAAGGAATCGCGTTATTACGAGTAATAAAGTGTTCTATAACTGCAAAAAAGAAATGCATCACACAATGCGAGTCACGTAAAGAGGGGGGGGAGGGGGGTTGTCCAATGCGCCAACGCACTAAAAAGCTTGTTCTTCGTCACCTATTAACTGTGGTGTATACCCACTTCAGGCATAATTCCTCATCTTTGTCAGCCACTGCATGAACAATTGGCACAAAGATCCTTGCAAGTGGTTATCAGCGTCAATCCAGAGGCGAATCCACAATTGTAACTTGAACCATCACCTTCGACGGGAATGTTCTCAACGTGCGCAAGGAAAACCCTTCATTAGGAAGCTTTAGAATAGCGTGCCACGAGCCCTTGCGGGGTGACCGCTGCCACTGCGCATGCGTCGTACGCAAGTCGGCGTTCGCGTTCGTGGACCGCACGCGAAAAATCCGAAATTGCGTGCGGTAATGGCGGCCTGCATGCGACCCGCAAGCGCTGGTTTCGAGGCTACTGTGTCACTGCGATCGTGCGTTGCCGATCGTAGTAGAGCAAACGCTATTCTAAATCTCATATGGTGCCCGCTACGCCCGCAGCGCTCGCAAACGGTATTCTAAAACTCCCTATTAAAGCATGGCCGACGATCATGCACTGACGGGCATTTCACGAAGACACCGTCACATTTTCTAGTGGTAGAATAATTGAGAAAACGGTCCTTTCATTGCTTCTTGCTCTAACAACTCCTTCTTTTAGGTTGTATTAACGCTACACTGCTGATGTACGTGAAATGTTCGGGTGACTTAGAGGGCGTCACTGTGTTAAAGTAATGCGTCAAACAATCTTGAAACTCTATAGCTAGGCAGCGCACAAAGTAAACACAAAAGAAAAAGAAACAAAACAAGCGCTGGTCTAACAACTGAAAATTGTATTTGAACGAAAGCATATAAATATATGTACAAAAAATCGTGCGCCACGCAGCATTACAGGTGTCCATTAAAACAAATTTCTTCCTCTGATAAAGCAACAAATGGCTGGCTAGTGCAAATGCCAACACACTTCGCCATGTGGTTAGCCACCGCCATCTCACGTGTTCATTGAATATAATGGCGATGGTTGATTGACGTCTCAAAAGAAGGAGAGCAACCGCACTCACGGCAATGGCTGCAAGGTGAGACGATACCCCACCCTTTAAAAACTTTTCATGCTCCCGCAGCCTGATATTCACACATCTGTCTGGTGCAGACCCTGTCGTACGTGCAAAGAATTATAAAAACTACAATAGTTGAGCACGCACTGTACTTGTTAACGCACTTGATTGAGCAAGCGTTATCAACCACCTTCGAACTTCCCTTCACGCGGCTTTGCATCTTGCCACATAAGCTACCCAACTTATTTCAACTTGAAAAATCAGCATCAGCCCATACTGCCCCCCGACTTCCTTTAGACTATGTAAATTGGATTGAACATTGGTAATGAGAACAAAACGCTTTCGCCCACATTGAGAGGTTACTGATTGGCAGGTAGACTGCGCATTACTTTTGACTCTCTTTAGCAAACGCTCAGAAACAGAAACTAAACAAGCAGTAGGAAAACCCGCTGTCTTAAGTCTATCGTACTGATTACTGAACACACCGATCACCCAGAACGTGGCATTTCTTTAGCAATTTAGACTGAATATTCTCCATCACGAACAGCACCTCATCAGACAGTGGCTCATCACAGTCGTCACAAGTCACAAACGTCAATTTCAGTGGACCTGCGTTCTTGGTACATTCTAATAGGAATACTTATACTCGTATATTGATGTTTTTTATTTAGATAACTTGAAACATTGATTTAAAAATTTTGCAGGAGTATTACTTTTATTTCATCACTAATGACTTTTTGCCTTTTTTGTACAGTTTCGAGCGCCATGTGATTTAAATTTCGACATTAAAACTTTTTACGCAGTAATTCGGAATCGAAATTCATATGCATGATCTTAGGAGACCTACAACTTCAAAAGATTTGAGTGGTGAGCCATGCTACATGAAAACTTCCTGAGAGGATGCCTGATAGTTTGAAAGCTCCTGAAAAAGTATGTTACGGCCGAACGTTAAATAATGGTAACCTAAACTTCGAGAAGCTCGATACCGTTTCGGCAAAAGTAAAAGCAGTGGTCTATACTAAATCATGATCGCATGTTTTCGATTAAGCTAAAGAAGTTATAGTTACTACACCTACTCACTTTTTAGCCCTTCGTGACTTTCATGCATTTCTTAGTACAAAGGTCTTGGAAGGACAACGAATCGCGGACAGACTATGCCTTTCGATGTAGTGGCAACGCAGGCTATCCGACTTCTGAAAACAGCAGGAAAAGGCAGACGCACTGCGCCTTTATCTCAACTGGAAACGCAGGCTATCTGAAATCTGAAACCGGCAGGTAATCTCAGATGCACTGTGTCTTTAGATGAAGTGGCAACGCAGGCTATCCACTTTTTGAAACCGGCAGGGAGGCGCAAACACACTGCGCTTTAGATTAAGTGGCAACTCAAAGTGTACGCATCATAAAACCGCTGCTTCAAGCATTACGAAGTGGCACTACCAAGAAAACTGAAGTTCAGAATAATTCTTGTCAATTGCGTTGTACATTATACATGATCGCAAATGGCAACTACGATTTTAAAAATTGGAATGTTTTTATGGTATGCGAGAGTACTTATACAGAAGTTAGATAGAAACTGATTAGCAGACATATGGAAGTGAAGTGAGTAATATAATACAATGTCTCTAATAAATATGTGCGAAGGAAATTGGCTAGGAAGAGTACAAAATTAGTGCAGCTTAGGCGTGCGATGTTTGCACTGTTCTTTGCATGCCATGGTGTGACCGTGCCGTTATGAGAACCAATAAAAGCTACAGAACTAGTTTCCGATGACCCATCACTTAATTGCTGGTGTGATAGTCTATAGACACTACAACCAAACTTTGTAGTAGCCAACATTTCAGGAACCACAACGATTTATGCGTGCGCGTTTCCTGCAGCAGCACACCTAATTTCTCGTTTACGGCAGGGATTATGACAGCGTAGCTACTTATGGCTGTCAAACTCTTATGGAACACTTTTAATCGCCATTATCATCATGCCAGTGCGCACTTTCTTCATCTTCTGCGTTGCTGTAGCAACGCATGCGCCTGGCACGCGCTATTCCACAATACTGATTTTTGCTGGGTAGGACAAAAACACTAGGTATGTGCCAGAGTTATTCGATCATACCAGTTGCGAAGCTGCGTTTGCGAAACCCACACACGCAGTTGGCCCAAATTTTCGCTAATTAGCTCACGGTCACGCCACCTCATAGCGGCAAAATAAAACACTAATAATGCAAATTATAGCTGGTGTGCTCGTCAATTTCTGGCGCGATAATCTGCTCATTGTCAACAGGGTGAGCCAATGACGTGTTCAGATTTCTACACATGAAGTCTAAGGGAACTTTCGCAACTATTATGATTGAATAACTCTGAGTGTAGCTCTGGGTATGGCGAATGAAACGAAAGAAAAAATGGATATATGGAGGAATAAATAGAAAGAGAGAGAGAGAGATAAGAAAAACACGCACAGGTATTAGGATGAAACTAGAAATAAACAAAGTAATAGAGAAGTATAGAAAGAATTGCAAACAGTGGAAAAATATAAACGAAGAGTTAGGGGAAGAAGGAACGAACCTAATTCACATAGTGTGGTTGTTAAAATGGCTGAATGTGCTCCACAGCCACTTGAACTCAAGAAGCAATAGCTAGCTACTTTTGCTCATTAAATCTTTTATTTACCACCTCCTACGCTGATCATGAGCTGGTGCTGCCTGCCTAAGTAGCTCTGTCTGCATTTATCGTTTCTTTTGTTCATATAGTTACGTGGTTTGGGTTAACGGTAACACGGCAGAGTAGGACATAGCCTAAAAGGGCGCCTCCGACTGAAGGTGAAGAGGTTGACGTTGTGGGCGAGTTGTGTGGTGGCTGCGAACTGTATACTGTTAATTGCACGCAACAGTTTGGTGGAGGTGCTGGGTGCTCTTTCGACGACGGACCAACGCAGTAAACGCCAGTAAGTCTGCTATCATGGCTGTGGTTGAAGATACCCCTTCGCCACCTACCTCGGAAACAACAGCAACCCGGTACCTCACTTTAAGGCAACCCCGTGATCCCAGTTCCTTCACTAGAGAGAACAACTTGAATGTGGACAAGTAGCTCAGTATGTTCGAGCACGCCAGCAAGCAACGTGACCGGGACCCGATCGTTATGCTTTTCAATGTCATATTATACCTTGGCAACACATCCCGCATCGGGTTTGAGACCCACGAGCACGAAGTAACAAGCTGACAAATGCTTAAACAAGAGCCCCACGACCTTTTTGGCAACCCGTTTGGTCAACAGCTTGATGTCCGAGAGCAATTGGCTGTACTCACACAGACGTACCCCGAGCCTACATTCAAGACGTCTATGCCTTGTGTCAAAATTGGCCGATCCCAGCGTGGCTGAGGCTGACAAGGTATCGCACATTTTGAAAGAAATCGCCGATGACGCATTCTATCTGCATGTCTTTACAAACGTAACGACCATGGACGCCGTAATCAAAGAGCGCAGCCGTCTCGAACAGGCGAAAAGTCGACGCATTTTGCAGCGGTTCCAATGCCTACCCAAACCCGCTGCAACCTCGTCTTGCGAGGCCACTCCTTCTCAGCCGTGTACAACCGAAGACGTGACAGACTATGCGATGTGAACTCAAGGCCGCTTACCCGGCTGCCAACAAACTGACATGGCCCGGTACCTCAATGCCAGCTGGCTCCTTGATCCAGCCTGTTGTCTACCAGAAGTTTGCAAACCTGGGTCTCCTGTTCAGTGCATTCACCACGGATAATACTGATCCCTCGATAGCTACTGTCGACATGACACATCGTCGTCCATGCTGTCTTCGAACCAGGAACTCGTCTAAATGGTGAACAGCTGATGATAAGCCAATCTGCTTCCACTGTGGTCTCATGGGACACATCACTCGTTACTGCCGCAGCCAGTAGCCATCTACGTCTTCTGGCCCATACTCCATTTACAGCAACGCATTCTGTCCACTGAACCACCGCTATTTGATCCGCGCTGAGTCTACAGCATTTACTGCCCTTGGGGACTATGACAGCCCTGTCCCGTCGCCGCCGCCACCTCAAAGCCACTCTTCTCGCTCAAATACACGTGGCCACTCTCCCTCGCCGTCAATTAACCACCACATGTCTCCGGAAAACTAGGTTGCGTAGGTTCTGAAGGTGAAGGTGCCCGGTCGACCTTACCCTAAAATCCTCTATTAGCCTTTCGTTTGAACCGGAACACCCTTAAGGTATACGTTGATGGCACACCTGTTGAAGCTTTGATTTATACGGGCGCTCACGTTTATATTATTAGTTCACATTTTCGTCGTCGCATGAAGGAGGTCCTCACGCCCCTCTTGACCAGTTTCGTGCAAGTTGGTGCAGCAGTCCCTGTCGTCGATATGTGCACAGTTCAAGTTACCGTAGCCGGTAATCAGGTGGTCGTCCTTTTTACCGTATTTGCAGCATGTCCCCACGACCTCATACTAGGCGTTTTCACCAATTCTTGCCGCCAATTCTCTGACTGCTCCACTGGCGTGCTCTGCTTTGAACTGCCACAAATCAGTGATGCCCCGCACAAACCCGCATGCCGATTACAATGCAGTGAGTTTGTTCACCTGCCCTCCTTAACCATGACGTATGTCTATTTCCTGTGCTCCCCAGCTGTGCCCGATGGTGACAATTACGCTACGCCTCTCACCGACGTGCTTCTTGCGCAGAATGTTGCGATTCTCTGCACGATTCTCAGCATTGTAGCTAACAGAACTCGTCTACCACTTGAAAATTTCGGCTACAAGGATCAAGTGCTTCCACAAGGCCTTTCTGTGACCAACTTTTGTCCGTTGCTCGATTTACAAACCGATGTGCTTGTCTTAGACACCATTGTTTTAACGTAACGCACACTGCTCGCAGCCCATACGGGCAGCTGTCATATTGTAGAAATGACCGCCACTGATCTTCCTTCCGCCTCCGCAAGCTGAAGCTTTACAGCGTCTTCTCGAGGCCTACTAGGATATTTTCCATTATGGTGACCGACCTTTAGGGCAGACGTCTTTTGTTCAGCATCGTATTCACACTGGTGAGGTGAACCCTGTTCACCACCGTCCCTACAAAGTGCTTTTGAGTGGAGCATCATTCCCAAGAAGGTGAACAAGATGCTATCGAAGGACATTATTGAACTATACTTCACTACCTGGGCATCCCTAATGTTTTAGTTAGAAAGAAGGACGGATCGTGGCGATTTTGTGTGAACTATTGCCACCTTTAAACATCACGAAGACGCCTACCTTCTGCCATGAATCTACGATGCCTTTGTATGCCTCCATGGTGCTGCCTACTTTTCTTCCATCGACCATCGTTCTGGTTATTCTGAGATTGTCGTAAGCCGCATGGACCGAGAGAAAACGACTTTTGTAACACCTAATGGCCTCTACTGTCTCAAGGTCAAGCCTTTCGGTTTGTGTAATGCCCCGGCCATCTTCGATTGAATGATTAACTGCCCTGCTCTATGAATTCAAATGGTCTACGTGTCTCTATTATCTGGAGGATGTATTTGTTTCTTTCACACTCTAAAAGCGCACTTTCAGAGACTGTCCAAAATTCTTTATGTATTCAGTCTGAATTCATCTAAGTGCCGGTTCGGTCGCCGCTGCATTACAATACTTGAGCATATTTTCACGCTAACGGCGTACAGCCTGACCCAGAAAAAAGTTTGAGCTGTGATGGACTTTCCTGTGCCAAAAACCGCTTTGTGGGGCTCTGCTCCTATTTTCGGCGGTTCATCAAGAACTCTGCGAAAATTGCTCGGCTTCTAACCAACTTCCTGAAAGCAGATGAGACCTTTAGCTGGGGTCGCGCGCAAGCAGCTGCTTTCTCCGATCTCACCACTTTGCTCACTTCCTCTCCTGTTCTGACTCACTTCAACCCTACTGCACCGATCAAAATCCACACCGATGCCAGTGGTTGCGAAATATGCACTGTGTTGGCTAAGCCACAACGCGGGCATCATCCCGTGATAGCCAATGCCAGTAGGCTGCTGTCCCTCTTTGAGCACAACTATTCCATCACAGAGCGTGAATGCTTAGCGCTGGTGTGAGCAGTCACCAAATTTTGCCCTCACTTAAACAGCCGACTATATATAGTTCTCACCGACTACCACGCTCTTTGCTGCCTCACCTCCTTCAAAGATCTCACAGGTCGTCTCCCCTCTTGAACTCGGCATCCAAGAGTATTCTTACATCGTAGTGTACAAGTTAGGAAAACCTTAAGAAGATGCGGATTGCCTGTCACATTACCCGGTCACCGAGTGGAACTCTAGAAGCACTTATACTGTTGCCTATGTCCTTTCCATCTCCTAGCTGCTTCATATCCGTGACGAGCAGCGTCGCGAGCCGGATATCAGTCACCTAATACAACAGCTCGAATCTTCACGGTACGGCGCTTATGTTCGCAAGTTTACCTTAAATGATCACACCTTACATCGGCGTAATTCATCACCCGCTGGTCATGACCTACTTACAGTCATACCAAGCACACGTGCTCCACAGTCCTCCGCGAGCTCCCTGTGTCACACCTGTCCCGTTAATTAGGGAGGCGATTGCCGGGCTAATTCCAAGAGCCGAAATATCGGCTCCCCGAACCGCACCACGAAAGCGTGGACAATTTAGAAGTGGTCCTTTTTGGCGCGCCAGCGGACGCCGGCTGTGGCCCAAAGAACAAGACAGAGCCGAGAGTTGATAAACAAACAAATTATATTCTCAATAATGGCAGATCGAAAAGAATACACAAAAAATGCACACTCCACAATAGTTACATACAATATGTCACCAATCAAACCAGTCAATCAACGTACTACACAATACAATCAGCCACACTCAAAACAACGGACACAGACAACAATACGCACTACAATGCAGTCGCATGCATTGAACAACCAAGACACTTAAGGACTAAAGAGATAGAACCTATTCAGTCCAAAGTCCTTGGAACAAAAGTCTGAATGATACTCTTCCGAGAATCACTCACTCAAAGTCCAGCGTTGTTGTCGTACCGTAGCTCTCGAAGTTTCTCTTCCAGGAAACCTCGCGTCCTCAAATGGCCACTCTCCAAGCTTCAAACTCCTTCGCCGGAAATCCGTCGGCTTCACACACGCAGCTGTTGCCCGCGTCTTCGCTCGATAGCGGTAAACCCACGCTCTTGCCTGTAGCTCGAGCCGTCCCTACGGACCAAAACTTCGCCGACTACACGGCGGAATCTCTACGCACTCTGGCGCTCACTTCCGTCTCCTCCTGTTCTGTCACTACGGGCAGAAGCTTCGCCGACTACACGGCGGAATTCCTACGCGCTCCGGCGCTAACTTTCCGTCTTCTCCTGATTTCTCGTCTCGGCCGCTCGATTAAATACTTTCCGCGCCACCTTCCAGAACGTTCTCCTCATTTCGTCGGCGCGATGCGCAGCGAAGGCTGGGGAGAGGCACGAGACGGTTCGACTGCCCTCTCCGGAGGATGATTCACTCGGTCTGACCCCGCCTCCTTCGTTCTAGAAAAATCGCGGCCTTGCTGGGCCGCCGATGTAGGGTGAGGAGGATCGTCTGCGAAGCCGTGCTTCTGCGGGGAGAGCGCGCGCCCGGGAGCCCTGGATGTTTGCTTTCTTTTTTTTTCTTTTTACCTCGCGGCGTTTCTGCCGCCGTTGTCGCAAGGATTTGGCGGCGCGCTTTTGTTTAGCGCTCGTTCTGTGACACTGCCCCCCACTTTAAGAATATTATCTCATAATATTCAAAGCCACACAAACGAGCGCGAACAGTCACCACACATTCTCACAGACTGTAACACAATCCGTCGCTCATGACACTTCACATTCACAATATATCACTCAATACAATCTTACATTGTAGTTCAATTCCACAGCACATGAAATATAACCACAGGCACATGATTACAACACTTCATCACACATTCCAAACAATACAAACGTACAAGGTTCTGTCTATACAACAATTATACAACACTATACATCACATCACAGCACAACACTTCGACACTTGTGACACAGGATAACAAGAACATTAACACAACATATGTCACTCAGCCCTGCCAAACACATTCTGATTCCACCTCAGCACCTATCTTGAGTACTTCGAACAGCGCTTGCGCCCCTTTTTGCGGTGCTCGCTCGATCTCTTCTTGTGCTTCCACGTTCTTTTTCGGCGAGCCCTTTCCAACGACGATATCTGAGGCGTCGTCTCAGCCATCGTTGTCTCTTCCGACACCGTTAACGCGTCATTACATTCGACGGGTCCTGTCTGTTTATTTACCCGCTTGATCATGCCTCTACATTTTGCCCGGCTGGCCAACTCCGTCTCCTTTACACTGTCAGTCGGTCGAGGTCGTGCCGACGTACATCCAGTTGCTCGGCCTGTGAACTTATTCGACACGATCGTCTTCTCCTTCGCTGTCTCTTGCGCCGCAGCTTCACCTTGGGCTCTAGTGAGACCCGTCACGGAATGCTCCTCCACTGTATCTCGGTCTTCTTCCAAACATTCTGGATCACTTGGCCCTCGCGCCCCGTCGATGTTTCCGATGACAAGGTCATACAGGGGGGTCGTCATGCATAAAGCTGTAACCTTCCCGCTGAAGTACGGGGTTTCAACCTCAATTTCTGCTTCGGGAAGCATCCGAACCATACGGTCAATTAGGCAAACCGGTTTCGTTCTGCCTGTCAACTCACTTTCCCGTACCAAATTTCTCCGAACGATAACAGTGGAGCTGCCGGTATCTCTTAACACCGTAACTTTTTTGCCCGCAACTTTTCCAGGCAGCGTTGGCATTCCTTTCGTAACACCGGTTGGCTGTTTTGACATTACAGCACCCACAATAGGAATTTTCTCCCCATTCTTCAACTCTACGAATCCATCAGTGACGGCATTATTATCAGATTTAGGTGCTGCTTGCACACAGGATACCTGGTGAGTTTGACTCACTCCGTTCCGACATGCATCTGCTTTGTGCCCAGTCTGACCACACTTGAAACATTTTACAACCGTAGGGCTCGTAAAGATCGTTCGACAGTTTTTCGCGCGATGACCCACTCGGTTGCACAGAAAACATCGCGTAATGCTCTCTGGTGCACGCTTCTTTTCTTCGGGAGCCAATTTCTTCGAATCATCGGGACAATCCTTCTTGACTTTGGCCAAATTAGTGCCTCCTTGCGCTTCTAAGAATTGATCAGCCAATTCAAGCATTCCTTCAAGTGAGTCAGCCTTCCTCTCTTTTAAGTACAGTGACAAGCTTGGGTGGCAACTAGTAAAAAATTGTTCTCTAATTAGCAGCTCTCTAGGCTCATCGTACTCCTGCGCTGTCCCTGAAAGTTCAATCCACCTGTCGAAATAATGGCAAAGTCGGGCGGCATACTGCGTAGCCGTCTCTCCATCAACTGGCTTTCCTGTCCGAAATCTGTCCCGGAATCCTTCCACGGTAAATCTAAATCGCTTCAGCAAAGCAGCTTTCACCTTTGCATAGTTGGCTGCATCGGTCGGCGTCAGCCTACCGTACACACTGAGCGCTTCACCACTCAAGTAAGTACTCAAAGCAGTTGCCCATTGATGTCCCGGCCAATTCTGGCTCTTCGCAATCGTCTCAAATCGGTGAAGGTACGCGTCAAGGTCGTCCTTCTTTTCATCAAATGCTACGAGTAGCTTGCTTGGGTTCAAGCGGAAGCCGTGATCTTCCCGTTCGCTGCTTTCAACTCTAGCTTGGACGGGAGTTTCACTTCGCTGTTGCAAACGGAGCCGCTCGAGTTCCATCTCGTGCTGCCGCTGCCGCTCCCTTTCAGCCATCTGCGCTTCTCTTTCTTCTCTCGCCCTTTCGGCGGCCAGCCTTTCTCTCTCCAACTCAGCTGCCTTTTCTTCCTTGGCCCTCTCTGCCGCCAACCTCTCTCTCTCCACCGCCTCTTTCTCCTTCTGGCTTACCCACTTCCGTAGTTCGGCACCAGAAAGACCCATCTTCTCACCAAGAGCAACTAATTTTTCGAGATCCATCGTGTCTCGCAAATAACACCTTGCCGCGTGCAAAAAGTACCTGCCTCACTCAGTCTATCGGAACACTCCACTGCACTCGTCAACGAGAACACTGAACAACACACAAAATCGTTCCGATAGCACTATCAACACTCGAGGCTCTTTCTCACTACTTTGGACACACTGTGCACCAAAAGGTCCTGTTTCGCGGACGCTAGATTAATTGTCACACCTGTCCCGTTTATTAGGGAGGCGATTGCCGGGCTAATTCCAAGAGCCGAAATATCGGCTCCCCGAACCGCACCACGAAAGCGTGGACAATTTAGAAGTGGTCCTTTTTGGCGCGCCAGCGGACGCCGGCTGTGGCCCAAAGAACAAGACAGAGCCGAGAGTTGATAAACAAACAAATTATATTCTCAATAATGGCAGATCAAAAATAATACACAAAAAATGCACACTCCACAATAGTTACATACAATATGTCACCAATCAAACCAATCAATCAACGTACTACACAATACAATCAGCCACACTCAAAACAACGGACACAGACAACAATACGCACTACAATGCAGTCGCATGCATTGAACAACCAAGACACTTAAGGACTAAAGAGATAGAACCTATTCAGTCCAAAGTCCTTGGAACAAAAGTCTGAATGATACTCTTCCGAGAATCACTCACTCAAAGTCCAGCGTTGTTGTCGTTCCGTAGCTCTCGAAGTTTCTCTTCCAGGAAACCTCGCCTCCTCAAATGGCCACTCTCCAAGCTTCAAACTTCTTCGCCGGAAATCCGTCGGCTTCACACACGCAGCTGTTGCCCGCGTCTTCGCTCGATAGCGGTAAACCCACGCTCTTGCCTGTAGCTCGAGCCGTCCCTACGGACCAAAACTTCGCCGACTACACGGCGGAATCTCTACGCACTCTGGCGCTCACTTCCGTCTCCTCCTGTTCTGTCACTACGGGCAGAACCTTCGCCGACTACACGGCGGAATTCCTACGCGCTCCGGCGCTAACTTTCCGTCTTCTCCTGATTTCTCGTCTCGGCCGCTCGATTAAATACTCTCCGCGCCACCTTCCAGAACGTTCTCCTCATTTCGTCGGCGCGATGCGCAGCGAAGGCTGGGGAGAGGCACGAGACGGTTCGACTGCCCTCTCCGGAGGATGATTCACTCGGTCTGACCCCGCCTCCTTCGTTCTAGAAAAATCGCGGCCTTGCTGGGCCGCCGATGTGGGGTGAGGAGGATCGTCTGCGAAGCCGTGCTTCTGCGGGGAGAGCGCGCGCCCGGGAGCCCTGGATGTTTGCTTTCTTTTTTTTCTTTTTACCTCGCGGCGTTTCTGCCGCCCGTTGTCGCAAGGATTTGGCGGCGCGCTCTTGTTTAGCGCTCGTTCTGTGACACCCTGACGCGCCAACCACGGGTCACGTTGGTGTCTCATGCACATATGAGCTTCTGCGCCACCACTTCTACTGGCCTGGCTTTTCGCGCTCAGAACGTCATTATGTCAACGCCTGTGTAATTTGTCAGTGTTGCAAGAATCCGTCTGGACTCCAAGCATGGTATCTTCAGCTCATTGACATATCATTTGAACCCTTCTTCCGTGCTGATTTGGGCCTTGTCGGTGCCTTCGCAACATCCGCCTCCAGAAACAAGTGGGCCATGGTCGCTACAAATTACGTGACACGCTATGCAGTTACACGAGCCAAGCCAGCAAGCCGTGCTAAAAACGTCACTGATTTTCTATACGCGATATCATTTAGCGCATGGAGCCCCTCGTCAATGGCTGACAGACTGAGGCCGTACGTTTCTTTTGACAATAGTTGACGATATCCTGCGTTCCTGCTCGACGCAACATAAGCTTACGCCATTGAACCACCCCTGAAAAATGAGTTTACAGAACGTTTAAACCGCACCCTGATGGACATGCTATCAAAATACGTCTCGGCCGACCATTGGATTCGGCCCTTGCACTACCCTACGTGACGTTCGCGTACAATTCCTCCTGGTATGACACTGCTGGGTACTTGCCATTTCGCCTTCTGTTTGGAAGCGAACCTACATTGTCGTTTGATACCTTCCTGCTGGTCGATGCGCAGCCTGCTACTGCATATGCACGCGACACTAGTTTCTGCGCTCACCATGCTCGTCAGCTTGGCCGCAGCAGACTAATGACGTCCTAAGCCTCGCAGAAGCATCGTTACCACGAGCGGCATCGTGACGACCAATTTTCGACAGGTTTTTTCACCGAGGAAGAAAATGTAGGAGAAAACCTGACGTCACTCCTCTTGAAGCCGCGATGAAGCCGGAAGTCGGCCATATTGAGTGGGCCAATTCTCCTCTCTTGTTTACCTCCGAATGGAAAGCAGAAGGCACGACTCTCTTTGTGGCTCGAAAAGCACGTGGGCTGCGCAGTGAGTGTGTCGTGATGGTCCGAAACTAGTGGAGCGGGGCTCAAGACTTTGGGCCCGCGCGACACCTTGGGCGAAATCATTTCGGCCGAGTATTAACAGCGAGTAACAGCACTGACAACGGCGAGTGTTTTCACGTCAATAATTCAGCAACTGTAGAGAAAACGTGATCGGTCGTACGCCTTCAACGGTTGCATCCCGACATGACGCCGACGCAGCGCCCGGCCACTGTGCCCGTGTTCCGAGTGAACTTACCGGTGTCAGCGTTCTGCAACCGTGGTGACTTTGAGCACGATGCAAGTGACACTTGAACTCGGTTGCTCTAACATTGAGATTACATACAATGCTGAGGGCAAGTATAACAAGTGGAACAGAAAAGGTGTTTTATTACGCACATGCAAGTTACTGTACACACACAACACAAAACTACGTATGTGCATATGGTCCACATTGTGTCTTGCTGGGCCCATTAGCGTCGTCCATTGTCACAAGCAGGAGCACTGCCCAACCGTCACTGGCCTGCAAGGCGCTCATCGTCGTTCTGCTTTGTCATGGTGCCCAACGCAATTTCACTGAACACTGATTGCTTCATCCGCATCACCCGCCGCACGACACATGCATGTGCACGCGTTCTATACGCACTGTTGAAACCCCGTGATGGACAAAAGGATTTGTAAACGTTGCTAAGAGTACACTAAGTACTAGGAGAACACTGCGTAACCAATAACGTGGTGCAGAGCACGTATATTGTCCGCCACGGCTCAGCACGAGACCTGGGGAGCCACACATGCCTGCGCCAGCCGCGGCCACTCACTGCTAGACCAGCTCCACTGCGCAACACGTTACCATAGCAACGCCGCCATTGTGCCCAGTGAATATGGCCGCCATGATGTCATTTCCTCCACACTTTTCACGTAGTGCGCCGGCTGGGCATGCCCTCTCCTATCTTCCCTTCTTCCGTAAGTTTCTTCGTTCTTGTTTGGTCGCCTACGACCAAAGCACATTGCTTTGCTTTCCTAGAAACATGGCACGCACCAACTTTGGAGGATTGGCCACGAATGCAACGTACAGACTATTAAATGGTATTTTAGGTAAGCTACGAAATTTAAAACCAGAAATAAGAAAATGAATTGACATGAAATGAAATTAAATGAATGAATATTCAATTCAACTACAAGTAATATGCTTTTGAGCCTTTATTCCAGACTGCCGTAAGAACATGGCGGGAATAATTTTGAAAACTTAAGCTTTAACTTAACAAAATGACGAATAATTTTAAATACCAGATTAAAATGGTACTTTTTCAGTATTTATAATGAAGTTACACACGGCTCCAAAGGCATCCTTTTGGCAGTATCTCAAGCCTGTGGTATCGAAGCTTGAAATATATTCCTGTGATAAGGTCAAGCCTATTTTTTAAAAGAGTAATTAGAAATCGAGTTCTGATACGAGAATATCTCTCAAATGACAAAAAGTAATGTGTGATATTTTTCAGTTCTCCGCAGAATCGGCAGAGGGGTAATATCGTCAGACCAGCCCTGTACCAGCAAAAGTTTAATGGGGAAACACGACGTCGAAATCTGGTGATCATCACTTCTGATTGTCGAGAATGGCTCCCCTGCGATTTCCATGGATATTTTGGGTGATTATAATTTGTGCACGTGGTTATTGCTTCCATCTTATTTGTGTAGATAGCTGATCTTCTAAACCTAATTGTATAGAAGCATTCTACCACCGGGAGAACCTGAGTTATTAGGAGATGTAGCGTGAGCTGGATAAGGCGGCGGCCATTTCTGTTAACGTTAACCCACAGTGACCTGTTACTCATACTTATTTCAAGTACTTCAGCTGAGACGGAACTAAAGATCGTAACGTCGTGATGGCACGATAGGTATGAGGCGTAAGAGCTGTGCATACTAAGAGCGAATCAGTAATTATTATACTCTGTTCTCATTCCGAAGAAGTTTTCGCAGTGCCATGACGACTGCCATTAGCTCCGCCTCGAAAACAGGAGTGAAATCGGGTAGCCTCCCGGCAAATGACCAGCCAAGTGATTGGGAGACTATTCCTACACATATTCTTTTCTCATTGACAGAAACATCTCTGGCTATTATAATAAGTGTCTGTGTATGCTGCAATAAATCTGCTAGCCTGTTTCCTACGAATTTGCGGGATTGAAATTTAGATTGTCGCAAAAAGATATCATCATATTCTACATTAGGAATATGATTTGAGATATCAGATGAAATTATCTCACTAATTTTGACAAGTATACTTCTCAACATCTTTTGTACATAGATTATCTGCGGTGTATGAAAACAAGGCCAATGTGCGAAAAGAACGAATCTGGGTCACTGATGAAAACGTATTAAGTTCTTCTCACTGGTAAGCTGTAAATTTTTAGAAATATTTGTACTGTTTACAAGTGGAATCGACAGAGCAATGTAGGAAGACGCGCTTCCTGATAAATAACATTATTGATGTAAACCTTAGTTTTGGTTTACCAAAACCAACGCCTTAGTTTTGGTAAGCAGGTCCTCTTGAGAACAAGGCACATCCGAATTCTAATAATGGGCGCATATACACTTTGTATACCGTTAACGTGGAGTCTATACGTACGCCAAATTTGCAATTACTCAGTCTTCGCAGTAATCCTAAAGCCCGTTGAGCCTTAGCCGCAATGTACTCTATAAGTGGACTCCAGTTGAGTTTTTCATTTTACAACACACCCAAATATCTTTTGTGGAAGTCTATTTGCGGAATGCGTTCCTGATTATCAACAATGTCGACTGAAATTGAATCGGCTATGGGAAACTGCGAAGGAGCACTCTTGTTTACCTTTTAAAGCCAATGATATTGACTGCAGCCATCTTTATTCCATGTTCATGTATATTTGTAATTTTTAATATAGAGCATAAAAACATTGTGAGCAGAAAAGAAGGCTGGTTATATCGTCAGCATATACATAGACATAGATGTCCTGGCAGTTCGGTATGAAACTCATCAGTATATTAAATAGAACAGGTGAAAGAACTGCTCCTTGGGAAACTTCGCTATTCTGTTTGTGTTTAGATGGCGAGCATGCATTCTTGACACAATAAAATTCGCGTGAGGTCAAAAACTACGCTTACCAGGGCGTCCTGTACAGTGAGAAGTTTAAAGTTATCAGTGTTCTCAGCAAAATCGAATGTTCAGTGCTATTATAGGCTTTCGCGATGTCAAGAGTCACTAGTGCCGCGTAATATCTTCTTTATTTAGCAAGCTGTATTCAGCTCGCTAAGTGTGCATGGGCACACCAGATTCAACAAATGGATCTATATCCAATTTGTTGAGGTTTTAATACTGACGTGCCTTCTATGCAACTAGTGATCATGTCGTGCAGAACCCTCTTTATGACTTTGATCATGTTAGAAGTTAAGAATATAGGTCTTATAATTTCTATGCTGAATCCTGATCCCTGTTTCTAAAGTATTGAACTTACCTTCGCAATTTTGCAATCATAAGGAATGCATGCATGCTTTAGAGAATAATTCATAGTACAAATTTCACAGGGAGATGTTTTAAAGAATATTTGGACCATAGGTACTGTAATTCCATCCAGGCGTGGGGCTTAAAGGGGTAACTGATTTATCATGTAGGACAGTTTTGACACTGAAATCTCCTCGAAATCAGCCTGGTTTGTCAAATCTGCCACCTGGTAGGTACAGTTGATGTAAATCTGCCCTCTAAGCCTTTAGAGAATAAATATAGAGTTTTAATCATTTGCTCGGATGCTAGAAGTTCATACTTCGAATTTACTGGTCATGGCAGGACCTTCCTTCTTCTCATGTATTGAAACAGTGCTTTCTTATTTTTCACTTTTGAAAGAAAGTCGTAATGTCTACGTTCATATTCCTCTTTTACTTTAGCGACTGTGCGTCTGAAAATAGATGCTATAAATTTATAATGAGACCAGTTTCTAGGGAATCGATTGTGAATAAGCTCTTTCAAAGCTGCCTGGCAACGGCGGTGATCTCGTGTGAAATCTTCATTCCACCAAGAACTGGAGGGTGCCCTTTCGGCCGTCTCAACAGCAAATTCAGCTCGCTTATAGGCTCTTTTAATAATTGCGTTCAACTTCATAGCTCTACAATCATTACTCTCATCGGAGGAAGTCAATAAAGATGACGTTAGGTTATCTCTAAATGTTTTGCAGTTCACAAAGTCTCTGACTTGAGGGCATGGAAGCTTTCTCGGGCAAGAAATTTCAAAGCCTATAGGACAGTGATCACTACTTGTGGCACCGTTCGGCGCTGCCCAGGACGTGCTTGAAATACTCGAACTTACGAAACCTAAATAGAAGGCTGATTGACGTCAATCACGAATAAATGTGGGGGTTCTGATGTTTAAGCACAATACATTATTATCTGTTGCCCACTCCGAGAGACGTTTACCAAACTGATCAGTTTTAAAACCCCAGGAGGTGGGATGAGAGTTAAAATTGCTGACTACAATTTTCTCCTTACACTATGATCCGATTGCCATATCCAATCGTCTGGTGTCTTGGTCCGGAAAGTACACATTAACGACGGAGAAATGTTGGCAACCGGGTAATGTGACGTCTATCGCAAATATTTCACGTTTTGGGGACATATGCTTGTACGAGATTTTTGCCATTGAACTGATTTTGTTAGAAATAAAAATGCTAGTCATCCACCTTTGGACGTGTGGTCAAGCCTAAACGAATGATAACTGTATATATGAAACGGTTTATCTATGGGGAGCCACGTCTTCTGCACCGCAATTATATCTGGTGTGTATTTTGAACACAAATACACTAAATCATTTATTGAAGCGTGAATTGACCTGCAATTCCGATGGAATCCAATTCCAATTAATTCCAATTCCAATTGAGAATCTTAATTGACCCTAATTTTCTGAAAGAATTGCCTCCGCGACTGCCTTATCCAGAATGGTTCCCTCTAGAAAATTCATCTTTGAGAGGCTTGTCTTGTCCTTCAGGCACTTTTTTGCATGCTTTGGTGAGACTTTTTTTGATAGAGGAGACCTAGTGCGTTTTATTGATCTAGGGTCCAACTTCATGTGATCAGACTCCTGAGTTTTGTCATTTACATCACTGCTTTGGTTTTGGATGTCATCTAGAGAGAGTTCTGCGTAGACAAATTCAGACGGCGTGGTTGCGGTTTCTACTTCATTATTCGGTCGTGGAAGCTCTGCAGTCTAAGAGATTATATTATTTGCGAGCGTTCTAAATATGTGAGCCATTTGGTTGGTCAAAGTTTGAGATAGAGTATCACAAATGTTGGCAACAAGGCGCTTCATAGTTTTTTTCATTGTTCCTACGACCACTTCCGTTATGGATTGAGACAAAGATGCATCCAATAACGTGGTATGACGGGCTGCTACTCCTGCATAACCCTGACTTCTAGCCTGAATTTCAGCTAAGGCCTCTTTTCGGGAGCAGCGTCTGTGGTCTACCATTTCGAGAATTGAAACATCTGGAGCTTTAGCAGAGCAATTTTATTTGTCAGCAATGTGCGCTTCATTCCACAGACATTTTTTTTCGTTGCTCTGACACTCATTTGCGTTGTGAGGCTCCCCGCGCATTTGGCATCTAAGAGCGGGCCTACAGCCTTTGCTGGCGTTATGGCCATGTGGCCATAACGCCAGCAGTTTACGCACTGCAGTGGTCGAGGCAAGAGCTGTTCGACTCAGTAAATAAGGGGCCACGCCATGATTTCCATTGGTCAACTCGATCCAGCGAATGTCACAAACACCGAATCAGTAGAGACTTTGGTATTATAAACCTTATGGCTACATCTATGAGCGGAGATTGAACCAGCTGCAGCAAACATCTCAAATACCTCTGAAGTAGTCAAACTAATGTCTACGCCTCGCACAAACCCTTTCACGCAGGCTAAGTGATGAGAAATGAATGCGCTCACCGGGTTGTAGGCAAACATGGGACACTTCAGGAGCTCTTGGACAAAAAGCTGGTTGGACGACAAACAGAGGACACCACCCTTACCAAACTGTCGGACCTCTGAGATATTCTGGAAATGAGCTGGGCTGCTTGCAGCTCAGCTTGAACTACTTTCGGATTCTTCATCCGTATGGTACACTCATTCGTTGGGACCAGGGCCACGGGAACTGCAGAGATACCATTACGCAAGAACGGGTACACGGAAATCTCCTGCAGTGAAAAAGAAGCGGACCACAGAGAAGATCCTGGTGAGGGTGAGAAAAACGGCATGCCTAAAGTTACAAAC
This sequence comes from Rhipicephalus microplus, assembly GCF_013339725.1. Classification (NCBI taxonomy): domain Eukaryota; kingdom Metazoa; phylum Arthropoda; class Arachnida; order Ixodida; family Ixodidae; genus Rhipicephalus; species Rhipicephalus microplus. The sequence goes on along the minus strand of NC_051167.1, from coordinate 223,616,856 downwards.
GCGAAAAGCACTCACTGATCAACAATAGCGCAATAAAAACACTATAAAAGAATGAAATTGGGCTGCGAACACGCAAGCTATGGCCACAATCCCCAAAACGAATACGGCTGGTACGAACGCCAGGCCTAGACCTCTGAACGTGGTGAGAAAGAAGTGACGTATGAGAAGTTCTGTAAGAAGTGACACGTGACATGCAGGCCTTTCATTGAAGCTTCTTTCTCGTTTCACGGGTTCGTGCCGCTTGCCTTAGCGAGTGATCGTGACTACATACACAATAGTTCCCGATGATCTATCAACATCTTCTACTCTGTTGTCATGGCACGTCATCCATGTATCATGGCTCAAGCGTTACCACACTGCCTCTGCTGTGGACCTTAAACTCGCAGTATCGGCGCTTTTGCCACCGGGGGTGGTGTTACGTGGTTTCGGCGGATGGCAACAGGGCATAGTGGGACATACCCTAAAAGGGCGTCTCATCTTTAAGGGAAAGAGGTTGACATTTTTGGTGAGCTGTCGTATTGCTGCAGACTGTCTACTGTTATTTCCACATAACAATTTTACGGCTCAGAACTGATCAAGAGGTCGGACGACTCGAAACCTACCCTCCGTATTGCAGAACGACGGGTGCTGGGCAACCTACCGCGTTGAAAGGTAGTGGAAGAATCAAAACAAGCATCCACGAGAGTGCCGCCATCACCTCCGAAGTGATGACACCAAACCACAAACATCAGTGGCCCTGCTCAAGTATGCCTGACTGCAAGCAACAAAACATCACTGAACCTGCGGATGCCTCACCTGACATTGGGGACTACAACGCGGTGAGCACTACGAATCTAGATATGGACGAGGGTTGCTTTCGTCTGGTACGTCATCGCAAAAACAGGACAGTGGGTGTTCCTGTGATACTTGCTCCAGCATCCTAAGAAGCTAATTTAACGCAAGTGAGTCCTATTGCTCTTTCTTCTGAGATTGGAAGCGATTCTCGATGAAGACCCAGTCAGGAGTCACTTCACAGCATAGGGTTTATGCTCTTGGATATTTTGACGGAAGATCAAGCTAACGTGCTTCCAGATACCAAAAATATTTCTGGCAGAGCCATATCGGCCCATGCACCCCGTAGCTATAAGGAGAAAACGTGTGTCGTACGGAAAATCCCAAGATAGTACTCGGATGGGGAGTTGATAACCTACTTGAAACTTTAGGGAATAGGCCACGCAAGAAGGATCATCCGCCGGGTCCAAACCTCATCACCGAGTGGGGATTCAGGAGTACTGGCTCTGTGGTGCTCTCATTCGCTCCCAGTTGGAAACGCCCGGACAAAATCAACCTTCGCTTCACCAGACATGAGCTGGTAGACTACGTGGAGACACCACCACGTTGTTTTAAATGTCAGCGTCATGGCATGTCGCTAAGCATTGTCATAGAGAACAGAGGTGCAAGCACTGTGGGGGTCCTCATGACTTCGAGACGTGTGCAAGTAAAAAAAAACTTGTGTGTGCCAACTGCAGCGTTGACCATTCAGTTAGCTACAGCAGATGTCCAGTACGAAGAGCCACTCAACAAAAAAAAACAACACTGTTGTACTCGGCCCGAAGGCTGTAAGCGAACCATCGAACAGAAGGAGGATGCCCAACGCGCCGCAACGAAGTAGCTTGGATAATGATCATACAGGAAATTTCGCGCGCCTTGAACCAACACGAGACGTGACTGAGCCAACGAAAGTGATTACTGTTGAACGTGTTCCAGAGTTATGTGTGGCGAATGATGACAAACCAACATTTTTGGCCACCAGCGTCATGGTGTGTGATAGGCCTCGTATTACACTCCGCGGGCCTTCTGGTATTATTGACAACGGCCTCAGACATAACGGGTGGCAACCATTTTCCCATATTCACCGATATCATTGGATTTGAGACCGCTAGTCAACTTTTCTGCATTGTGACTCACTGGAACACGTACAGAACAGCACTGGACGAATCCTTCAGTGAGCTGTTTGCGGATATGTTACGGAGTAGGCGAGCGGCTGCATCGCTACTTAAATTGCCCGATTATTTCCCTTTTTCTGACTTGAAGTTAAAGAACCTGTGCGCAGCAAGTAGAAGGGCGGAGTGTAAGCTCATGAGAAAAAATCAAACCTATCAGTGAAAACTGATTATAACCGGATAAATGCTGCCATTCGTCGCACACACAAAACAAAGCTACGCAGAATTCAACAGGATGCCTTCTGTGAAAGTTCATCGCCCCTTACATTCTTGACAAGAATATAGAGAGTAATAAATAGCCTTCCTGGAAAGATCCGCTCTCACAGACCATTCGAAGCACTCGCTTTGAAGCAAGAAAAAGATTTGCACACACTTGCAGAAAATTTCGCAGACGAATACAGATCTGGCAGATCAGCATGAGTGGTACCTTGATTATGCAATACAATGGATACATCGTTCACATTTCTAGAGCTGAATATGGCGCTTATCAAATTAAAAGGCACTGTGCTGTGGATCCCGATATGATCAGCAATGAGTTGCTGACAAATCTGTCATATAATTGAGGGCATGCTCTTTCGGACATATTTAAACGTGTCTGGAGCAAAGGGGAGATTTCATTTGTATTGAAGACAGCATGGGTGGTGCCAGTGCTGAAGCCCAGAAAAGATCCTGCTTTACCTCTAATCGACCGGTATCGCTAACATCATGTGTATCTAAGGTGATAAAAAATAGACTAATGTGCACAAGACTAACTTGGTACCTTGAGCAACAACGAAGATGGCCCGAGCGTATGACGGAATTTCACCCACGGCTGAGCACCCAGGGCAATGTTTTGGACCTGCTGAGCCACATTGAGCACCACCCGGCCAGCAGTCTCTCGACACTCACCGTCCTCATGCACGTTGCAAAGCATATGACTGTGTTTGAACCGGCATCGTCAACGGACTCCAAGCCATGGATGTCTTAAAAATGCTCTTCCTTTCGTATATGAATTTGTCAGAGACGTGTGTGTCTGTGTTAAGCATGCAAATGCAATGAGCGAAGAGGGAAGCGTTTCTTTCAGCGTTACAGAAGGAAGTGTCTATCTCCCTCAGTTTTAACGCTGCCATGGCCAGCCTTTTGGCACTCTGAAAGTAGCTTTGAAATCAGCTAAAATATCAATCTATGCCGATAATATCTGCATCTAGATCTCAGGGTACTGACACAAACGTTTGGCCTGGATAGCACAGGACACCATTTCAATCATTGAACGCCATTTCTCAACACTTGGCCTGCCTCTATCAGCAGATAAATTTACCCTCATGCTCTTCCCGGGGGTACGGTGGAAGTCAACGCGTCTTTCGCTGAGTATCAAAGGTCATCCCATTTGTCATGCGACGAGTGTTCTTTTCCTGGGCATTACCATCAATGATAAGTTACTGTGGCGAGGAGCGGTTGATGGTATTGGGGCCACATCCGTGCAAAGACTCAACCTTCTTCACATGGCAGGTGTACGCTGAGGCAACAATCCTATGTGGATGCTTGAGCTGATGTTGTGCTCATAACAAGCCACATTTTTACTAGATGCCACTGATACCGCCATCACCGAGCCAGTTTGAACGCTTTGAGGCACTTCACAGAAAAGGTCTTCGATTGGATCGCGATGGCAGTCCTCCAGGCGGCGTCAAAGAAGAAGGTCAGCGATAAAGCAGAGTCTCTACCACTCCGTCCGCTAGCGTCTCAGGCTTCCTTGGTGCAGCTATCAAGACTTGACGAATCCTCCACAGGAACGGCCCTTCCACAGCGGCTAAGAGCAAGACCTGACTCACATTTTCACGAGGCGCTCAAGACATTTCGACATTTGGACCTAAAATTGCCTCAACAGAGCCCTGTCGACCCGCAAAGGTCATTTGTGGACGTTGCATGTAGCTTCTGGGCCCCTAAACTGCTGATGAAACACACCGTTCTAGCTGAGAAAGCAGTTTCTGGTGTTAGACCGTTTGGGCTATGTGTACTTTGGTCACCTACAAGTTTACACTAACGGATCGGTGTGCACACACGCGGATAGCTGCGCAGCGGCTTTCTGCGTACCCTATACGGGTGTATCATGGTTGAGCCGCCTGGATCGTGTTGCGTCGTCGACAACAGTAAATAGCGCAGCAATCACCGTGGCTTTCCGATAATTCCAAATGCTTTCTGCACGAGATGTGGTAGTGCTGACGGATTCATAGTCGGCCTTACAGTGACTGCTTTGAAGACTACCTCAAGAAAATATCACAGGACAATCGCTTGCGCTTAATAAACACCTGCTCGGAAGGAGCTTTGATGTAAACTTTCAGTGAATCCCATTTCACGTTAGAATTGACGACAATGAAAAAGCTGATGCCCTTGCACGCCAAACGAGAACTTCCGTTCTAAAAATAAGACCTTCTAAAGCTTACCACCACAACAAAAATGCAATACGCAATCACTTCGGAACGATCTACGAGTTTTCGCATCAGTCATGCCTAATCCATAGACTCTCCAAAAAACAAGCGACGCTCCTTTATCGGATAAGAACTGACTCCGCATACATGCCGACTAGGTCAATCAAGACTGGGCGAGGCGCTTCCCCATTTTGTGCCATTTGTGGTGACATCGGTGACATTAAACATTGCATTTGGATGTGCCGGCAGTTTGACAGAAAAAGAACACAGATAATATGCAGCTTGCATAAAGGTTTTCACAAGTGCAGGAAATTGGAGGATGTCATTTTTTCTGAAGGACTCATGGCGACGAGGAAAAGTGTGCAACGGATCCTGATGACTTTCCTGCGAAACACTATCATGAGTGACATTCGGTGACTAACCGCTTTAGTTTAAGCTATGCTCAGGCGGCACATTTGAAGGCCATTTTTTCAGGTCAGGCTAACCCAGCCTTTGAATCATCCCAACCACCACCACTACTACTTTCACAGTTCCACAACTAGTTATTGTTTTTGTCAATGGTCGCGAGCGACACCGTTGTCGAATAGGATTAAAACAAATCTGCGTGTGAAAAGCAGCAGCACTTGCAGACTAGTGAAACACACACATAGAGGAAGAAAAAAAAAACAAATATGAAAAAAAACAGAGACATCAAAGAAATATGCAAGAAATACGCAGTTTTGAAAACGTATGAAATTGAACTTCAGACGTCTTCAAAACTTTTTGCGTCATGAAGACGTCTGAAGTTAAAACAGCACCTGAATTCCGTAAACACAGCCACACAATTCACAACCGAGTGTGAAAGCGACCACTGCCTGCCCTTCTTTGACGTCCAGGTGGCAAGAAAACTCAAGGGCCTGGAGTTCTCCGTTCACAGCAAGCCAACGCGCACTGACCACTACTTTCAATTTGACTCTTCCCACCCCGCCTGCCACAAGGCCTTGGTTGTGACCACGCTACTCCAGAGAACTAAGAACTTATGCTCCAACTACACGGATCGAAAGAAAGAAGAGGCTCACGTAATTGTGGACCTCAGAAAAAACGAATCCCGAAAAAACTTCATTCGAGCCGCCACCCGCCGCGCAGAGCAACAGAGGATACGAAAACCCCAATCAACCTTAATTGGCAGCCCCTTGAAGCGCGTACTGGTTCCATACGTTCAGGGAACCAACGAGATGTTGGCGCAGATGTACAAGAAGAAAGGGGTTCGCATCGTGCACGTGCCTTCTTGTACGCTAGGCCTCCTCCTTCCCCGCATGAAAGAGCAGCCAACAATGAACAGGACCCCCGGTGTCGTTTATGAAATTCCGTGCGCCGAGTACCCCTCTTCGTATATCGGCAAGACGAAAAACCTTCCGAAACGGCTGAAGCAGCACGCCAAGGATGTGCGGAAACTCTACAAAAAGCGCAGCGCAGTCACAGAACATGCTGACACGTTGGATCACCCGATAAATTTCGAACCAACGGCCATCCTTGAAAGCGAGCCGAACTGGAGTAGAAGGTAATTACTCGAGTCGTGGCACATACAGAGGACAGCCCATAACATCAACCGCTCTCTCGGAACCCTTCCCCCAGTGTATACAGATGGACAGCGCTACACGGCAAAACGAGAGAGAGAGCGGGGGGGGGGGTCATTGTCCATCCCGCGAGGGCTTTGAAGACGCCGCTGCTACGTAGCTCCGCAGTCACCCCTGAGAATATATATATATATATATATATATATATATATATATATATATATATATATATATATATATATATATATATATATATATATTGTAAGGGGGTTTAATAGCGACGCCAGGTAATAGGCAGACAGCCGGTACGGAAACAAATGCTCGGGCAGTCCAGCGTCTACAGCTCGTGCTCCCACTCGCGCTTCGCACTCAGCGATGGTCCCACTAGTCATTGCCTTGCGAATTCCCCACAACAATGCCCCGGCGACGAAGACGAGCCATCCTGGCGACTCAAAGTGACGAGAGAACAGGAGGGTCGTAACCGGGCTTGAGGCGACTGACCTGGACCGTCTCACGACCAAGGCGGCGCTTGTCCGTGGACGGCTTGAGCGCTTCAATCACATAGGTGACAGAAGAAGGGTGCTGTATGACGCGGTAAGGGCCCGTATACTTCGGTGCACTATACTATACTATTCGAGGAGCTAGAGGGTGTTAAATGGGATATAATAGGGCTCAGTGAGGTTAGGAGGACATATGAGGCCTATACGGTGCTACAGAATGGGCACGTCCTTTGCTACAGGGGCTTGGCAGACAGAAGAGAACTGGGAGTGGGGTTCCTAATTCACAGAAACATAGCTGGCAACATAGAGGAATACTATAGCATTAATGAAAGGGTGGTAGGTATCGTAATTAAACTGAATAAAAGATACAAGATGAAGGTAGTACAGGCTTACGCGCCTACATCCAGCCATGATGACGCTTCAGTTGAAAGCTTCTATGAAGACGTGGAATCGGCAATGAGTAAGGTAAAAACACAGTATACTATAGTGATGGGCGACTTTAATGCAAAGGTAGGGAAGAAGCAGGCTGGAGACCAGGCAGTAGGAGATTATGGCATCGGTACTAGAAACGCCAGAGGAGAGCTACTAGTAGAATTCGCAGAACGCAATAATTTACGGATTTTGAATACCTTCTACCGAAAACGAGAAAACCGCAAGTGGACATGGAGGAGCCCTAATGGCGAAAATAAGAACGAAATAGACTTTATAATGAGTGCACAACCTGGAATCGTGCAGGATGTGGAAGTGATTGGCAAGGTACGATGCAGTGACCATAGAATAGTACGGTCTCGAATTCGCCTAGACTTGAAGAAGGAACGACAGAAACTGATACGCAAGAAGCCAATCAATCAGCTAGCACTGAGAGGGAAAGTACAGGAATTCAGAGTGTCGCTGCAGAACAGGTACTCGGCACTTAGTGAGGAAACGAACCTTAGCGTAGATACAATGAATGATAATCTAACGAGTATCATTACGGAGTGTGCAGTGGAAGTTGGAGGCAGGGTAGTTAGACAGGACACTGGCAAGCTTTCCCAGGAAACGAAGAACCTAATTAAGAAGCGTCAAATCATGAAAGTGTCAAGTACAACAGACAAAATAGAACTGGCAGAGCTTTTGAAGTTGATTAATAGACGTAAGGTATGCGATGTAAGAAGGTATAACATGGAGAGAATTGAACACGCTCTGAAAAACGGAGGAAGTGTCAAAGCATTGAAGAGGAAACTTGGGATAGGCAAAAGTCGGATGTATGCACTAAGGGACAAAGAAGGCAAAATAACTACCAATATGGATAGGATAGTTAAAATAGCAGAGGAGTTTTACAGAGATCTGTACAGTAGCCGTGACAACCACGGCCTTAATACTATAAGAACTAGCAGTAACCCAGATTACACCCCACCAGTAATGATAGAAGAAGTCAGGAAAGCTTTGGAGAGCATGCAAAGGGGCAAAGCTGCTGGTGAGGATCAGGTAACATCAGATCTGCTGAAAGATGGAGGACAGATTGTGTTAGAAAAACTAGCCACCCTGTTTACGAGGTGTCTCCTGACGGGAAGAGTACCAGAGTCTTGGAAGAACGCTAACATCATCTTAATACATAAGAAGGGAGATGTCAAGGACTTGAAGAATTACAGGCCGATCAGCTTGCTCTCTGTAGTATACAAGCTATTTACAAAGGTAATTGCTAACAGAGTAAAGAAAACATTAGAATTCAATCAACCAAAGGAACAAGCAGGATTTCGAACAGGCTACTCAACAATTGACCACATTCATACTATCAATCAGGTAATAGAGAAATGCTCAGAGTATAACCAACCCCTATACATAGCCTTCATAGATTACGAGAAAGCGTTTGATTCAGTAGAAATATCAGCCGTCATGCAAACACTGCGGAATCAGGGCGTAGATGAAGTATATATAAACATTCTGGAAGAAATCTACAGGGGATCAACTGCTACCATAGTGCTTCATAAAGAAAGCAACAGAATACCAATCAAGAAGGGTGTAAGGCAGGGGGACACAATCTCGCCAATGCTACTTACCGCGTGCTTACATGAGGTTTTCAGAAGCCTAGAATGGGAACAGTTAGGGATAAGAGTTAATGAAGAATACCTTAGTAACTTGCGCTTCGCCGATGACATTGCATTGCTGAGTAACTCGGGGGACGAATTGCAACTCATGATTACGGAGCTAGACAAGGGGAGCAGAAAGGTGGGTCCTAAAATTAATCTGCAGAAAACGAAAGTAATGTACAACAACCTCGGCAAGGAGCAGCGCTTCGAGATAGGTAATAGTGCACTTGAAGTTGTAAAAGACTATGTCTACTTAGGGCAGGTAATAACCGCAGAGCCGAACCACGAGACTGAAGTAACTAGAAGAATAAGAATGGGGTGGAGCACATTTGGCAAGCGCTCTCAAATTATGACAGGTAGTTTGCCACTATCCCTCAAGAGGAAGGTATATAACAGCTGTATCTTGCCGGTCCTTAGCTACGGAGCAGAAACCTGGAGACTTACAAAGAGGGTTCAGCTTAAATTGAGGACGACGCAGCGAGCAATGGAAAGAAAAATGGTAGGTGTAACCTTAAGAGACAAGAAGAGAGCAGAGTGGATTAGGGAACAAACGGGGGTTAAGGATATCATAGCTGAAATCAAGAAGAAGAAATGGACATGGGCAGGGCATGTAGCGCGTAGACAGGATAACCGCTGGTCATTAAGGGTAACTGACTGGATTCCCAGAGAAGGGAAGCGGGTTAGGGGGAGACAGAAGGTTAGGTGGGCAGATGAGATTAAGAAGTTTGCGGGTATAAATTGGCAGCAGCAAGCACAGGACCGGGTTAACTGGCGGAACATGGGAGAGGCCTTTGTCCTGCAGTGGACGTAGTCAGGCTGATGATGATGATGATGATGATGATGATGATGACTTCGGTGCAAACTTGGGAGTCAGTCCAGGAGAGTGGAAAGGCAGTCGGAGCCACACGAGAGAACCGACGGGGAAGGTATTCTGAACAAGATCATGGTCGTGGCGATCTTTTTGGAGGGCTTGGTTATCGGCTGTGAAGGACCGTGCAAGTTGACGACACTCTTCGGCATGTTCGGCCATTTCAGAAACTGGGCTGAACTCGGAGGCATCAGGATTGTATGGCAGAATTGTGTCGAGTGTGTTGCATGGGTCACGACCATATAAAAGAAAAAATGGAGAAAAGCCTGTTGTTGATTGAATCGCCGTATTGTAGGCGTACGTCACAAAAGGAAGAACAACGTCCCAGTTGGAGTGGTTGGAATCAATATACATAGCGAGCATGTCTCCGAGGGTTCTGTTGAAACGTTCAGTTAGGCCGTTCGTCTGAGGGTGGTAGGCTGTTGATGTGCGGTGTACCGTACGGCATGAATGTAGGAGCTGCTGCAGAACTTCGGACAAAAATACGCGTCCTCTGTCACTCAGGAGCTCCCGTGGTGCACCATGACGAAGAACAAACCGGTGCAAGATGAAGGTTGCAACGTCACGAGTACCAGCCGAAGGTAGCGCTGCCGTTTCGGCGTACCTTGTCAGATGGTCGGCAGCCACAATCACCCATCGATTACCACCAACAGAGCATGGTAGCGGGCCGTATAGGTCAATCCCAACACGGTCAATGGGCGTGCAGGACATGGCAAAGGCTGCAGTTGACTGGCTGAATGAGGGAATGTCTTGCGCTGATGACACTGGGAACATGAGCGAATGTGTTTGCGTACAAACGTGTACATACCCCGCCAGTAGTAACCTTGGCGGATCCGCTCATACGTCTTTAGCGCACCGGCGTGTGCGTGTTGCGGTTCAGCATGAAAATATTTGCAGATATCAGACCGCACATGGCTGGGTATGACTAGCAGCCATTTACGACCCGCCACTTGATAGTTGCGACGGTATAACAGGCCATCCCGTATGGCGAAATGCGTTGCTTGGCGGCGAAGAGCACGCGGGTAACCGGAAGTTGATGCGTCAGACAGCATATTCAAGAGCGAGGCGATCCAAGGGTCCTTCCGCTGTTCGGATGGCATGTCTGTGACGCTGACGGCAGAGAGGGGAAGGTCCAGGGCTGAAATATCCGTATCATCAGATGTCACGGGTGATCGTGAAAGCGCATCTGCGTCAGAGTGCTTTCGCCCCGATCGGTAGACGACGCGTATGTCGAATTCCTGGAGGCGTAGTGCCCAACGTCCGAGGCGGCCGGAAGGATCTTTCAGCGAAGCCAGCCAACAGAGTGCGTGATAGTCAGTTACCACATCAAAAGTTTGGCCTTAAAAATAGGGGCGAAACTTGTTTAACGCCCACACAATCGCGAGGCACTCTTTTTCCGTGACAGAATAGTTGGCTTCTGCCTTAGTGAGGGTGCGGCTGGCATAGGCGACCACATACTCCGTAAAACCTGGCTTGCGTTGCGCGAGTACTGCACCAAGGCCGACGCCACTTGCATCCGTGTGTACTTCGGTTGGCAATGGCGCAGTACGGGTGGTGAGGTAAGGAGTTGGCGCAGTGTTGCGAAGGATTCGTCACAGGCTGCTGTCCAATTCGAAAGATCTGCAGGGCCAGCACAAGGAGTTTGGTGAGTGGAGCGATGATGGAGGCAAAGTTCCGGACAAAGCGACGAAAATAGGAGCACAGGCCCACAAAGCTCCGTAGTTCTTTAACAGTAGTCGGCTTAGGAAATTCGGCAACTGCACGAAGCTTGTCAGGGTCGGGAAGAATGCCGGCTTTCGAGACGACATGACCAAGTATGGTGAGTTGTTTAGCCCCGAAGTGACACTTCTTCAGGTTAAGCTGAAGTCTGGCATTTGTAAGGCACTGTAGAATCTTACGCAGACGAGTGAGATGCGAAGTGAAATCGGGTGAAAAAACCACTACGTCATCAAGATAGCACAAGCAAATGTTCCATTTGATACCGCGTAAAATGCTGTTCATCATTCGCTCGAATGTGGCAGGCGCGTTGCAGGGTCCGAATGGCATCACGGTAAATTCATAGAGGCCATCCGGTGTGACAAACGCCGTTTTTGGACGATCAGACTCAGCCATTGGGACCTGCCAATAACCCGAGCGAAGGTCGAGCGAGGAAAAGAATTCTGCACCTTGGAGACAATCGAGAGCGTCGTCTATGCAGGGAAGAGGGCAAACATCTTTCCTCGTAATGTTGTTTAGGCGCCTGTAGTCTACGCAGAACCGGATTGAACCATCCTTTTTTTTGACGAGTACAACTGGGAAGACCAAGGACTACAAGAAGGCTTGATGACTCCACGCTGTAGCATGTCGTCTACTTGTTCTGCAATTACCCGACGCTCCGCTGGTGACACGATAAGGGCGCTGGCGCAAAAGAGTACTCTTTCCTGTGTCAATTGTGTGCACAACGGTGTTCGTTCTTCTTAGCACCGCTTGGGAAAATTCAAACGAAAGCTTGAATTCATGCAGCAGGGTAACAAGCTGCTCTCGTTGAGCCGGGGCGAGATGGCTGTCAATAGAACGGTGAATTGCATCGGTAGACACGCTGTTCGAGGCAAAGTAAGGAACCAACGCGTTCAGCTCCATATTCGGCTTGGTGTCGAAGAAATCGGCAGGCACGATAGTACCTTCATCGATAAGCTGAATGTGGCCGAGCGTCTCGTTGCGGCGCAAACTGAGGGAACACGAGTTGGGATTGGAAATAAATATCCCGGTAATGTCTTGACAAAGCTCAAGAACGGCGAATGGCAGCGATGTGTGGTGGCGGCTACCGAAGATGTCTTATGGCGTGAATAGGACGGTAGCGTCAGAAAGTGAAGCACAGCGGGCAGGGACAAACTGGGTGCTGAAAGGAGGAAGGTCTATGTCCGTCGCGACGACAAGGTTAGCCACACTAGATACGGCCGCATCAACAGAAGGCGCATCACGAAACGGTAACAGGTCCACTTCGGCCCGAGCGCAGTCCACGACGGCGTGATGACGTGATAAAAAATCCCATCCTAGGATGACATCGTGGGAACATGAAGCCAACACGTGAAATTCAATGATGTAAAACACGTCTCGAATAACCACTTTTGCCGTACATGCCGCGACGGGCTCAATTTGTTGGGCGCTCGCAGTACTAAGAGAAACCACGGGAGAAAGCATCGTCACTTTACGAAGAGAGCGGCAGAGTCTTTGACTAATCACGGATATCGCGGCACCGGTATCGATGAGGGCGAGTATTCGTACACCTTCGACGATTACATCCATAAGATTGGCGGAAGACAGGCGAGAACTTAAACGATTAGACGATGACGCAGCTCGTGCCTCCGGAGCTGCAGCAGTTAGTTTTCCGTCTCAATGGGGGTGGGTCGTCGATACAGAACGACGACTTGTTGAAGGTGAAGGCGAGCGGGAAGTAGAACGTCTAGAAGCGAATGTTCGGGTGCCGGAAGCAGTTTGCGCATCGCGTTCGTGAACTTCAGGTGGTACGTCAGACGCGTGGTATCGAGGCCGAAACGAATAGTCAGGATATCTTGGTGAAGCGCCGACTCTGAAGCGCCGACGACATAGACGTGCAACGTGACCTGGAACTCCGCGAAAGTAACATATGGGCCGGTTATCAGCAGTGCGCCAAGGATTTCCGGCGTGTTGCTGTGTAGCTGGAAACGGCGCGGTGGACAGTCGCACAGGTTGTGGCGTATACATTGGCAGACGAGATGGAGGCATTGCCGCGACGGCCGCATAAGTCAGTGGCGCGGCAACAGGCGTTGGTGGAGCGGCAGGCGTAGTTAATGGCAACGCCTCGGAGACCTGCTCCAGAATAGCCTGTCTGATTGTCGGCGTTAGGCGGTTCATTGGTGCTTCGGTGGTCGGCAGATACGAGAGACACGAAAGCTGTCGTGTGACCTCTTCGCGTACATATTCTTTTATCTGCTCCAGCAGGGAGCTGTCACCACCGACGGCCAGGGCAGCGAGAGAGTCGTCTGCAGTCGTCGACCTCCGAACTGCTGCACGTTGTTTCCGAATCTCTTCCAAGCTCTGGCACAAGGTCACAATTTCGGATACGGTACTTGGGCCCTTTGCCAGCAACATTTGATAGGCATGTTGCGCCTCAATGCGCTGCTCGTCAAGGAAGAAGTGGGCATTTGGGCCGCGCGGCGGGTGCATCGCGATAATAAAAAAATCAGTTCGAAAACTGAACGCTGTCAGGGCTGGATCTTTCCCGTGTTAGCTCCGACAGTTAATGGTGAGCCGATAAAGAACACACAGCCCCGATCATCCCCCATAGATCCCGCCGGCTCTGCCACCAGTCTTACCGGTCCTGACGCCCAAGAAGACGCCAGACCTATCGGTGCTGCCGTCGCTGCGATTCAACATGTCAACTTGACACCATTTTGGCCCAAAAGCCCCAGCACATGGTTTCTGCAGGTCGAGGCGCACTTCCGTCTACAGCAAATCACCAGCCAACAGACCAGGTACTGGCATCTGGTATCCTGCTTACCTCCGGACGTAGCCGACGACTTAGCTGATATTTTAGCGTCACCGCACCCTAGCCATCCCTACGACACGTTGAAGGCGGCTATCATTTCCCGCAAGTCTGAGTCCGAACACAGCAGACTCCAACAGCTCATCACGGCTACAGAGCTCAGTGACCGTCGCCCATCACAGCTCCTTCGACGCATGCGCCAGCTCCATGGCGGCCCCTCCGCCCCTCAAGAGGAGAAGCTGTTACGTGAGTTGTTCCTCCAGCGCTTACCGCAGAGCATGGTCCCGGTCCTCGTAGCCGCAGGAGATGTCCCAGTAGACACACTCGCTGAAATGGCTGACCGAGTGGCGGACTACTCGCGGGCACATAGCCTCAACGCCGTTACCACACCGCCACCGGCCACCGCAGCACACCCGGCGCTCGCGAGCACCGAGAACCGTTTGGACGCCCTTGTCAGGCACCTCGATGACTTTGCACCTGTGCATCGTCGACCGTCATCCAGGTTCCAGATACACAGTCGCTCCTCGACGCCCCCACGTTCTCCGGAACTTTGGCCACCCGACGCGCCGCGGGACGTTTCATCCTCAACCGTGTACTGGTACCACCGCCGATTCGGAGCCTCTGCTTGCAAGTGCACTCGCCCGTGCTCCTGGTCGGCGGAAAATGCGACGACCGGCCATTGACGGCGGCAAGTGGTACTGGTCGAAAGTCATGCCGCCTTTTCTATGTTTCTGATAAGATCACTGGCGCTTGCTTCCTAGTCGACACAGGAGCCCAGGTTAGCGTCATCCCGGCCTCGTGTGCAGATCGCCGTCGCAATAAACAGACCTGCCCACTCCAAGCGATCAACAATTCCGCCATTCGCACATACGGCCAACGCTCTCTTACACTTGACCTTGGACTACGCCGTACGTTCCGCTGGATTTTCATCCTCGCTGACGTCTCGCAAGCTGTTCTTGGAGCTGACTTCCTCAGTTTTTTCAGCCTTGCTGTGGACATGCATGCTCATCGCCTCATTGATCTCAACACCCGCCTCTCTATCAACGGTGTACTCTGTACTTCCTCGCCAACGGGACTGCCAGCTCTCACACCTGCTTCGCCGTATGCAAAAATACTCGACGACTTTCCCAGCATCACGAAGGCGCACACCAGAGAGTCACCGGTGAAGCATTCCATCACTCACCACATTGTGACCACTGGACCTCCCGTTTTTACATGACCCCGTCGACTATCTGGAGAACGCCTCGCCATCGCCCGCCGTGAGTTTGAGCACATGCTTGAACTCGACATTGTGCGGCCTTCCTCCAGCAACTGGGCGTCGCCCTTCCACATGGTGCTGAAGAAAGATCCTGGCGACTGGAGATCATGTGGGGATTACCGCGCTCTCAATGCCCACACCTTACCAGACCGCTATCCACTTCCTCACATACAGGATTTCACATCAAATTTGGCTGGGTGCCGAATCTTCTCTAAGATTGACTTAATGAAGGCTTACCATCAGATTCCTGTAGAACCCGTCGACATTCCGAAGACGGCCATCACCACCCCATTCGGTCTGTTTGAATATGTGAGGATGCCTTTTGGATTGCGCAACTCTGCACAGACCTTTCAGCGCACTATCAACGAGGTCACGCGAGGTCTCGATTTCGTATTTGCCTACCTTGATGACCACCTTGTAGCAAGCTCATCCGGCCCTGAGCATGAAGCCCACCTGCGCACCCTGTTCCACCGCCTGGATGATTACGGCTTCGTAATTAATCCCAATAAGTGCCTCTTCGGCGTCGCTACAATAGAGTTCCTAGGCCACCTTGTCACTCCAAAGGGTATCCAACCACCCGCCAGCAAAGTGAAGGCTATTCAAGACTTTCCACCCCCGACTTCACTGAAGAGACTCCGAGAATTTCTGGGCCTACTAAACTTCCATCGCCGCTTTCTTCCAAAAAGCGCCACTTTCCTAAAGCCCTTGACCGACCTATTGGCTAAAAAGAAAGACCTGGCTGCACCACTGGAGTGGCCCAAGGACGCTGCATCTGCCTTCGACACTGCCAAGAAGGCTCTGGCAGACGCAACCATGCTCATACATCCCGTCCCTGATGCCCCAAATCGTCTCATCACCGATGCATCAAGCGTGGCAGTTGGCGCTGTTCTCGAGCAGCACGTATCCGGTTGGCAGCCCCTTGGGTTTTTCTGGCAAAAACTGAAGCCACCAGAGACAAAATACAGTACATTTGCCCGATAACTCCTCGCGGTATACCTCGCCATCAAACATTTTCGTCATTTATTGAAGGGCCGGGACTTTTACGTCGTTACAGACCACAAGCCCCTGACGTTTGCCTTCCATCGCAATCACAGCAATTATACTGCACGGGAGATCCGTCAACTATGCTGTATTTCCGAGTTCACTGTGGATCCCAGACACGTACATGGGCCGGAAAACGCTGCTGCTGATGCACTATCCCGCATCGATGCCTTGTCGACCCAGCCACCACTAGACATGGAAGAGCTAGCAGCTGCCCAAAGCAACGATCCTGAGCTGCATCGTCTTGGCTCTTCATCCACGTCTCTATCGTTCACGGAGTGCCCGCTTCCATTTTCTACCTCATTAAGAACATGCGAAACGTCTACTGGTGTCCCTCGGCGCTTCGTGCCTTCAGCTTTTCGACGTGCAATTTTTGATCAATTGCACAACATGAGCCATCCTGGTATTCGTGCGACCCAGAAGCTAGTCACATCTCGTTACCTTTGGCCAAGCATCAATGCTGACGTCCGACGCTGGGCGCGAACCTGCCCTGATACCAGCGCGTTAAAGTTCACCGTCACACTGTCACGGCAACATCCCCGTTTCGGCCTCCAGACGCAAGGTTTTCTCACGTCCATCTCGACATCGTCGGTCCTCTTCCGTCATCGCAAGGAGCCTGTTACCTGCTGACATGTGTGGATCGCTTCAACAGATGGCCGGAAGCGTTTCCCATTTCCGACATTACAGCACCAACAGTTGCCAAGGCGTTCACAAATGGCTGGGTGTCGTGCTTTGGATGCCCTTCTGTCGTCACCACTGATCGCGGTCGTCACTTACAATCGGCCCTTTTCACCGCACTTGCCAATATCCTGGGCATTCAACACATCCACACAACTGCCTACCATCCTTCCGCCAATGGCATGGTCGAACGGCTTCATCGACAACTGAAAGCTGCCCTCACTGCTCATCAGCCAAGGGAACGGTGGCTCGACCACCTCCCCTTCGTACTTCTGGGCATCAGATCAGCATTGAAAGTGGATCTCGGCTGCTCATCAGCCGAACTGGTCTATGGCGTTTCCCTGCGTCTTCCAGGAGAATTCTTCGAGCCATCATCGCCACCTTCCACTCACGATGCCTCCACGTACATTCGAGAGCTGCGCACCACGTTTCGGGACCTTGCTCCTGTGATTCCTGCCGACCGACACCCTCAGTCTGTCTTCGTCAGTCAGGATCTGCATGACTGCAGTCACGTCTTCGTTCGGCGTGACCAAATACGGCCACCACTAACACCAGCCTATGATGGCCCATTCCGCGTACTCCATCGTACACCTAAGACGTTCACGCTGGACATCAATGGCCCTGAAGACGTCGTGGCTGCTGGTCGACTGAAACCTGCGTATATCGTAGCTCTCGAGGCCGAGGGGTTTTAATCTAAAGTCTGGATGCCAACATCCAAGCATGTCCACTGGGCGACTCCTCTGGTGATTCCTACGGCTCTCGCTCTACGGGGGGGGGGGGGGGGGCTGTAGCGCCTCAATGCGCTGCTTGTCAAGGAAGAAGAAGTTGGCATGTGGGCCGCGCGGCGGGTGCATCGTGATAATAAAAAATCAGTTCGAAAACTGAACGCTGTCAGGGCTGTATCTTTCCCGTGTTAGCTCCGACAGGCGTCATCGTCTATGCCTTTCAAGATATGCCTGATCTTGTCATGTTCGGTAATCTCAGGGTCTAAGCGCCGGCATAAATCGATTACATCTTCAATATAGCTAGTGAAGTTTTCGCCCTGCCTTTGTGCACGTCCGCGTAGGCGCTGCTCAGCACGCAGCTTGCGCACTGCGGGGCGATCGAACACAGCTGCGAGGGTGGTCTTGAAACCGGCCCAAGTGATAAATTCAGTACGGTGGTTTGTGAACCACAGGCTGGCGATGTCTTTGAGATAAAATGGGACATACTCCAATTTCGAGGGGTCATCCCACTTGTTGGCGGCGCTCACCTTTTCAAACAACTGCAACCAGTCCTCCACATCTTGGTCCTCGGTGCCGCTGAAGAAGGGCGGATATCGTTGGCGCAGGGTGGTAGGCACGATCACCAGTTGAGATTGGGCCGTGCTTTGCTGGGTGGTGCCTTGATCGGTCGTCTGATCAGGCATTGCTGATGCAGTGGGCAGCTTCCGGCTTCGAATGTTCCGGGTTTGCGTACCCAGCACACTTCCACCACTTTGTAAGGGGGTTTAATAGCGACGCCAGGTAATAGGTAGACAGCCGGTACGGAAACAAATGCTCGGGCAGTCCAGCGTCTACAGCTCGTGCTCCCGCTCGCGCTTCGCACTCAGCGATGGTCCCACTAGTCATTGCCTTGCGAATTCCCCACTACAGTATATATATATATATATATATATATATATGTATATATATATATATATATATATATATATATATATATATATATATATATATATATATATATATATATATATATATATATATATATATATTGTGGCGAAGCCTTCGAAAAGTGGGTCGTCCTCTCCAGCGCCTTCTAGTGGGTCGCCCTTCTAGCAAAAAGAAGAGCAGCTCGTGCAGAGAGTCGGTACCCTCATTGACTGTCGCTGTCAAGCATCATCGACAAGGGTCCGCCAATAAACGTCTCAACAATTTGGTGGAGAGTGCTGTGCCCTTCTAACACCTTCGGTTAGCATTCGATGCCCTTGGAGCTGCGATCCCGTACCGTGCCTTCTACCATGCACCAAGTCGCCGCGCAGTAAACGCTTCCTCCTGCGCCGACGCCATGTTCCGGTGTACCCCGCGTCTGCGACCCTCCTGTCTTTACCGGCGCGGATGGCACCGACGTCAAGGACTGGCTCGCTATGTATGAACACGTCAGCGTCCCCAATCATTGGGGCGAGGCAGGCAAACTCGGCAACTTGGTTTCCTACCTCGCGGGTGTGGCCGGAATGTGAAACAACAACCACGCATCCGATTTCCCCACTTGGTCCGATTTTAAAACCGCCGTAGTCGACGTGTTCAGCCGTCCTGCCGTTCATAAGCTGCAAGCCGAACAGCGGTTACGTGAACGAGCACAGCAGACCGGTGAGTCCTTCACAAGTCACATAGGGGACATTCTTGACTTGTGCAAGTGGATGCGAACATGTCAGAGGCTGACAGAATTACCCATGTTCTAAAAGGCATCGCCGACGATGCCTTCACCATGCTACTGGCCAAGAACCCTCGAACTGTGGCAGAGATCTTTACACTATGCCAAAGTTACGAGGAGCTGCGGCGGCAGCGCTCGATGACCCGTCGACCACCCTCACGTGACACTGATCTCTCGGACTTGTCAACACTTCCTGACCACACCACCATGCTCGCTGAAATCAAGTCATCCGTGCGTGAGGAAGTTGCCCGCCAGGTCTCTTTACTGGCTTTTGCTTCCCCACAACGTGCTCAACAGCCGTCAAGCACACTTCTGGCTCCCCTCCGCCGAGCCATTCAGCAGGAAATCGCGGAGGTCGTTCCTGAGTACCACCAGCCGCCTCCAGTATCTACACCCCTCAGTTACGCCCAAGTTGTCGCCAGGTCACCCCCACCGATTCCTGTGACTGGCCCCCTTGGTTACACCGGCACCATCGCCAGGCCCCAGGCCTTCGGAGAAACTTTGTCGCCTACATACGCCGACGTCACCCACGTGCCCCGAGTGCCGCCCACTATGCAGTTATATCAGCAGACGGCTCGCCCATCGCGTTCTGCGACATGGATGGGACCCGCGAACCAATGGTGCAATGCTGACAATCGCCCCATCTGCTTTGCTTGTGGTTGCGTCGGTCACGTAGCACGCTGTTGCAATTGTGTGCAGAAACCGCAAGTCGCCTCCTATTTTCCCAGCCAATCAAGCCGCTTTTATGACCAACCGCCGCCTACGTCACCGTCGTTCCGGCCCGCTCCATCTACCCGCCGTTCACATTCTCCGCGACGTCGCTCACTGTCGCCGATGCGGCCACGTCCACTAGAGGGTGACCAGGAAAACTAGTCGTCGCAGTCCATGAGGCAAGGGCTGCGACGCTGTCGAACTGCGGAAGCCCTAAGAAAAGCCCATCGAACGTGATAGACATGCTTGTGGATGGTGTTCGTGCATCTGCCCTTGTAGATACTGGAGCCACCGTATCCGCCATAGCCGCAAAACTTAGCCGATTACTGTGCAAAGTGACCACGCCACTTTCCGGGCGCTCCCTCTGTACAGCCAGCGCCCAAAGCATTCACCCTACAGTGATGCGTACAGCCCGCCACATCATTCAGGACGTGATGTATGCCGTCGAATTCATCACAATTCCTTCACGCTCTCACGACGTCATTATATGATTGGATTTTATCTCCCGTCGCAACGCCGTCATTCATTGCGCACCAGCAGAAATAGAGCTGACACAATTCTCTTCTTTGACGCCGGCCGACAGTCCATCTGCTGCAAGCAAGGTAATCGTCAGGGACGACACGCAAGTGCCTGCAAACTCGTCCGCGGCGGTGTCAGCCTACTGCGCAAGTCTTTCCGACACTGCTGCACTCCTCTAGCCATCTCATCGTATTTTCACCAAAAAGGCTTGCTGGATCCTTTCGTGACCGTGCAAGTCACTCACGGCAGCACCACTATTTTTGTTCTGAACTCATCCCCATACAGTGTTACGTGAGTGGAAGGGGAATGTCTCGGCAGCGTGGAACCCATCGAAGACGCACAAGTCATGGATCAACCTGATGGCACACACTGCCGAAGTTCCAATACGCTTTGTGCTGTTTCTATATCTGTTTCATCATCCGCTGATGTATTCGGTCCTTCCATCGCCGAAAACCTTACACCGGTCCAGCGCTCCCAGCTTCTGGCCCTGTTGGTAGAATTCCGCTCTTCTTGCGATGTCGCTCAACCTTCTCTCGGCCGCACATCCACTGTTACGCATCGCATCGACACAGGCGCACAACCACCACTACGGCAACGTCCATATCGCGTGTCTCCCACGGAACGCCGTGTAATCAACGAGCAAGTGGACGAAATGCTTCGCCGCGATGTTATTCGACCCTCCAACAGCCCCTGGGCGTCTCCTGTCGTTCTCGTCGCAAAGAAGGATGGTTCTGTGCGGTTCTGTGTGGACTAACGGCGCCTCAACAAGATCACTCGTAAGGACGTGTACCCGCTACCGCGTGTAGATGACGCGATTGACAGCCTGCAAGGAGCCGAATTCTTTTCATCTCTCGATTTGCGCTCAGGGTACTGGCAAGTACCTATGGCTGAAGACGCTCGACCGAAGACCGCTTTTGTCACTCCCGACGGCTTGTACGAATTCAACGCAATACCGTTTGGGCTGTGCAATGCGCCCGCTACATTTGAGCGCATGGTGAATACCGTTCTTCGTGACCTGAAATGGCAGACGTGCCTCTGCTACCTCGATGACGTCGTCGTTTTCGCTCCGGACTTTTCCACGCATTTTCAACGCCTGCGGCATGTTTTAACGCGTCTGAGTGACGCCAGTCTGCAACTGAACCTAAAGAAGTGCCGATTTGCCGCTCGGCAGTTGACAATACTCTGCTACGTCGTCTCCAAGGACGGAATCCTCCCCGATCCAGCCAAGCTTCTGGCCGTGACCGAGTTTCCCAAGCTGACATTCGTCGAGGAACTGCTCAGTTTCGTAGGACTGTGTTCCTACTTTCGGCGCTTCATTCCAAATTTTGCGTCTATCGTATCGCCGCTGACGAAGCTCCTCGGAAGTAACGGGCCTCTCCATTCGTGGCCATCACAGTGTGACAACGCATTCAAAACACTCCGTCGTTTGGTGACGTTGCCTCCCATACTCCGCCACTACGACCCTACGGCCCCTACAGAGGTACACACGTACGCCAGTGGTGTTGGTCTAGGCGCCGTCCTTGCGCAGCACAAACCAGGGTTCCCGGAATATGTCGTGGTGTATGCAAGCCGTACGCTTACAAAAGCTGAGACTAATTACACCGTCACTGAGAAAGAATGTCTGGCAATCGTGTGGGCCCTTACCAAGTTCCGACTTTATTTGTATGGTCGCCCATTTGATGTAGTCACCGACCATCACGCACTATGCTGGTCGTCATCATTGAAAGATCCCTCAGGCCGTCTCGCCCGGTGGGCACTTCGCCTGCAAGACTACGACATCCGAGTGCTGTACCGAAACGGAAGGCAACATGCTGACGCCGACGCCCTGTCGCGCTCTCCCTTGCCTGACGACAATGCCCACGACTCAGTGTCCCAACTTTCTGTTTCTCCCATTGGCATTCATGCCATTGCTACTGAACAGCGCAAGGATCAATGGATTGCCTCACTGATAGACTTGCTGACTGATCCATCCACTCCATCCACTCGCGCGTTGCGTCGTCAAGCCCACTATTTCGCCGTTCGCGGCGACCTCCTCAATCAACGCAATTACAACGGTGACGGCCGCCAGTGGCTACTAGTCATACCCCGCAGTCTGCGCTCTGACATATGCGAATTCTTTCATTCTGATCCGCAATGTGCGCACTCCGGGGTATCGAAGACTTACCACCGCATTCGCCAACGGTACTTTTGGCGCGGCATGTACCGCTACGTGCAGAAATTCGTTCGCTCCTGCATAGAATGTCAGCGCCGCAAAACTTCAACGCACCTGTCGCCGGTAGGTCTGCAACCTCTACCTTGCCCCGCCGGGCCGTTTGGGCGCGTTGGCATCGATTTGTATGGGCCACTTCCACTACCGTCGGCTGGTAACCGCTGGGCCATTTTTGCTGTGGTCCACCTCACGCGATACGCCGAAACTGCCGCTCTCCCCGCGGCTACAGCGAGCGATGTGGCCTCCTTCTTGCTCCAACGATTCATGCTGCGACAAGGTCCACCTCAGGAACTGCTCAGTGATCGAGGCCGCGTCTTTCTGTCTGAAGTCATCGAAGCCATTCTCAAAGAGTGCAACGTTGTTCACCGCAAAACTGCTGCTTACAACTCGCAGATGAATGGCCTCACTGAACGCTTCAACCATACACTCGGCGACATGCTCTCCAAGTACATCGCCGCCGATCACACAAATTGGGATGCCATTCTACCCTTCGTCACCTACGCATATAACACCGCTCCTCAGAGCACTACTGGCTTTTCACCTTTCTTTTTATTATATGGAAGGTACCCGTCGCACACCATCGACGCTATACTTCCGTATAAGCCAGTTCCGTCCGAGTGGGCACCTCTTTCTGCTACAGGCAAGCTTGCTGAAGAGTGTCGAGAGCTTGCAAGGACCTTTACAGCACATGATCAAGAGCGGCAAAAAGGCATTCGCGCTGACACCAGCACTACTGCGCCCACGTTCCTCCCTGGAGCGCTCATCTGGCTCTCGATCTCTACCACTTCAACTGGCCTATCTTCAAAACTATTGCACAAATACAAAGGCCCCTACCGTATCGTCGAATGAACTTCCCCTGTAAATTACTTGATCAAACCCATCGAACCATCTTCGGACATGCGCCGTTGAGGGCGCGACATTGTCAACGTGGAGCGCCTCAAAGCCTACCACGACCCATGCATAGTAACCAGCTGTTAGGTCGCCAAGCGGCTCCCTCTTCGTACCCGGGGTAGTTGTGTCGAAGCCTTCGACCAGTGGGTCGTCCTCTCCAGCGCCTTCTAGTGGGTCGCCCTTTTTGCAAAAAGAAGAGCAGCTCGTGCAGAGAGTCGGTACTCGCATTGACTGTCACTGTCAAGCATCATCGACAAGTGTCTCCCAATAAACGTCTCAACAATACATTGTTACATATGCAGTAACAATATATATATATATATATATATATATATATATATATATATATATATATATATATAGCCAAAAGAAAGATGGTTCATTACGATTCTGCGTCGACTACCGCAAACTGAACAAGATTACGAAAAAAGACGTATATCCTCTTCTTCGTATTGATGACTCCTTGCTTGGATCGCCTGCGACACGCCCGTTACTTCTCTTCCGTGGATCTCCGTAGCGGATATTTGCAGATTGAAGTAGATGAACGGGACCGAGAAAAAACAGCGTTTATTACACCGGACGGTCTCTATGAATTTAAAGTACTCCCTTTTGGCCTGTGCTCCGCTCCAGCTACGTTCCAACGAATGATGGACACGGTTTTATGTGGCTTGAAGTGGTACTCTTGTTTAGTGTATTAGACGACGTAGTCGTTTTTTCTACGACTTTTGAACAGCACATTGAGCGGCTTGAGGCGGTTCTTCTGGCTATTCGCACTGCCGGCCTCTCTCTGAAACCAGAAAAGTGTTGCTTTGGATATGAGGAACTGAAATTCCTTGGCCACATTGTCAGCAGCAGTGGTGTTCGCCCCGATCCCGACAAGGCTATGGCAGTTGCTTTGTTCCCGATACCGAAAACAAAGCATGATGTACGCCGCTTTCTGGGACTTTGTGCTTATTACCGCTGCTTCGTGCCGAACTTTTCGAAAATCGCCGACCCTCTACAACAACTCGTCAAGGATGACGTTGCCTTCGTCTGGGGCCCCAAACAATCCGGCGCTTTCCGCGACCTTCAACAAAGCCTACAAACGCCACCGATTCTAGGTCACTTCGACACCGAAGCAGACACAGAAGTCCGCACTGACGCGAGCAACCTTGGCCTCGGAGCTATTCTCGTGCAATATAAAGATGGCGTGGAACGCGTCATCGCCTACGCTAGCCGCACGTTGTCATCTGCGGAGAAGAACTACTCGACGACTGAAAAAGAATGTCTGGCGGTTGTATGGGCCATAACGAAATTCAGGCCCTACTTGTACGGACGCCCCTTCCGAATCGTCAGTGACCACCACTCTCTCTGCTGGCTAGCGAATCTGAAAGATCCTTCGGGCCGTCTCGCAAGATGGAGCCTTCGGTTACAAGAATTCGATATAACGATGGTTTATAAGTCTGGTCAGAAACACACCGACGCTGACTGTCTTTCCCCCGCACCCGTCGAGGTCGCTGAAGAAGACAATGATGAAGACTTCAGCTGCCTTGCTGTTCTCGCATCATTAAACGTGGCTGAGCAGCAACGCGAAGACTTAGAATTACAACCACTGATCAAATACCTTGAAGGACGTCGCTCGCAACCCCCACGTCAGTTCGTGCGTGATTTGTCATCTTTCTGTCTACGCCAAGGCATCCTCTACAAGCGCAACTTTCATTCAACGAAAACTGTTTACCTCCTCGTCGTTCCTGCTGCTCTCCGCGATGATATTTTGCGTGCTTGTCACGACGAGCCATCGTCAGGGCATCTTGGCTTCGCGCGTACTCTGGCGCGGATCAAAGACAAATACCACTGGCGGAAACTTACGAAAACCGTCCGGCAGTACGTCAAGACATGCACAGCCTGTCAGCGCCGCAAAACTCCAACGACGAAGCCAGCTGGTCTTCTTCGGCCTTTGCGACCCCCTCATGCACCTTTTGAAAAGGTCGGGATTGATCTACTCGGCCCATTTCCGAAGTCTACGGCTAGTAACCGCTGGATTGTGGTTGCCACCGACTACTTGACCAGATACTGCGAAACACAAGCCGCCCAGCGAGCAACTGCTTCTGAGGTGGCTGACTTTTTCATCAAGAACATAGTTCTCCGCCACGGTGCTCCCGCTGTCGTCATCACAGATCGTGGTACTGCTTTTACGGCACAGTTGCTCCGACAGATCCTGTTGCTGAGCGGCACGACGCACCGAAGAGCAACTGCGTACCACCCGCAGACTAACGGGTTAACCGAACGCCTTAACAAAACGATTGCAGATATGCTTTCGATGTATGTCGCCAAGGATCAGAAGAATTGGGATGAAATCCTCCCGTATATACACCATTTGCCTACAATACGGCTTTGCAGGAAACCACCGGCTTTGCTCCTTTTCGTCTGGTTTACGGCCGCGACGTTACCACAATGCTTGACACCATGCTGAAACCAACTCTGCCGGACACGATTACCCCGGACGCAGATGTATTTGTTCAGCGTGCCGAAGACGCCCGGCAGCTGGCGCGCTTTCGCATTTTATCGTGGCAAAATCAAGATGCTCGCCGATACAACACCCACCACAGAGCAGTAATATACGAACCCGGGGACCTAGTCTGGGTTTGGACTCCTATACGTGAACGGGGACGCTCAGAAAAATTGTATGTCGGTACTTCGGACCCTACCGAGTTCTTCATGGCCTCGGTGAAGTGATATACGTAGTTATCCAAGCCGACACGTCACACCGTTCTCGCAGACCACGCTCCTCGGATGTGGTTCGCGTTTCCAGGATGAAGTCGTACTATTCGCGTTGACTGCAAGTCAAGAACTTTGTGATGTGGCAATAGCCTTCAAGACAATTGTGCATTACTTTCTTACTTCTTTATTTTTCATTACGTCCTTTTTCTTTTCAAACGACACAGACATTTCTGACTACTTTTCGTTTTTTTTGCGGAGCCGTGGCATTCATGCGATGCTTCTTCTTTTTTTTTTGGGAGAGGGTAATGCCACGCTGTGTTGGTGGCAGAAGACGAGAGCGAAGAAGTGAATGGCAGCTGTGACTGAGTAAACAGTCCTCCACTTCGAGTTCCTGCCGATCGCTTCCTCTCGCGACAATATATATATATATATATATATATATATATATAATATATATATATATATATATATTATATATATATATATATATATATAATATATATATATATGACGCTATGATGAATGGGAGACGTGGCCTGGCTCATACCCCATGTTTATTCCATTCTCTGACTTCTTCCTTCTCTACCTCTACTAGTCATCGCTACCTTCTTACGTTACAGGATTCCCCCTCCCCCCGAAAGAATGCTCGCGTTACATATTACCATACATGATGAACAAGCAATTCTGGAACACAAAAAATGTCTAAATGGGCTGTAGTCCCACATCACATTGAAGTTCCGTAAGATCGCACAGACTTCACAGGAGAGGGCAGCAATCCAGGGTTATCAAGTACAGCTCTGGAGGGCGAGGCTGGCTGTTGCGCTCTGGACAACATAAGCATGCTTTGAGCGTGAAATCAGATGGAAACACAGCCGGTATTCTTGCGATCAATGAACGTGGTGTGATGGCCTTGAAGCATTGGCTGGATGATTTGCGCAGGTGTCGTGCTATTTGTCTTGATTGGAACCCATGCGTCGCCACCCGTTTGCGTGCTTCTTGACCGAGGCTGGTGCCGTGATTTCTGCGTCCTTGCGGAATACAGGGTATGGTTTGGCGCCTTTCTCGACGTTGTATGTCGTGTTGCCTGAGTCTTGATCTCGACCGGAGAAAGCTTACTCGACGTCCCTTGGGAAAATATCCTGCATTTGATGCTTTCTTTGTTTCGAGCGAGAAATCTTGAATATGTGGTTGGCTTGGTTGACACGTTTGTAAACGGCTTTCCATAAACCACGTGTGTTCTTCCGAAGATGATTCCATTCGTCGTCGTCCTTGTTCGTATAGCCCTTGGAATCTCTGTTGTTCTTGGACTTGCTGGCATTGATGATGTTGCTGCGAAAAGACCTGAGGTGGCAGCCCTTTTTCACCATGACACTGACTTTCTGGGCAATTGAATGTGGTGTCGAGTGGGCAGGTAGTAGTCTCTAGGCTGTTGTGCTGCATTTCGGGTAATAAAGGTAATGATTCAGAGTTGATAGATACATGATCAGGGGCTTCTTCTTCGCTGTTCGCTGCGAGTGGTTCTTGCTCCTGAATCTGGATGGTAGGTTCAAGGCTTGGCTGAGTATTCTCCGAGCTCTGCAGCTCTATCCCGACCATTGTGAACGCGCTAGATGTGAGGTGGGCGTTGTGAGCGACGAAAGAGCCAAGTGGCGGAAAACCTGGAGGTAGCCCAATTGTGCTAGATGGAAAATAAGCTGATCCAATGTGTGAGGACTGATTTTCACTCTTTGAGTCGTCATGGCGTTGTTCGGCATTTTTCTCATGTGTCAGCTGGTCAACCATGAACAATGCGTCCTTATGACATGAATAGTGACCGTTAGGAGCCTTTGAAGAGCTGCGTCGTAGAAAACCAGGTGGTGGACCATGTATGCGAGACGAAGCATGAAATGCATCAGTAGGGTGAGCGACGTCTCGTGTCGTATGTTGGTGCCACGACTTTGGAAATTCCGACTTTCGTGCACAAGAGAGCTGCGCTTGATGGTTGGGTTTTTCCCAATATACGTATGGCCTTCTGTAAGTAAACGCATGTGCCACTTCGTCTTGAGGCACTTGTCGATTCGCGCTGGACTTTCGAATGCTTGAGGACTGCTTAGGAAATTGACGATAGTGTGCAGTTCTCTCTAGATGGTTGGCAATGAGTAAGTCTTGGTCATAGTCATTAAAATGGGTAATCATTTCCTCTTTGATTTTTTGCTATGACTCATTGTTCTCGAAGATGTAAGTGAGGTAAAGCTTGAATGCGTCACCTGAGATGAAGTCAGTAAAGTTGAGGACCATCTCCGGTTCCGAACATGATGCAGCGGTTGCATGGAGCTCGAAGAGGTCGAACCAGTCCTGTACAGGTCCATCGTCCGCTGCTCCGGTGTACTTAGGGATGGGAAGGTCAGTAGATGATTCTGTGATGGTGCAGGTCGTTGTCCTCCTAGGCGATGATTCGGTAGTCAATGTACGGTCAGGGCGTCTTCTAGGGAACTGCGTCGATGATGAGTGACTGATGAAGGGCCATTCTGTCGACTCGTGTGACGCCATGATGAATGGGAGACGCGGCCTGGCTCATACCCCATGTTTATTCCATTCTCTGACTTCTTCCTTCTCTACCTCTACTAACCATCGCTACCTTCTTACGTACACACACGTGTGTGTGTGAAAAAGTGAAAAGATAACTTGACACTCCCGAGTTTAATTCACATATAAACCCTATAAAGTGGCTTGGGGGATAGCTGTCGTAGTAGCTCAGTGTTAGAGCATCGAACGCGTCATTCGAAGGTCGCCGGTTCGGATCCTGCCCACGGCAAGGTATCTTTTCACCTACTTTTCTTTCTTCTCATTTACATTACAATTGGCCTAATAACTTGCCCGATACCTTCCTTGGCATTATTGTCTGTTATATCTCATTAATATTGTGTAACACACGACAAACGAGCCCTTAAGTATACACTTGCACGGCCGCTGGATCAAAGCGCACAGGTGCGGCCTGCTGCGTGGAGCCGCCGCGGATTGGCGAGGGAGGACGAGCGTTGTTGACAGTTGCGGCCGCAAGTTTCGCGGGGGGCGCTAGTAGTAGGGGACACACCGAAGAGACGCGCGGGCGCGCTACGGCGAACGCGGCATTTTCGCGCCAATTTCTCGCCGCGGAATGAGGTTACATGCTCCAAACAAATGTAGTCGTGTTCAGCTTGATGCGATTTGCCTCACAGTCCAGCTAGGTAGTTAGAGTGGCCAGTTAGTATGCCAAAAAACTGCTGTGTTCCACTGTGCGCGTCGAACGCAAAGAAAAATCCCGGTTTGAGCTACCATGAATTTCCATCGAGCGCTGAACGACGACAAGCATAGCTCACCAACATCTCCCGGCAGGGATCTGGCGGAAAAGAAACGAGGTGGGTACCCAGTGACCGCTCTTCGGTTTGTTCCCTTCACTTCACCAAAAATGACTATAAGAAAGGCACCAAACTGCGAATGCTCCTGCCAACTGCTGTCTCGAAGGTGTTCCCCAATTACCCGTCCTATATGCAAAAGCCAAGGGCTCCAAGGATAAGAAAGTGGCCTCGAAGAGAAGTACCAGATGATGGTTCGTCAGCTTGCGCGAAAAAGAGTGCACGAAATGGCCCAGATGAAAGCAGGCATGAAGATGTCGAGCCTGATCTCTTCGGAGATCAAGAACATGTTGCACCAAACGGGTCTTCGGACGGAACGTGGGACTGTTCATTGCCTGCTGATAGTATGTGCCAAACCAGTTCATGTACAGATAAAATGTCTCAAACAGACCTTGACCTTAAGCGGATGATAGAGGATGCGAAGAAAACGACGAACTGCCTGCAGCGGAAAATTTCCCGCCTCAATAATTCACTGCAGACGCTCCAAAGCCAGCACGATACGGTTCGTGAACGGCTTCAAGCTTTCGAAAGCAACAAAGAAATCGCCTGTTTTGTGAGTGTACTAAGAGCCGCAGACGAAGGCCATAAAACCACCGAATTTATCAAGAATCAAGTGTCGAATTTCGCTTCCAAGAAGCCAGCGTACACTGAATCAATTCTGAGGGAGTGCGTCCTCTGGAAAGCGTGCTCCAACAAAGGTTACGAGTATGTGAGAACAAGAGGCCTGTTCAAGTTGCCTTGTCGTGCCACACTACAGAAGTACATCGGGCACTCAACAGGCGAAATAGGCGTCACATCACTCATAACAGAACGCCTCCGCGCAGAGTTTCAAGCGCTACAAGTCGAACAAGAAATCTTCTGCTCCCTAATCATCGATGAAATGGCGATACAGCAGAAAGTTATGTACGATCGCCAACTTGATAAGGTTTTCGGTCTCGTTGACATGGGTCCTGAGCAGCAATCATGTGCAACGCCTGAAGTGGCGAACAGGTTGTTGTGCTTCGTCCTGCGAGGGCTATCAACTGCCTATCTATTAACAGTTGGGTACTTCTTTACCCGGTGCCTCAGGAGTGAGCAACTTCGTTCTATGGCAATGAATGCCATGAAGGCAGTCGAAGATGTGGGTTTTCGTGTAACGAGGATTGTTACCGACAATCACCAGTCAAATGTTGCGCTCTTCAAGAGCCTTTCCTTGGACGGAATGCTTGCGCATGTAGTGCCACATCCATTGCGACAAGGTGATCCTCTTTTTTTGTCTTTTGATCCGAATCACCTCATCAAGAACCTCAGAAATAATCTTGTGGAAACAGAGATGATGGATGGAGATAATCTAATTCAAGGTGGACTGTACTTGAAGAAGCTACTCAGCATTAAGTCACAGCTACTCGTAAAGCCAGTGAGGTTCCTAACACAGTCACACGTTGAACCAAACAACTTAGAAAAGATGAAAGTGTCAAGGGCTACGCAAGTTTTCTCCCCAGTCGTAATAGCAACGCTTGCGTTCATACAAGAAAACCCGCAATGCCACCCTGATGCGACAGAATTTCAGGACTGTTTGCCCACCATCACCTTCATGAAAATGGTGTCGAAGTGGTATGACCTTCACAATATTGGCGCTGTGAAGCCGCGCGGTCAAAGAGAAGAACCATTATACTTGATCGACGACGACCGTCTTTCGTGGCTTGAAGTAGACTTCATCACGTACATCGAGGAGATTCAGCTTTCTGGTGGCAAAACAAAAAAGAAAATGACGAAAGAAACATGCGAGGCAACGATAATGACGACGAGGTCAACTGTGGCATTGATTCAACAGCTATTAGACAACAAGTAGGTTTTTCTTTTTTCACCTTCATATTTTTTATCGCAGTTACGTATATGTGTATTGACTTAGGTATCAAACAAACGTTTCTCCAATTTTCGCTACGTCTTGACCCGTGCCTTGAACAGCGACCCCGTGGAGTCCCTCTTCAGTTGCTTTCGACAGTTTAATGGAGGCAACGATAGAGTTGATGCAAGAATCGCGGTCTTCACAGCCGAAAAGCTGTTAAAGGTATATTTGGTGCCCGTTGGAGAGCACACCCATGTAATCTACGCACTTTTTTCTCCGGGTTGGAATCCTCCAAGCTGCTAAGAGTGGAAATGCTCCCCATAGCTCCGAAACAAATGCACCTCTAAATTTCAAAGCCCGAGAAGGCAACACCGCGGCCGTGCCACTTGTGGTCGTCCTCGGTGCTAAGCGGCTTTTCTATGAGCTAGAAGTATTAAATGTTTGGCTTGCTGTGCCGGATGACCTCGAACTAGCACCCCTAGTATACCTGGCCGGATACATCGCGCGTGCATGTGAGGAGAAGGTAAGGACGGTTATTTTTAAGCTTTGCATTATTTGCTGCATTCTTTCGAACGCGTCGCTAGCGCGCCAGCCAGTCTTAAACAATGTTCACTTCACTTTCGCCTTTTTCGAACGTTAACTATAATATGCGAACCAGCAGTTCTCTCTTTTTCTCATATTTTCTCCTTTTGCCCTCCCTTTCGCCACTAAAAACCAAGGGCAGGGTTCCAGGCTGACCTCGAGTGAAGAAAAACTCAGGTCAGTCCGGAGCCAGGGTTCCGTTCTGAATCAGGATGCGGTTCCCGCCCCGCCGGTGTGCCACCACTGTAAGGGTCGACACCAGATATGCGTGTATGCCACTCTTTTTGTCGCAGTTTGTTTCATTCCCACTGTTACGAAATTTAGATAATATTTTTCTTTAGCTAAGCGAAGTAAGAAAAGGAGCCTACATACTTGTTGCATAGTACTTTTGATGAAAATTTTACTTGGCTTGATTTTATTACTTGCAGTTGCCCTGTGAATCATGCAAGGTTCTCCTGCAAGAGACGAAACCGTGTGGCAGCATCTACGATTTAGTGAAGAAAATCGATAACGGACAACTTCGGTATCCCAACATGGAGATCGTGAAAATTTGCAAACTCGCATGTGACTTTCTCAGTGAAGTGATGAAAGACACTGAAGTTCGAAGAAGTGGAAATCTGTGTAAACTTCTTCACTCAGCCCTCCTTCCACATTTGGTTACCTGCCCTGCACTACGGTGTGGTTCGGGCAGCCTTCAGCACACGAACCAGATCTGTGATGTTTTTTTTTTAAAAAAGCTGCTTCGACCACTCTTAGCTAACTGGGCAGGGAATGTGAGTGCCACTGTGCAACGTCTTGTAAGGCTGGCACACAAGCCCCTCTCCGGAAAAGTTCTGCGTCTTTGAGGACCATGGCACCTCCATTTTTTACCTTGTAATGCAGGCAAAATTGTCCTGCTGTATTAGAAAATATACTGATTTTTTAGAGATTGTAGAGTTCCAGTTAATAAACGCACGTTCCATTGTAAGCACAATACCCGGCATTTTCATTATTTCCACATGCACAGCAAAGAAGACAATTTCACATTCAACAGTCTTCGAACGGGAAATATGCAGACGGATGCTAATTTAGAGTTATTATAGCTCCTGAAATAATCTGGAATAAATTGAAGGTTATATAATCCACCGTCGCGCCAGCGGACAAAGGCAAACATAAAATCATGGCCTTTATTCAAAAGTGATTATAACGAGAAGCTAAAACGTTGTGCTATAGTTAAATGCCGTAAAAGGGGTCTGAAAGTTCTTTCAAGTCCTTTTGTAAAATAATATGAAATACGTGTATTAAATCTGTGGTCTGAGGACGGGGCAAACTTGTCATAAGTTGGTGGACCATGTATGTCTACTCCGCCGCTTTTCATTGTCCTTGACTGGTGGTGCCGCGGCGGCAGGCGAATGACTTCGGCCTCTCCCGCTGTTTTGGGCGCACGCAGCAGGCCGCACCCTGTGCGTTTTGATCCAGCGGCCCCGTCACACTTGTTTGGGGCTATATATATATATATATATATACTTGGAAGAAAAATTGAAGATGGGTCCGGAGTACGGGTAACATTATCCGCCGTGAAGAAGACGCACGTACGAAGTGGTTGTATCGGCAAAAGGATCAAAATGTGGGCCAGTTGGTAATTCATTTTCTTCGTTCAGCGAACTAGGAGCGCAGAGAAAACACAAAGGACGAAGCGAGGAACCACACAACACGAGCGCTCAACTAACAACTGATTTCATTTTCCACATCGGAAGGACATACATAAACACAAAATGCGCATGTCAAAAAAAGATTATGACGAAATCAAGGGCAGCATGCGAAGCGTGTAATCAAGGCACATGTCTAAGGGTTATCTAGGTAGCTGAATTCACAGTCAAGTAGTGAAAGGGAAGGATGACTTATACATTGGTCCGTATTCCTGGAAATGTGATAGGCTTCAGAAATTTCGCGCGTATTTTTTTTTTATTTGAATATACTGCAGGCCCTTCACGGCCCAAGCAGGAGTGGGTACACAGATACATCGAAATACATACATTGCCAGAGAAAAAAAGAAAAAAAAAAGAACAAAAAAAAATCATGGTGCAAATTCAATACACTGTATGCGGTTGATGAAAGAGTCAATCGTACTACAACAAACAATGTCGTTGGGTAGGCTGTTCCAGAGGGAGATAGCTGACGGAAAAAGTGAATGTTTGTGAGCGTTTACACGACTTAAAGGTTGGCGTATTGTTTTAGAATGATTTAGTCGGAATGATTGTTTAAGTGGATCTTGCAGATAATGAGAGCGTGATATGTGGAAATGACCATGATATAATTGGTAAAGGAATTTTAATCGTGACATTATTCTGCGTTGAAAAAGTTGTTTTAAGTTTGCCCTTGCGAGTAAATCTGCGGTACTGGACTGCCTCGCGAATTCTGAATATACGAACCTTACTGCCAATTTTTGTATTCGTTCTATTTTACTAATCAGGTACTTTTGATGTGGACTCCAGATGAGATCGGCGTACTCTAAACATGGTCTAATTAGTGTTTTGTAGGCATTTATTTTAATATGTGGTGGTGCATTGCGCAGTTTTCTTCTTAAGAAAGATAATTTCTTTTCCGCTTTCTGACACATGGCCAAGATGTGTGGTTCCCAGTTAAGATTCGGCGTGAGTGTAATGCCTAGGTATTTTACTTGATTGCATTTTTCGATAATTGAGTTTCCAATCCTATATGTATAGTTAAGGGGGGATTTCTTATTTGTAAAAGAAATGCAATGCGTTTTTGATGTGTTTAATTTCATGCCCCAAGTATTGCACCAGGAATAAATTGCCTGAAGTGAATTGTTAAGTTTAGTTTGGTCGTCTGAATTGCGCACGACTGTGTACACGACACAGTCGTCGGCAAACAGACGCATCTGAATAGGGTTCTCAACGGAAAAGTGGATGTCGTTAATAAACATTAAAAATAGCAGAGGTGCAAGAACCGATCCCTGAGGTACACCAGAATAAACATCAAGTGGTTCTGATAGCTGATTGTCAATTTTAACGCTTCGTTTCCGTTTAGTTAAGAAGTTGTTGATCCAGGATATTATTTTAATATCAATACCAAAAGCCGTTAGTTTTTTGACTAAATCCAGATGTGGGACAACGTCGAACGCCTTAGAAAAGTCTAAAAATATAGCATCTAATTGGACGTTATCGTTGATTGCGTTGGCTATGTCATGAGTTAATTCAGCTAATTGGGTGAAACTTGTTAAACGCGGAATCGTAATGTCATGCTTACGTTCAGCCCTCGGAAAATGTTGCCTGCATACCTTGCAAAGTGGTTTCGTAGCACAGTTGGAACGGCTGATAGGTGCGGGATACCCTTCCCACGTAATAACCTCAGTCTGTGAAAAGCTCTTGCGTACGGTCAAAAATAATGAAAAACGCACATGTGCTTCTTCAGAGAACAGGGAAGGGAATAAGAAGCGCGCGGCAGTAATCCCCTACATTCATAAAATGGCCCATGGGTTAAAAAACGTGGGAAACCGGTTCGGTGTGCGCGTGGTTTTCTCGGCACCCAATAAATTGGCCAGTATATGTTCAATGGTGCACAGGAGGGCACATAATGCATCTAAAGGTAGAGGATGCCTCCAGAAGCACGTAACTAAGTTTGTTAAGTGCATCACCGGAGTAGTATATAAGATAACCCTTTCTTGCGGACGGATGTACATTGGCCAGACCGGCCGATGTGTGAACGTGCGTCTCAGGGAACACAGAAGCTCGTTGAAAAGTACACCTTACTCCCATTTAGCGTCACATTGCGTTTCGTGCAAGTGCCAGCCTCTGTTTGAGAATACAATTGTTCTGTTCCGGCATCCTCATCAAACTACGCGCGAAATTTCTGAAGCCTATCACATTTCCAGGAATACGGACCAATGTATAAGTCATCCTGCCCTCTCACTACTTGACTGTGAATTCAGCTACCTAGATAACCCTTAGACATGTGCCTTGATTACACGCTTCGCATGCTGCCCTTGATTTCGTCATAATCTTTTTTTGACATGCGCATTTTGTGTTTATATATGTCCTTCCGATGTGGAAAATTAAATCAGTTGTTAGTTGAGCGCTCGTGTTGTGTGGTTCCTCGCTTCGTCCTTTGTGTTTTCTCTGCGCTCCTAGTTCGCTGAACGAAGAAAATGAATTACCAACTGGCCCACATTTTGATCCTTTTGCAATGTATTTCTAGTACACAGGGCTCTTTTAACTGTTTTAGTCCCTCTTTTCAAGACCCTGCCATTTTGGCATCGTGGATTGCTGTTTCAACATGTCGGGCAAGAGTAGCATCGTGGCACCTTCGTCAAGGAACTTGTCCGGCAGAGGTACAAATGCTTTTTGTAATGATGAGTCCGTCGTTTGGGCATACCAAAAGGATGTGCCGAATCCTTCGTTCGGAATGGTACAGACAAGTCCGGTGTTATAAGGACTGGCTGAGGGTCATGTGTGACCAAGACGTTCATAGACGTAACAACCGCGATTCGTATCGCGACTGGTGCAAAACTTCGAAATCCGTCACGGAAACTTTGTGGAATTGGATCAGACCACAACTACCTGCCAAGAAAAAACAAGCTTCAAGTGAGGGACGTTTCTTGAACCTAAGTGATGTGTCTGTGCCGGAAAAAATTCAGCAGGTTCTGCAAAAAGGCCCGAAGTTCTCCGTAGAACCTACCCTTCGACCTGAAGAAAAGATTGCCACAGCAAGGACTGTCTCCAAGCTGGCCAAGGAGGAAGAGCGTTATAGGTGTGTAACAGAATGTGTTCAAGCAGTTTCGAGCAATGTTAGCGATGTGAGTAGAAGACTGCGCGTTCATCCAGTTGTTAAGTTTTGTTTGAACAATCAGCTAAGGGTACTCATTTCTGACAAAGAAGGGTTCTTCGTTATCATTAATGAACTAGATTTTCTCAAGAAGGCCGAGGAAGCCTTAGAAAGAAATTTTAAACCACTCTCTGTAAAAAGCAAGGAAGTAAAGACTAGAGCGATATCGCTGCTGAAAAGGCTTAACCTGGAAAAACTCGGCTCTTCAGTAGAAAAGGCGAAAGGTGTAGAGCTAGAACTTTTTTACTCCATTAAAACACACAAACCGGAAATGCCGCTGCGCGCGATTGTTTCAGAAAGGGATACGTGGCAGTTGGTTGTATCTCAGTATGTGCAAGCACATCTTTCTGCGTTGCGCGTAAATGACCCTTTTCACGCAAAAAACTCTGGTGTCGTGGTTGAATACCTCAACACATGTGAATGCTCCGGTGTTACAGCTTTTAGTCTTGATGTAGTCGACTTATATTATTCTTTGCCGCATGATCAACTGTTAAACAGCGTAGAGCAGTGCATTGTGGAAGACAATGATGAGATATCGTTCAGGAATAGCACGGGAATTTCGACTCAGTCTTTTCTAGAAATTTTGACGTTCTATTTGAAGTCCACCTTCGTCGTATGGCTTGGGAACCTGTACATGCAAAAATCAGGTGTGTGTATAGGTTCAAGTGTGGCCCCTGTTTTAAGCGAAATCTTTCTTGGGAAGGTGGATGCAGCCTTAAGCACTAAACTTCAACCTGGCACAAAAGTATTCCGTTATGTTGACGATTATCTGATTATCATCAAGAAGTGTTCAGCAGTGGACGTTGAAAGTTTGAAGGCATGCTTCGAGAAGGAAGGCATGGGCCTCCGGTTCACCTCCGAGCTTCCAAAAGATAACAAATTGCAGTTCCTAGACCTTTCCCTGTTTTTTGGTGATAAGCACCTTTGCTGGCGATATAATCCTCGTTCTGCAAAACCCGTTCTAGACTACTCTTCCGGACATTCCAAGCTTGTTAAACGCGGAATCGTAATGTCATGCTTACGTTCAGCCCTCGGAAAATGTTGCCTGCATACCTTGCAAAGTGGTTTCGTAGCACAGTTGGAACGGCTGATAGGTGCGGGATACCCTTCCCACGTAATAGCCTCAGTCTGTGAAAAGCTCTTGCGTACGGTCAAAAATAATGAAAAACGCACATGTGCTTCTTCAGAGAACAGGGAAGGGAATAAGAAGCGCGCGGCAGTAATCCCCTACATTCATAAAATGGCCCATGGGTTAAAAAACGTGGGAAACCGGTTCGGTGTGTGCGTGGTTTTCTCGGCACCCAATAAATTGGCCAGTATATGTTCAATGGTGCACAGGAGGGCACATAATGCATCTAAAGGTAGAGGATGCCTCCAGAAGCACGTAACTAAGTTTGTTAAGTGCATCACCGGAGTAGTATATAAGATACCCCTTTCTTGCGGACGGATGTACATTGGCCAGACCGGCCGATGTGTGAACGTGCGTCTCAGGGAACACAGAAGCTCGTTGAAAAGTACACCTTACTCCCATTTAGCGTCACATTGCGTTTCGTGCAAGTGCCAACCTCTGTTTGAGAATACAATTGTTCTGTTCCGGCATCTTCATCAAACTACGCGCGAAATTTCTGAAGCCTATCACATTTCCAGGAATACGGACCAATGTATAAGTCATCCTTCCCTCTCACTACTTGACTGTGAATTCAGCTACCTAGATAACCCTTAGACATGTGCCTTGATTACACGCTTCGCATGCTGCCCTTGATTTCGTCATAATCTTTTTTTGACATGCGCATTTTGTGTTTATATATGTCCTTCCGATGTGGAAAATTAAATCAGTTGTTAGTTGAGCGCTCGTGTTGTGTGGTTCCTCGCTTCGTCCTTTGTGTTTTCTCTGCGCTCCTAGTTCGCTGAACGAAGGTTGTATCGGCGTTTCAGACGTGGGCCTGGCCTTCATCAGAATGAAGGCCGGACCCGCGGCTGAAATGTCAATAAAGTAACTTCATACGTGCGTCTTGTTCACTGCGGATATATATATATATATATATATATATATATATATGTATATATATATATATATATATATATATATATATGATATGGCGTAAAGCAGCCTCGAGTGTCTATTCATTTGCTATTGCAAAACCTGTAGGCGTGAAGCATGCAGTGTTCAAAGAAAAATTTCTTACGATGAGTGATGAGGCACTAGTGGTACTCGACCAAACCACGAATGCAAAGAAGGGGCTTTCCGCAGGAATAAAGTTGATGAGTTATTTGACGAATGCATGTGGGAGGTAGTGGCCAGATACTGTACCAGGGTGGCCAATCCTTCTCTCGTGAGGGAGTGCGTTCCCGGGGGTGGTTACCGGTGAGGCCGCACCCCAGGCCTCTTAAAGCAGTTCCATCGCCACGCGAATTTTTTTTATTTGGTTGGGAACTGCGCGGCAGCGGGATTTGAACCACAGACCTCTTGTAAGCGGGTTAGGGGGAGACAGAAGGTTAGGTGGGCAGATGAGATTAAGAAGTTTGAGGGTATAAAGTCGCAGCAGCAAGCACATCACTGAGTTTATTGGCGGAACATGAGAGAGGCCTTTGTCCTGCAGTGGACGTAGTCAGGCTTATGATGATGACGATGAAAGTTGATGAAAAACTGCACCGGAATGCAACTTGCGCTAAGGTACTGCTTCTTTTTTCTCCCTTCTTCTATACAGTCTAGTTTTAGTCCCCTATGTTTTGCAATGAAAGGTGTTGAAGCAGTACTAGCCTGGTCGGCTATTTGTGTGCTTATCTTTTGCCTCTCATGTTTTTACGGGAGTGGTTATAGCATTGGTATTTACCAAATATATGTGTGTCACGAACTCTTCCTGATATCATTGTGTCAAGTCTTTTTTTTCTTTTCTGCTAGTGCTTCCGCTTTACTGAATTGTAAATTTATCTATGTTCGAAACTATGTTGAATAGTGCTTGGGTGGTAGGACCATTGTCAGGCAGTTATTGTGCATTTAGCCGTATCATCCTCCCTTGACTTGTAAAATTTTGTGATGTAACACGTTGAAAACAAACAATATTTTAGGAATATTATTGTCTATATGTGACAGATTGTAACACGCTGACACAACAGTGGACGTCAACAAGCTGATATCCTAACGTTCTTAGGAGCCTAATTCATTTACATAGACGTGCCTTCGAAACAGGGAGAAAATTGTGACACATGGGAAATACAATTCAAAAGAGACATGCGCTGATTGACCCTAATGTAAGTATGCCACAAGGAACATTCACAGTGCACCTGGTTGCGCCATCAGCGATTTGATTGACGAGGCATCACGGGGAAGGAACAAAGGTTTTTGACGACTTAGAAATTTTTATTACCAGATCAAGAGCCTAAGTAATAACATTGGCGGTTATCTAAATGTACAGGAAAAGCAGAATTGCTCCAGCAATAACAAATAGCGGTCGCATAGAGGCCGTAATTGTTTAGGAATATCGTTGCAAATGATTGAGAAACACTAAAGTAATATTTTATTTGCTGCTTTATGCAACGTTTGGCCTGTAGGCGCTCAATGTTGGCAATAATATATGAACTCTGAAACAACTGGGTATAGCCCTCAGCCACTCTAGAAAATTCATTAAACAAGAAAACAAGTGTCTATCGAAAGCCGTTTAAATACAAGCATCATGGTATAAATAAACGCACCTATATAGGACTTGTTTGTGTAACGAGGTATGTAGCTTTACTTAAAGACAATACAGTCAACATAGAACGCCTAACTTTCCTACACAGTAAAAATTTTTACACCCAGAAGGGTGTAAATGAGCTTGTCCCGTGAACGACACCCCAAGGGTGTTAATTCAGCACCTTCCAAAAAGGGTGCTTTTTCATGCACCCTTAGAATAGGGTGTACATGTAAAAAACTGTAGGGTGTTACAAAAACACCCTTAAGGAAGGGTGCCTTCGATGGTCATCACTTTTTTAGCTCCCTCTGAGAAAGGTGCGAGAAGGGTGCACAAGGGTGTTGAGTGCCCATGACAGGGGTGCCAGTATTATTTTAGACTGCACTAATAGATATCAGCATGCACTGATTACACACTACTTGAAGAAAGTGGTCCTGATTATCAATGGTGCGCCACCTGTCGAGCTCCATTCATTGCGTCTGGGCAAAAATATAAACGCGTACTATCGTGTATGAACTTGTGCTGGATCTATATATACTTCACAGTATATGCATAATGCGCGTTACAGAAAATGAAGCCTTGCTGCCCTGGCATATTGCGTTTATTTAACAGGCAAATAAAACAAACTTTTCCTCTGCCACACAACTTTTTCACCAGATATACGTTCACCTATACGTACACTACACATGCAACACCTCAAATGTTTATTATATTTATTCAGTTTCACTTCATTGACAATTCTTTGCAACATACAATTACACTGGTTTCAGTTTAGTATACTGCTTCAAGTACATAGAGACTACAAATGAAAGATACGCTAATATATCCCTATAATTCTTTCAAGTATCTACAATCCCAGTGGTTTGCAGTTTAATACTCCTTCATGTACACACTCGGTTAATAGGAATGAAATACAGGCAAATATATACTTATGATTCTTTCAAATATATACAATCACCATGATTCCCCTATATACGCCTTCATGTACACAATCGTTCCCAAGAAGTGATGCACACAAAAATATATATGGATAGTGTTTTCAAATGTATACAATCACAGTGGATTAAGCTTTGTATTCCTGGATGTATAACAATTGGTTATGAGAAATGATGTACATGCAAACATATACGGGTTTTCGCACATATAACTTTAGCGAATACTTAAGAAACCAATACAATGATAAGAAACACAATAAGCTAAAAACGAACACAAAACTGAGTCAAAACACACAAAAAACAAAAGAGGTAATGCATAATTATGGCTAATGACACAGCTGGGTCACTTTATGCCAAATGTCCCAGCCATTTTGGCAACCATCTCAAATGTATTCAAAAAACTCCTGCTGCATTGAAAATAGTGAACTTCTGGAATATTTAGGAGAGGAAAAATATTTGGTCACGTGGCTGCCCTCTGAACTTCCTGGAATGCCGTCTAGGTGTTGTATGTGAAAAATTTTATTTTAAAAGCACCGCTCCTTCTTTCCTTACGAAACTCGGTCTACGTGTTACGTAACAAGAGCTTAATTTGGGAGAGTTGGTTCATCCTGGTTGTGTGCTAGTCATAGCGCGACAACTTTAGGAAGAGACAGAAAGGACAGGAAAGAGCACCGACTGTCAACTGAATTTAATGAATGTGCTACGAGCGCTTTTATACGGAGTACAAGAACCGTGTTCATGCGTGACGACACGTGTGAGCACTACAAAATAATCTTAACTGTGAAAAGAATACTCCCTCTCGGAAAGGATAAGTGAACGTGTAGTGATGCACTGATCATTGGTTTACCCGATAAAAAAATACTTCTACAAACGTTAAATTGGCATTCAGTAAACCCATTCTCGTGTTGAATGGGGCAAAATTGACTATTCCTGTTGCTGTTTAGTACACACACTTTTGAAAGCTTGCAAGGGGTGGAAAACAACACGCTAATACCATATCTGCTGGCTATTTTTTTAATTGTGAGACGCATGATGTGGTATAACATGCAAAGGTTTTGGTTACTGTTTTTTGTTGGTCCTGTCTTCTTTAACTTTACTTTCTGCAGGAGGGTTTTGCAAATGGGTATGATGATTCTGTTGGATACCCAGCATCTTTTAATCTTTTAATCTGGTTTTTAAACCTGACCTCACCCTTGTGCTAACATGACTTCTGAAGGGTGGCCTGAGTACATGTGGTATCAATTCCTCTTTCTACTAATTTTGAATGCCCACTATGAAAAGGCAGAACATTCTTAGCACTCCTGGGCTGATAGCACCAGCCAATACCCCAACAGCATCATCACACTTGTTTGCGAAACCCTCCTGCAGAAAGTAAAGTTAAAGGAAACAGGACCAAAAGAAAAAGAGAATGGCCAATCACCTTTGCATGTCACACGGTACTACGTACATAAGGTGTCTCACAATTTTAGGAAAAGAGCCAGCAGATATGACATTGTTGTTTTCCATCCCTTGCAAGCTTTCAAAAGTGCATGTACTTACAGCAACAGGAATAGTCAATCTTGCACCATTCGTCACTAGAATAGGTTTACTGAATGCCAATCTAATGTGTATAAGATGCCACTAACATGTGGAAAAGTAAACATAGGACAAACTGGGCAATGCTTCAATGATCAAGCAAGACAGCATGCTTTAAATGTTAAGAAGGGCTATAGTAGTCTCATGGCCGGGCACTGTAAAGAATGTAAGTGTAGTCCTAGGTTTCATAAAACACGGTCTTTGAAAAAAAAGCAAGCAGAAAAATGAGAGATTTAAAACTCTTTATCAGGAAGGCCAAGGATCAATGCATCAGTACACCTTCACTTATCTTTTCCGAAAAAGAGTATTCTTTTCTCGGTTAAAATTATTTTGTCATGGTCACACATGTGTTGTTGCAGATGAGCCCTGGTCTTGTGCTCAGTATA
The DNA here is from genome assembly GCF_013339725.1 of Rhipicephalus microplus. NCBI lineage: Eukaryota > Metazoa > Arthropoda > Arachnida > Ixodida > Ixodidae > Rhipicephalus > Rhipicephalus microplus. The sequence continues at coordinate 223,573,378 of NC_051167.1, read as the reverse complement.
AAAACGCTCGTAGCACCTTCAATAAAATTCAGTTGACAGCGCTCTTTCCTGTCCTTTTTGCGATAAGATTTTTATTACAGAAAAAATTTCATTTTTTTACAATTTAGGTATAATGATGAGCTTTCATTGTATCACAACATGGAGCAAATTGCATCTCAATACGGACAAAAATCACAATTTTGTGAAATTCGTGATATTTTCTCGTATACTTCAGCAGCTTGAGAGGCCTCAAGATATTTTTTCCTCAAAATATACCTTCTGTGGAGTAAGTATTCACTGCTCAGATATTCATACAAAGTGCAATATTGCAATAAAAAATGCAAACATAACATATTTTGGCTTTATTCTTGGAAGCGAATGTGGCAAAAAATTTGCACTATTATTATTGAGCTTCAGATACCTTACAGAAGCGCATTTACTTAACAGGTAGACCGAATTTGCTTTAGAAAAAATAAGCGGTAGTTTTAAAACGAAATTTTCCACAAACAGCACACAGCTGGCATTATGCCAGGAAGTTATAAGCCAGCCACATGAACAAAACTTTTTTTCTCGCTGAAATATTTTAGCAGTTCACTGTTTTCAACGAGTAAGTCAGCACTTTTTCTTTTCAAATACAATTCAGATGGTCGCCAAAGTGGCTGGGACGTTTGGCATGGAATGGTCCAGCTATTTTTAAGCAAAATAACTTACACAAATAACAATGTTTGTTCATCTACCATGACCACACTAGAAAAAGTTGTTCAGGCATTGTGACACTAAAATTTTCAGCGTCGTACTGCCTGAACAACTTCTTTGATAAACTCCAAACTCATGCCGAGAAAAAGCCGCTCAATCACGGTGGATGTTAAAGGCCTTGCGGCCGTAGACAATGTTGAAAATAAAAAAAATGAACTCATCAGTGCTGTCACTCCTTCTTCGTCATTACTGACTCGGAAGATTTTTCGGTTATCCATGTGGAGGTTCAGGAAGTAGGCTTGCTCTAGGCTGGGGCCTGGGGGTAGACTACGGAGGACGTCAGCGGCACCCTCTCATCCTGTAATAAGAGCAAATATGACTTCTCATAAAAGGATGTTCGTGCTGTTCTGGCAGCACCATATATAAAGAATGTGTAGTGTGTATCCTTCGAAATGGCGTGTAATTGACATTACACTGAACTCGAAGCATACAACCCATACATTCCACTAATTTCGTATGATAAAGATAAGAGTTTTCGAGCATACAGCAAATTCCCGAAATGAGGTGAAGTGTAAGACTACAGCTCAAAAATGGCACTTACGAAAGCCTGAACTCACCTAAGAATCAAATTCCTTCTAGGGTAGTGAGCCAGTGTGAAAAACAATTCCTAAAGTACAACGTTCAAAACATGTAACATTAATCAAAATGAACAAGAAACTTATCTCTTCGTGTACAAACAGTGCAGACATCTTTGCTTTCTCTTTTACATGAGAACAAACGATCTTGGGCGTGGCACTACCGAAGAGGTCTGCAAAAAAAAGTAAAAGATTACTCACTTTAATCACGCCTCTAACAGTCTGAGGAATTGTTAGTCACCAATCAGTGCAATCCTGACTGCCTCTATAAGGGCATCAAAAATGAACAATTTTCTCGTTCTTTCTACTCTCACAAGACCCTCCGTCAATGGAATCTAATCCAAATTTGACGCTGTGCTTCCTATTTGCCTGCTTTCTAGACGTAGGGCTGCGAACATGTGTTTTGCGCACCTAATCTAGCACAGAAATTCGTCATCTATATTTCAATCATCTTAATTCATTGTAATTTGATAAAAGATGTGATAGCTCGTCCAGTTTTTAAAGAGTTGCGGGCCTGCATTAGGCACTGCCTTGCACGTATGAAAGTACTTCTTTTAAAAAAAATTCAAAGCTTGCTTTCAGAAAAAGCGTCTGGCATATTTCGACAACCAAGCCCATCCTCTGATGGCAATCAGGGGCACGCTATTAGCGATTATTGACTACGGGATTTACAAACGTAACCCGTGCCTAAATACTCAGTTAAACACAATCACGCAAGTAAGAGCGCTCGAACGACACCAACGCGCGCGGACGCCGACTACGTTGCAGCAGCCATGGCTTATGCTAGAGCTACCGCACATAGTTCCAACAGTCACGTATACTCTCTCGATTTTGTTATAACGCCGAACATTATTGCAGATGAAAGCGAAGCACGAAAACAGCAAGTAGAAACAAGGGAAAACAACGCACGGCGATGGCCACAACAACGCGCCTTTGGAAGTCTGCTAGATCTTTCCCTGTCGCTGGTGGCACTTGTCCTAAATAGCTTAAAAGACCGAGGCGCACGTGCTGGGAGCATCGCGGCATATCAGCACCTCCAACTATACCGTCTTTGAGCAAAAAAAAAGCCATTTCGTACAGTGCGCCTCTGTACATAATTTTTGCTTTTTCTTTCTTTTTTTACGCTTACACCTACAGAAGCACGTTGCACATTTGAGTATTAATAGAAATGTTATTACGATGTAGCCTAAAGCACATCTTAAAACAATATCAATCACTTTGTGCAGTGTAGAGACAATGTGCGATCAGCAACTAATCCCGCCCTTGTTAAGTGATCACATCACTCACTGTATGAGTGATGCAGGCACTTACACAACATCGCGCATAGTAGTGTGAACTCGTTAAGTCACACGTTTAATCGGGCATCTGCAACAGGCCCGCGAACGCATGCTGTTGTAAATGGCTGGCAGCCTACTTCGGCAGAGCTGTTGCATGCGCCCAGCTAGAGCTGTATGATTACTACCTACGAAAACAGTACACTCACCGTTAACAGGCCCACGTTGTCCGTGTCCGCCACTCCATGAATATTCCTTAATCAGAGCGTCACTTCGAACACGGTGTCATGCGTTACCACCATTGAATATGCGCCTGTTCGCTAGAACACACACAGTGACCAAGACCCCAGACCAACGCAACGCATTTGAAAGACGATGAGACAGAGAGAGCGACGTTGAGAGAGAGAAGGAGGAGGCACTGGCGGCGGCGCCGCAGCTGTCGACGCAGGTGTTCGGTGACGCAACTATTCGCTTATCTACGCCGCCGTTGTGGGAGCAACGCTGGCCGGGGTGAGCGGGTGGGGGAGGAGCGGGAAACCCGCCAGGACGGCGCCGAAAGGCAAAAGCTATGGCGCATACGGCGGACAGCCGTTCGTCGCGGAATGACTCCTTGTAAATGGCAACTCTCCTTCCAGCCAGTCGCACAGAGACGCAGGTTATTTACCAGCCTCGGGTTCTTTGAGTATTTTGACGGAATGCAATTGCAGTGGGCGAAAAATAGTGAAGCAAAACTTGCCGGAAAACAAAGTGCACAATGGAATGGCCAGAAACAATAATTATTTCGTCCTCGGTGGCATTAGCGGGAGAGCATTGCTACACCTTTTTCCAGAGGAATTTCTTTTTGCATTGTCTGTGTTTGGCACTTCCGCGTATGGTGCCGCAAACACTGAATGCGTAGTCGAAGCTGGAATAAATTAATCCACAGTTGCGGATGTTTAGAAGGCTTGTCACGCACCACGAAACGTGCCGAGGTTGTTATAACAAACTTTTTGCTGACCACATGATCAGCACATAATTCCACATGGTTACCCAATGAGCTAGCTAAGCACCTGTAGCAAAGGCAGGGCACGTTCTTGTTAAACGTTGTTAATATAAACGATGGTTGTGCATAAGTGCAGTGACAGCTTTCCGTGGGAATCGGTCATAACCCACGTTTTCGAGCGTAGAAGCACCTCAGCGGACCTAATCAGCTACCACAGCAAGTTCGTAAGCAACGATCAGGTACGAAAACGTGCAGCTGTTTTCCATGTACTGAATAGTCCGCGTACAGTGCGTTGACCACCGCCATTCCTTAAGCCACCTCCCATATAGACTCCCAGTCTGAACAGGTGTGGGACCTTAAACAATAAGAAGCAGTGCCTCCCCTTCCGCACACACACACACACACACACACGAAATTCGAGGGCGCACGGGCTGATACACACGCATACTTATTCACAGGCGCACACACATACACGTATACACACATACGGCCACACACACACACGACCGTAAACGCACGCATGCATGGGCGTACACATGTGCACAGGCACGCTTAACACAAGCACGAACTCGCACATACACGCGCACGCACACATGCACGGGTGTACACAATCGCGCTTACACGCACACACACCCATACTTGGGCGAACATTATTTGTGTGTATATAATCCATAGCATAGATGCAGCTTATAACCAACGCTAAGGAAAGCTTTCGTAACATGGATTGCAGTTAATTGCCATTATAGATGAAACGCGATTTGCTTCTGCTGACATTCTGCTGTATTCGGAGAGCACCTTCACACATTCTAAGTCAATTAGGCCGTCATTTCACGCAAGGTCCACATATTCGTGCAGTAGCTGCGCTGCTCGGCCGCCAATCCGAAGGTCGCGGGTTCGATGCCGGGCATGGAAGTCGAATTAAGGCGGAGACGAAAAGGTGCCTTTGCACTGTGCGATATGAGCGCTCATTAAAGAACACCAAATGGTGAAAATCTCTGCAGGTTTCCACTACGACGACCCTCATAATCATATCGAGGTTTTTGAGACGTAAAGTCCCAAATATTATAATTATGTGTTCTTCTTATGCTGCATATTTCATCTGATGAATCGGCACCTACACCCTTCTCAGGCACAAAAGCACCCTTGGAGCCTATTTTAGGGTGCTATTGAGGCAAGCACCCAAACAAAGGGGTGCTTTTTTTTCAATCGACCATTTATGGGTGTTAAAGGGTGTTGCAAAGGGTGCTTTCTCGTAAAAGCACCCTTTTTACACCCTTTTGGGTGCAAACTTTTTTACTGTGTATCAATTCTGACAGACAAGATAAACATGCTTTTCCACACCATCTCCCATGAATGAGACAATTTATATTTCAAGAAAAAACTTCATACCTGGTCTGCTGCTGTTCCGCGCGCGATCGAATGTAAAAAACACGCTACAGTTTTGCTCAGTGTACACGAGCTCCATCGAATTGTGATGTACTGAGATTATGTTATCATCCTTAACAGCTGCACAAAAAGAAAAGCGGATTTCATAAACAATATCAATTTCGCGCCTTCTAGAAATAATTTCAATGGTTTTAAGTAACCAACTCTCTCAATCAACCATTCTGACAAGATATAATTTTAGAATTAAGTTCCGAAAAACATCCAAATTTGTCTTGAAATATCACTATTGCGGCTTCACTACTGCAGGCTTACAGCGGTACAGTGCCACAGGAGGTCAATAAGGAGGACGCAACAAGGCCTTGAACCTCAACACTCTATAATAGTGGATACTAGCTGAAGCAGCTTTTAGTGGTCCGATACTTTGAATTATTCTTACATGAGCACTCATAATATGTGACAGCTTTCGAAGGCGTGCCATAAACCAAGACTCTGTTAATTCATTATACTGTCACCTGAATGAATACCGACATCTATCGTTCTCTTGGTCAACGATTTCTGGTCCACACGTAAAGGGGAAATTATTTTTTACAAAATTATGTCGTCCAGTTCTAAATGTAAGTTCCTATATGCATAAAGCTGGTCTGGCTCCTCTTATTTAGTGCTCGTGTTTGATCGAGCAATGTTTTTATTCTGTAGCCGCTTGAATTTACTGTGGAAAACATTCTTAAACCGGCTTTCGATGAAATGGGGTTATAGTTTAGTATTTGTAATACTCTCTCCCTGGAAGCCTTCTCAAAATGCCATGGTCACCAGGATAAGGTTCTCGGCAGAAAGATTCCTAATCGAATTAGGACGTTGTTAAATTCAAATTCTTAAACTAGTAAGATAATTTCTTCTAACTGTTTTATACTGAATTCGATAGAAGGAACCACATCTTATTTGTCTATATAATTATTCGTTTCTTGACTAATTCTCCTGAGTGGTTGTCAGCCACACATATAGTTCATGATCATCATCATCATCAACACCTTTTGCCTGGGTTTGCTGCGTTGTAGCCGAAATGATTGATTACTCTATAACTCGACATGCAGGTATCTTAGCTCGCACTTAGTTCACAAGAGCTGCACAGGAGTGTAAATAAAAAATTTTTCTTTCATTCTCGGCAAGATATGCAATATTTTTTTCTCTACTGGTTTTTGTATACTGTGACGCTTGAAATGTAGTCTTGAGATGTTACAATATGACATACAATAAAGCAAAAGGTTGAACCAAAGTGGAGCCACAACTTCAAACCATCCGTAAATATTTATGCCCTTTTTCGACGTTGCAGAAACATTCCCAGGCTAACAGTCAATAACCACATTGACATTCGCTCTCACTCACCATATCGGATACACCAATATCGCGTAAGCGCGACAGAACCTGACCTTACTGCAGACCAGCCCGAGCAAATGTCTCACAAAGCTGACATTTCACAACAATAGAGCCAGCGAACTTTTTTAGTCGCACTCGTCAAAGACAAAGCCGGTTCCATTCTGCTTTGTGTCTATTTTTGGCCAGTCAATAGAGCTCATAGAATGGTTATCCCGTCACGCCTAGTCAAGATGCTTTGGGATATCCAGTATACACTGGATTTCCAGTTCTTTTTCTCGTGAGACTAAAAGTCGGGCATCTGCCAGACACCCGTGTTTGAGGCCGGCCACCCAGAAGCCGTTTTTCTTTAAGCGGGCCGGTTGTAAAGGTTCATTCATCAGCGCTGTTACTTTCAAATGCAAAGCAGTTGTTTGCAAACATCGGCAACTTTGAGCATCTGTCTATCGATCGATCTCTCTCTCCTCCCTCTCTCGATATATATATACAATATATATATATATATATATATATATATATAATATATATATATATATATATATATATATATATATATATATATATATATATATATATATATATATATATCGCCTACGACATTCCGCTCACTGGCCATTTCGATATTGGGGATTATTATCAAATGTAGTAAGGTGTAACATGACTGCATGACCGACATAGATGACAGTCATAACACGAACATCATGACATGTATGGCATGAATGTGATGATTTGCATGTCATGGTCTTCTGCTCTTGCGGTGGTTTCATTCACATGCCATACTGCAAAATTGGTTTGACATGACGTGACTGCATGGCGAACATAAGTGACAGGCCCTAACGTGCAAGTCATGACATGCATCCCATGTATGTCCTGACTACACGCCATACGTTCCTAATGCGCTCGTGGTCGTTTCGCTAGCTTAACATATACCAATTTGGTATTAGTGACGTGAATAGATGACAAAGATATACGACTGTCATAAGCACGATAAGCACGACATGTGCGTCATGTAATAACATGACTGCACGCCACGCTCATTATTGCCAACATCTGGTATTGCGTAACGTGAATGCACGACGAAGGAAAGTGATACGTTCAAACATGATGTGCTTGTCATTTAAAACATGGCCACATGCTCACGGCCGTTTCGCTACCTTCACATATACGAAATTTGATATTATGTGACGTGAGTGGATGACGAACACAAATGCCGGGCGCAAACACGATAATCGTAACATGGAAGCTATGTAAGGCATAATTTACATGCCTACCACCACTGGTGCTGGAATTGCAAACGTTAGTGGTGCCGTCGTTACGCGACTATAAACAACATTCTTTCATTTTATCTAGATACCTGAGTGCGCATAATATTTCTACTTGCGTTTACTGTGTACTGCATCTGTGCGCCTCATAACGTTGTGCTGAATTTAATGTGACATATCAACCTTCTTCATTCGTACTTCGTATATCATCGATTCCTACTAATCATGGGATCTGCCAAATTTTCGTTTTCATTTTTGTTTCTTTTTCTTTCGAGGACGGGGGCAGAAGGTGTGATACCGAAAACACCAACTTTACTTGTCAAGAAATATAAAGTAAGTGTACCGGAACAGCTACATGACTTTTCTAAATGGCGCAGGCGGTCTCCAATTGCAATATAGGGTATGGCTCACACAACTGCCTAATGTGTCACTGCTCCCTCAAGCTATTTACTTATTTGATTAAGGCCTCCCCTGAACACAGATTTTACAGTAATTTTAGAAAAATTTCTCTCAACGTGTTTCAATATAAGTATTCCCGTCACTTCAATGAAATATTTAGCCCTTACGTGTGCATGAAATCTCCATAGCGCCATAGTCACATATAGAGCCATTTTGAAATATTCCATGGCATAGTTGTCTTGTGCTGAAATATGGAATGAATTTAGTGAAAGAAAAATATTTAACAGCGATTCAACACTCACAGAAAAACTATATTTTCACTGACATGTTTTATGCTCACTATTGATATTTTACAGCGCCTTGCTACAAAGGTAGTCTGCAGACCAAGTGCACAGTGAATCGCCACAGCATGGTCCACTTCAACTGAACATGTGGGCTTATATTCTGCAGCAATATTGACTAGTGTACATGCTTTTACTTTGTTTCGCCATGACGGTTACTGCAGCATTTACATTCGTCAGCGCTCTGTTCAGGCCTTGCCTGCAACTGTCAGACAGCTGAAAGAAACGTTACCACATCGCTTCCACATTTTTAAAGGGAAGCTCAGAGAGTGACATGCTTATTCTACGAGCACTAGAAGATCATCCGAGTACGTGGCTTGAAAATGAAGAACAAATTATGTAATTACCTACCCCCATACTGTATAGCATAATGCACGAAAAGAGTACCACGGCTTTCCTGGGGAAAAGTGCGCTGATTCGAAGCAAGTAGTTGAGCATTTCGTGAAGTAGCCCAACGTATCTGTCACACTGACGCTGGTTAACTTAAGGGAAAAATTGGCCATGTATCTTAGTGCTTCACCGCAAAGGACGTCGAAAGGCTGTATCCTCCTCCCTGGAGGCATTGAGTGAGATATGGCGCCATCTGGCAGTAATGTGAAGAAACAAAAAGTTTATAACTCAGGGCCGCTAGTCGATGGCATAACGAGATCGTTTTAGGCAGAGTCCCCGATTTATTTAGCGAAGCGTTGGAAACACCGCCTTTTTGCTCTTAGCGCTGCACTGTCCACGCAGCTTTAAAACACATCTGGCTTTAGAACAACGTACCTAAATCACATGGTCACTTAAGTACAGTAAAACCTCAAATATCATCCTAAGCAGAGTTTGAGCTTTGAAAGCCTACTTTTGTACTATATTGAGAGTTTTCTTATTGGCGTCATTACAGACGCCCAGTCATATCCAATTGAACAGTTTCCACTGTTCCATTTGGCAAAACGTCAATGACACCGGCGTTTAGGATAAGCGTGGAGGTTTCCATGGTATGTGTAAAACCTTGTTTGAAAAAATTTCTAAACTCAATGTGCGATACGCGTGCAATTTTTACCACAGTATACCAACTTCCTGCTTGGTATGGTAGTTGAGATACGCGTCATTTGCAGCGAACTCTGTCAAGTTGTTTTCTTTATCAGATGTGAGTGCGATGTGATTGATATACAGATAAGTTATCAGATGTGATTGATATACAGATAAACGATATTCACTTCAGTGGCAAGGCACTGGCAGACAAATTTAACCTTCATTTCCTTGAGGCAGGATCCTCAAGTAATATAACACAAGCGACTGACCTTAAACCGGCTGAATGCTATATTGAAAGCTCTTACACTAATTCTTTGTTTTTATTACCCGTTACCGAGGAGGAAGTAGCCACTGTCATATGCTCACTAAAGAACAGCTCACCAGGAGAAGATGGCATTTCCGCAGCACCTATCAAGGCAGTTGCTGATTTGATTGTCGCCCCATTCACTTACATATGCAACAGACTCTTCTTGACGGGAATTTTTCCATGTGCCATGAAAATAGCTCGCGTAACAATAATTTTTAAAGGAGGTGATAAAAATGAACTTCAAAATTATCGCCCAATCTCTATTCTGCCGCTTTTCTCTAAGGTCGCGGAACGCCTGATATATAAGAGGGTATTTTCTTTTATAGCAAACAGAAATGTCATTTGTGAAGAACAGTGTGGATTCCAACCAGGTAGATCAACTCAGTCTGCTTTACTCCGTATTAAGGACAGCCTACTTCATAACTTTGAAAAAAAATTTTACACTGTGGGAATATTTCTCGATTTCCGTAAGGCTTTTGACTCGATAAAGCACGATATATTAATTAGGAAACTTCAACTGTATGGAATACGCGGGATTGCGCTTGATCTAATGAAAAGCTATCTTTGGGCCAGGAAACAATATGTACAGCTCCACAATTATAAATCTGATTTGGGCGTAATTAAGTATGGGGTTCCCCAAGGATCGATACTTGGTCCTCTACTTTTTATACTTTATATCAATGACATAGTTAACATTCAGTTCACACCAAACATAGTCATGTACGCCGACGATACCAATGCCTTCTTTTCTGGTTTAGATCTTCGCGATATTGAAATAACTGCAAATTCTTGGTTGGATAAACTAAAATCATGGCTTACAGTCAATCAGCTAGAACTAAACATAAAAAAAACTAAATTTATGCTCTTCAAACAAAAAAATAGGCCTGTAGATTATGCTATCTCTCTGATTTTTAATGGAGAAAATATTGCGCAGGTAAATAAAATTCAGTTTCTGGGTGTGTGTTTTCAAAGTGACCTTAGTTGGTCCCACCATGTGGACAACCTGCGAATAAAAATATCAAGATCGATCGGTCTAATTCGACACTTACAGCATCTCCTTCCAGGGAGAGTTAAACGGCAGCTTTACTTTTCTTTTATCTACTCGCAAATCATTTATTGCATTTTAGTCTGGGGTACGTGTAACAAAACAAATACAGAAAGTATAATTCTTCTTCAAAAACGCGCACTAGGTTTGATAAGTACCTCGGTCCCCACCAATATGTCTCTTTTTTATATGTATAATGTACTCCCGTTCCCAGAGTGCTATAGGATGCAACTAGCCATGTTAATCTTCAAAAAAATTAAAGATAATTTCCAGATTTTTTCTGATGTGTACTTAAGCAGAGATCTTACGTATAATCTGCGTACTGTTGCGTTGGTCGGGCCAATGTGCCGGACTAACTATGGTGTACAGTCAATTAATAACCAAATCATTCTACTGTGCAACAGGATTCCTGAAATAATTGAATACGCTAAGGAGGCTAAAAACATAACACAATTTAAGAAGCGAATTTACAATGTAATAAACAGAACACAAGTCTACAGTGTATGTAAAGGAAATATGTAATGTATGTAATATTTATAGTATTCACTGTTTTTCAACTTGTATTGTATTTCAAAATATGTTATGGTGTTTTTTACTGTCCTACTCTACCTGCCCGAGGTGCCTCACGAAGAGGGGCCAAGTCAGGAGACACACTCTCCTTTTGCCCCCTTCGTGGGCATTTCTGCGGAAATGTCCGAATAAAATAAAATGAAATGAAATGAAATGAAATGTAGTCACGTAGCAAAGCAGCAGCATGCAAGCACAAACAGACGCACATGTGGCACACTGGGAGGGGCTCGCTCGGTGATGTGCGTGCACTTAATATTTCAACCCACTCTAGTCAGCACCATGCTTTCGAAATATTTAGCAGTAATACGGTAAATGAAATATTTACTTCTGGGTTCCTCAGGAAACAATATTTCAGACCTTGTCGGTTCATCTTAACCAGAGTTTGAGCTTTGCAGGCCTTGTTATGACCCGTATTGAGCGTTTTACTGTTGATGTCATAACGCCACAAGGGACGAATGGATGACAAGGCGGACCCCTAATGTGCTCTGTACTTAGAAATCGAAAGGAAACTCCAACGCTCTCAATAAATGCATGGTCATGTCATTCGGTCGTCGGGATTCATAAGGCTTCCTCTATTCCTTGTCGCGTAATGGAGCCATCAGCAGCATGACAGTGAAAATCGCCATTGACTGAATCACTCCAGAAATAGTGAGCCCGCCAGAATGGATTATTAAAATTGGACACCACTACTGCGATACAGCCTCAGCCTCAATAAAAAAAAAGTTGCACTTGGCCGACACTTAGGGTTGAAAAAACACCATGCTTAAACAATAATTAGACCGAGAGTGTTTTCAACTCGGTGAGCAAACGTTTTAAGGCGCGTGAAGTCGCAAAAGTAGATGCGGAACATTAACAGGAAATGCAGGAACATGGGCTGTAGACACGACTGGAAGCTTCGATTTCAGGAGAAGAGAGGACAGGCTACAATTGAGGCAAATGAACAAGCACGATCCACAAAGACAAGACGAAGGCCTGCTGCACTACTAAGCTATCACCTTATAGAAAGCACGCGAAAACCTCGGCGCCTACATGAGGTGCTTTGAACGAGTAACAACGTGCCAACTGTGGCCCTGCGAGAAATGAGCTCTTCCACTTAGGCAATGTATCACCGCAGAAGTGCTGACCATCATTGATTGGTTGCGTCCAAACTAGAATTGGCTAACGATCGCGCAACTTCGGATGTTCCGGTACCGAGAATGATACCGGTACGAGGAATGATCCCCAGAGAGGTCACGCGAACGAAAACGAGTACAGTTTACCATATGCTGCAATACTCCCCAGTGACTTGGACCATTTAGTTGAGATTCGCCAAGGGCCACAAGCTTTTTTGACCTCAGAGGACCAATCTTGTTTTAGCAACTCACGAAAAGTTGCTCTCCGGCACTCATGAACTTTATTAAGGAAACAAAATGCCAGACACTAAGTTTACTCTGCGAGCCTGCTCACAAATTCACAGACGCGCTGACACCCACAGATAGTGAGGAATAACGTGTTTGAAAATAACCAAGACCGTCGGTTTCGAACACAGAGTCGGTGAGGACACTACATAAGCTAGAATAGATGTTACCTGCCTGAAAAAACAGGACTTGAAGGAGCTGACTGCTGCATCTGCAAAAAAAAAAGAATACTTGCAGCCGATGTGATACTCGTTGCAAAAGTGGTCAGAACAGTCAAAGATGCCCTAGCGTTATATTCGACAAAGTTGAAGCATCATGTATCCTGTCAAAGAAGCAAAAAACCTCGACTCCTGAACAGCATAAGTGGGTTCGTCATCTTAAAAGACCCCGAAATTATACCTATCGTCAATGGTACATCAAGTCGACTATCTAAGACCATTGGTGTCCTTTATGTGCCGGTTGTGGAAGGGCTACGAAATCGCAGTGCCTTACTTGAAGTTCGACACGCTGCCTGCAACACCATTGTCTTGCGGCAATCCTTGGTTTGGAGGAAGTTGACTGTAACTACCACCTCAATCCGCATAGTAGATCACAGAGCCAAACGTCTTTTCGCAATGCTGGAGGAGTTCTCATCAAATGCACGCCTCCGCCATTATGCAACGTAATTTTTGATAACACTAAGGGCGTTGAGGGCGCGGTATTACCGAATACGTTGCTCGTAGAGAAGCACTCAGGCAGAGGCTAGCGTGGTAAGCAATTCGCATATTAGTGGAGTCTTCCAAGCTTATAAACTACGATGTAGTAAAACTCTTCTGCTATCGGCGGCTATCCTCGCCAAACGTGCGGAAACAGCTAAAGAGGCTGCTATAGCACTCGCCACCCAGACGAGTGAGGATACCTTAGTGGTCTTTTCCGACTCACAAACAGCGGCACGAAACCACCTGAAAGGCAGGGTCTCCACGTTGGCAGGGTCTCCACATAGGCACTAATGCGCATGGACAATCCTCCTCCCTACACATGCATCGTGTGGATTCCGGGTCGTGAAGGTCTCGAGCGAAATGAAGCGGCACACAACGCAGCCCGCGAATGCATCAAACGGGCATTCTGGTACGAGATCCGAAGCACCTCGCACTCAGCAACGGAAACAGAGGCAAGAGAACCCATACCACTAACTTATCATGCATTGCTGCAACATTATCGTTTCGAACGCAGGTTTTACCCTCCGCCACATCCAAAACTCTCAAGAGACGAAGGCACTGACTATACAAAGCAACACGTTCACCCACGGCGTACTATTGCACCATATCAGGCCAACATTGCACAGCTACATCTGTCCTCACTGCAATGTGGCGGACACTCTGGCGCACCTCCTACTGCAGTGCAAAGTAAGCGTCCCAAGTCTACAAGCAGCAGCACCAGATGCAGACCAAGACCTCCTCAGTGAAGCGTGGGAGGCTGCGATCTCCCAGCCGGACCTGGTCGAGCAGCGTCAACTCGTCGCTCGAGCTCGGCGGGCTGTCCAAGCCAGAGGGTTCCTGGAATAAGGGACCCTCCCACCTTCACTCACAAGCTTCATTCAATAAATGTTTCTCTCTTTCTCTCTCTCTCTCTCTCTAGTGAGACTCTTCAAGGCGGTGGGCTTAGTGAGGAACGTGTGCGGTCTTTCATAGAGGTGAGCGAAGATAACGCGGGGCGCTCGGCGAGAACATTAGGCGGGTAGTTGTACAGGTAAGGGCGAAATATTGTGACTATGCACACCAAAGCGAATCATTTGCGCTAGGGAATCAGCAGCGTGCTGGAATTAGCTATGATTCTATTCGGCTGACGCTTTCATTGAGCCAGATTTATTTATTTATTTATTTATTTATTTATTTATTTATTTATTTATTTTGTCATGAACAAGTAGTGGGTTATGCAAAGCTCGGCAAACACATCGTCAGCGCTAAGCACGAGGTGCTCGGCTCGGACGTTGTCGCTGCTTTCGCTGGCAAGGCCTACGCTCCTACCTGGTCTTAAATAACTGTTTTGCCTGTCTCAGTTCTTTATTATATTCGGTGATGGTGATGGGTATGACGAGTGGCCATTTGCGTCCGTCAGGTTGCGTTAGTTGGCGCGATAAAGAATTTCATCATGGATGGCAAAGTGAGAGGCTTGTCGGTGGCGCTTGAGGTGGCGAGTGGCCGAGTGTTTCGGAGGTTTAATTCATCATAGACGCAATCCACGAATATTTGCGCTGCTCCGAAGCCATGTCAGTGGGTACTGATAGTGTAAGTTGTCTTGGGTGGAAACACTAGTAATGTCAGTATAAAAAGGTGAACGCGAAAGAGCATTAGCTTCGGCATGCTTCTGGCCTGAGCAATAAATGACATGAATGTCGTACTTTTGGAGCCGTAAAGCCCATCGTGCCAAGCGTCCGGAGGGATCCTCGAGAGAGGATAACCAGCAGAGCGCGCGGTGATCGGTAACAACATTGACAGGGTGGCCGCACAGATAAGGCCGAAATTTTGTAATGGCCCAGATGATCGCTAGGCATTCTTTTTGGTTACCGAATAATTTGCTACTGTTCTTGTAAGAGAGTGGCCCGCATCCGCAACAACATATTCTTGGTAGCCCGGCTTTTTTTGGGCGAGTACAGCGCCAAGACCGACACCGCTAGCATCCGTGTGGATTTCTATGGGAGTGCTTGAATCGAAATGACGCAGCATGGGTGGTGTTCTAAGCAGCTCACGGATCTTCGCAAAGGCACTTTCACAGGCTGGCGACCACGCGGATAGAATGCGGTATCCCTGAAGTAGGTTTGTGAGAGGTGCCATGATCGAGGCGAAATCCCGGACGAAGTGGCGGAAGTATGAGCAAAGTCCAATGAAACTGCGCAGCTCCTTGAGAGACGCGGGCCTCGGGAACTCGCTAACAGCACGTAGCTTACAGGGGTCACGGAGTGTAGCGGCTCGCGGCGACCGCAGTCTGCGGGTAGCGGGGCCGATCGCCGTCGCTCCGTCGAGCCAAGGACCAGGGGAGAGCTTTGAGCAAACTTAACGGATTTGTTTACATCTTTACAGTGAGTTATCGAGGTGACAGAAGAGAAGGAAAGAACGTTGGGCGAGGCACTCCACGCCCTTTTTGTTGACCCCCGTTCCCTAGGTCCCTAGGTTGGGGATCACTATATAAAACAATGCGGACCAATGGTGATGTGGCAGTTCCTGTCAATGAAGTACCGCCCATCATGTCTGTTCATAGAGGCACAACACAGGCTTGCACATACACACACACCCTTGCCACTAGTCGCAGCGCTGCCGTAGAACAGGGAGGGGGAGAGTGGAAGATGCACGGGCGCCTAAACCCCTTTGATGCCGGCCTCGGGCTGCGTTCCCACGAGCAGATCTTAGCGCGCCCTTTCGAGAGGTGCCAGGTTCGTGGAATCTTCTGGGGAGAGCCCTTTGACCAGCGCCGTCGTCGTCTGCCGGTTAACGCGCTAACGATGCGTGGCCCAGGCGGGAGATAGAGCGGCGGCTCCAAAACCCTCTTTGGCGACATTCCACACTGTTGGCGCCGCTGTCAATCAGTGGGCGCCGTCTCGTGGAGTCGGCCTCTGTGGCCTCCTCCGTTCAGCCGTGGCGAGACTGTCCTTTTGACACTAATCCGGCGTGGCGAATGACCCGCTGGGTCAAGGCATAGCTTGATCGCTACAGCTCCTCCGCCGACGGGAAGATCTCGGACGTCGGGTAGTATCAGCTGCTTGACGGGAGAGATCACAGTAACCGCAGTCTCCCAACCCCATTGAAACCACAAAGACCAACCGCTAGAGCCAGCAAGCGCCGGCAATGAGTTTTCGGCAACCAGGCCGGTCTTTCAAATGTGCCACAATGCACCTACGCTTTTTTTTTCAAGTGGCAACCACACTAATACTCTTGCTCATAGCTAAAAACTTTGATTACTCTAAATACCCCTTAAAATCATTACGGAAAAACGTCCTTCAACGTTCCGTATAACCTGACGCTCAGCTAAAGAATTCAACTGATCCCTGAGCACATACTAAAATAACAAAGGGTAATGCAATTTTGTATACTAACACGCTTATTTGCTGAATGTAGTTTCATGTCAGCCCATGTTCTTAAAGAACGCACAAGACTTTGCTGTGCGCTCTAGCACGACATCTTACTCTCATCCAAAGAGCGCTAGCATACCCACACGCACCTAACCATAGGCGATATCTCTCTCACCTAGCTATCCTTAAACCCTCATCTGAACGTGAATTTTCTCAAGGAACAAACGCAAGGAACAATCACACTTGATGTACACGTCAGGAGCGCGTAACAAAACCTGCATAATTTTTATGCTAAATATCCGGTACCGAACGATTCCAAAACACCAGCATTTTGAAAATCGCATTTCCTTTTATTCTAAGACCTTCTTTAAGAATGCTCATTTACTTTTTTAAGACGGTCGACAATCTCGCGCAACACAAAAACTGGCACGAAGCATAGAAACTCCTGCTCCGCTCGACCAACGTTACCCCGCTTTCCAATTTAGCGGGCGAACCACACTTCATTTACGATTTTTGTTTTCTCAAAGAAAAACTAATTTCGAAGCAGTCGGTTGACCGACGCGGCTCACTGATTCCGCATAACGCTTAACAATTCAACTAGAAATTTTGACAAAGCTTATACGCAAACAAAATCTAGAGGGAAGAAAAAAGTATCCAAGCAAACTAGCTGTGGAGATGACACAGGTACACCACTTTAAAACCAAATATAACCAAACAAATATGTTTCCAAAAAAAACTCCTGTGTCTGACTCTCCCGCCTACAGCTGTCGCTCCCCCTTCAGCCGTACACGCGGCGGTCGTGGTCTTCGATTCTGAAAACGCGCGAGACAACAACGTGCACGAGCAACAAGCTGAACTGCAGCGTTACGCCTCATTCGCAATTTTGGCAGGCTTCTGTCAGTTCGGCGTAGGGGACCGGAGCCATGCGTGGGACAGAGTGGCCATGCCTTCTTTGGGCTAGCTGGTGTGTGGTGTTTAGCTATTGTGGATTTTCCTTTTCCTCTAGGACCCCTTCTACAATCCCGTTCCCGCAAAGCTTTAAATCTCCTGCGTACATTCCGTCGCGAAGATGCGCGCTGGGGCCTACCCTTTTGCCGCTGGCGCCTTACTTCCCGCCACAAAGGCCTCTTCGCTGAACTGGCCGATGAGCTACCCTCTTTTTTTTCTCCCCGATGCTTGCTTCCTCCTTCTTGCCTTTGCTTTGTCGCGCGCGTACCTTTCACTCCTCTACAGCGATGTCTATGACCGACTTTTTCTGCACCGTTAGGAAATTGGCCTCGGGTTGCGTCATCGGTAGTTTTACAGCTCAAGGGTGCTTCTGCACCACCTGCCACAGTGTTTCGGCACTTTGATTTTTTGGTTCTGTCGCCTTGTCCGGCCGATTCACCTGTGCTAACGCTGTACTCAGGTGCGCCCTGAAACGTTCTGTGGATAGAACGGAAAGACCGGCGCTTTCCACGCCATATCCTTCGCGAACCCGCTTTCCTCTTACTTTTCGTCCGGTTGCTCGGACGCATGCAATGTAATTTTGACGCTGCTGCAAAGCTCTTATTTGCTACGCTGACAGGTTTTGCGCCTTCTTTTACACGCGTAGTACTGTTCGTCTTTCTCGCGGATTTGCGACGTCTCTTTCGTCTGCGCCGCTTTTTGCGTGTCGTTTCCGAGCCTCCCGATCGCATCTCACACTCGTGAACCCTCTCACAGCTTTCGTCAGCTGTCTCAGTCGCGCGGTCTAAATGATTTTCGACCTGGTCATCTTTATTCTCACCCTCTAGACCGGCGGACTGGTTAACACACTTAAGAACAATGCAGCTGTTTCCCTTCGAAAAATCTTGCTCGCATTCCTGAGAGCTGTCTGCAACTGCACTGATACCATTCTCTACGCTCGCTGCTTCTGAGCTTTCTCCGGTGTTCTTGCCTACTTCGACCTCATTTGCAAGATCCGCCGTCGCGACAAACACAGTTGAGGTCTGTGCCAGATTGTCTACAGCTGTTCTAGCTGTTTTGCTAACAGTTAACTGGCAAAGCACCTCGTCGCACTCGCTCTGGCCTTCGTCGGCCTCTCTACTCAGCGCAGCCTCATTCGCAGCACTCAAACTCGATTCGCCTTTGAATCCGCCGCTATGTTCACACGTGCTAGCCTTCTCTAAAGCTCTGGGCTGCACCTCGCACTTCTCGTGCGCTACACTTGCGGATGGCTGAATCTTCCACCGCGTTGCCTCGACTTTTTGTTCTGACAGTTCAATATCTAGGCTGAGGGCTCGCTCAAGCTCTTCACCTCGCTCCCGTTTTTCTATCTCCCATTTGCGCTCACTATTCACCTTGGTGCTATGAGAGACACGCGGACCTCTCTCAGGCTTGGTTTTAATACCAGCACACCGTCGCGCGTTCTTCAACGGAGCGTTCGTGAGCTTGTACTCCATTTGCTTTCTGTCAGCTCTGATGCCGAAGCACCGCAGTAAGGCTGCCTTTGCTACATGGTAACTGTTGAAGTCCTCCTCGCAAAGGTACCCTATTCTACCCATTAAGTCGCATGGAAAGACACTCAATAAGGCGATAGACCAATAGTCTTCGTCGAGCCCTAGGTCTGTGCAAACACTCTCGTAAGAGGTGAGGTAACTCTCTATATCCTCGCCCTCTTCGAATGCATGGATCCTCGAATTTACTTGAGACCATCTAAGGCACTGTATTGATCTTCTTGTCTCTTCCAGTTTTACCTTTAGGGTTTCCTTCCACTGCTCTCTCTCTTGCTCTCGCCTTTCCTGACGCTTCTGTTCCTCACGCCTTTCCTGACGTTCCTGTTCCTGTTGCTTTTCAATCTCGTTCCAAGTTTCTTTAATATCTTCACTGGTCAGATTCAAGCCCTCGATAGCGCCAACAATTGCGTGTTTTTTCATCCCCGCATCTACTTCTGCTCCCAGCTCCTCCCCCAGAATCAGGAGCTGATTCTTCAACAAACGCTTCCAATCCATGACAGAGAACTAGTGTGGTGCAGCTCACTCTCTACCCAGAAGTTCCGTAAATAACTGCTTCTGTGGTAGCCTCTATCAGCGAAAAGATTACACTTCTATCTTATCAGCCTGGCAACCAAAAAACCAAAGCCAGCACTCACCAGTCCACAGCTGCCAGTCTCCATGATCTCGGGGTGTTGTTCATTCTCCGTCCTCCAGGCTCACACTCAACCGCTTGCCACCCAGTTGTAGCGGCTCGCGGCGACCGCAGTCTGCGGGTAGCGGGGCCGATCGCCGTCGCTCTGTCGAGCCAAGCACCAGGGGAGAGCTTTGAGCAAACTTAACGGATTTATTTACATCTTTACAGTGAGTTGTCGAGATGACAGAAGAGAAGAGAAGAACGTTGGGCGAGGCACTCCACGCCCTTTTTGTTGACCCCCGTTCCCTAGGTCCCTAGGTTGGGGATCACTATATAAAACAATGTGGACCAATGGTGATGTGGCTGTTCCTCTCAATGAAGTACCACCGCCCATCATGTCTGTTCATAGAGGCACAACACAGGCTTGCACATACACACACACCCTTGCCACTAGTCGCAGCGCTGCCGTAGAACAGGGGGGGGGGGAGAGCGGAAGACGCACGGGCGCCTCAACCCCTTTGATGCCGGCCTCGGGCTGCGTTCCCACGAGCAGATCTTAGCGCGCCCTTTCGAGAGGTGCCAGGTTCGTGGAATCATCTGGGGAGAGCCCTTTGACCAGCGCCGTTGTCGTCTGCCGGTTAACGCGCTAACGATGCGTGGCCCAGGCGGGAGATAGAGCGGCGGCTCCAAAACCCTCTTTGGCGACATTCCACACTGTTGGCGCCGCTGTCAATGAGTGGGCGCCGTCTCGTGGAGTCGGCCTCTGTGGCCTCCTCCGTTCAGCCGTGGCGAGACTGTCCTTTTGGCACTAATCCGGCGTGGCGAATGACCCGCTGGGTCCAGGCATAGCTTGATCGCTACAGGAGAACGCCATCCTTCAGCACGACGTGTCCGATAATGGTTAGCTTGCGTGCTCCAAAGTGACACTTTTTCAAGTTTAGTGGGAGGCCTGCTAAAACCTGTTCTAAGTGAAGAAGGTGCGTGGAAAAATCAGGCAAAAATAGCAACACATCATCTAAGTAGCACAAACACGTGTTCCATTTGAAGCCTTGAAGCCTCGTAGGATAGTATCCAACATGCGCTCAAATATTGCCGGCGCATTGCATAGGCCGAATGGCATCACGTTAAATTCGTATAAGCCGTCTGGTGTAACAAAGCAAGCTTTGGCCTATCATCTGGATTCATGGGCACTTGGTAACAACCAGAGTGTAGATCAAGAGAGGAAAGGAACTCTGCGCCTTGAAAAGAGTCCAGGATAAACATCATTTTGCGTTAATTTGTTTAGACGATGATAATCTATGCAAAAGCGTATCGTGCCATCTCACGAAATATGCAGAAACGGCTGCTCTACCAGCCGCGTAGCACGTGACGAGGCGCTTTTCCTGCTGCAACGTTTTCTTCTGCGTGACGGTGCTCCTCCTCAACTTTTGAGCTACCGAGGCCGCGTCTTCGTCGTGGATGTTGTTCAAGAACTTCTCGCTGAATGTCATGTGATCACCTCTGTATTATCGCAAATCGCCCACAAACAAACGTCCTGACCGAACGTTTCAACCGCACTCTTGGCTACATGCTTTCTATATATGTCACAATCAACCACTCCAACTGGGATCTTATTCTTTCCTACGTAACTTACGCTTACAACGCGGCACTTCAAACGAGGACAAGCTTTTTTCTCTTCTTCTCACTCTATGCTCGTGAGCCATCATCTCCAATCGGCACTATTCTCCCCTACCGACCCGACTCAGCCGAAGGCACACCAGTTTTCGAAGCCGCTCGGTATGCGGAAGAATGTCGCCAATGAGCTCGCACCCTAACAACACAAAAACAAAGGCTACAGAAATTTTGTCACGATTACGGATTGTTCCACTGCCAGTTTTCGCCGAACTCTCTTGTTTGGCTGTGGGTGCCTCGCATTGCTGCTCCTGGTACCTTTCTTGGGGCAGACTTGACATACTTTTTGGGGCAGACTTGAAATTGCGTTTAATAAATTTTAACACACTGTTGGCCTTGCCAGTTACGTAACCAATATGCTTATTTCAAGATAAATCGGCAGACAAGTATACGACAAGGTATCTAAAATGTTCAACATGGTCAAGTTGTGCTCCTGACAAGCTGCAGGATGAGTGAAAGGGTTTGCGTTATCTGGTAAAACTAAGGAAGCAACATTTTCTACACTCAAACACGTCTTCCATTTCTCACTCTACCTTATCACAGTGTTAAGATCACAATGTGAAGCACAAATATTGTCCATACTGTGTATTGATTTATAAATAACACAATCATCTGCGTACAGCCTCGCGGTCGATGTTAGCGTATCTCATAAAATTAATAATAAGGACCAAAAAGAGTAAAGGACGCAGTACTGAACCGCGTTGCACACGGAAGTTACGCTGGTATATCAGGAGGACGCACCTTTCACTCAGACGGACTATTTTTTTAGAATCTGAATAATACCTCATTCAACCGAGAAAAGATGCAGGCAGACCTAAAAAAGATGATTTATGGTAAAAAGCGCCTATCGAATGGTGTCAAACGCTTTCTGAAAGTCTATAATAATACCTTCCTGCCCCGGCCCTCGCGCTTCTTCATCTTCTGTCCAAAGGCTCATACCGCTTCACCCTTCCCGCTTTCTTTTAATTACCCCTCCTGGGGTAATACTTGAAGACATTCCCAATTGAAGCACATTCAACAGATCCACGTTCACCAGTGTACCAGACAGTCTTCAAAATTCCGTTCTGGGTGGCTGTCTTGGTCACAGAGTAAGGCCCATAAAATTTGGCACTGGAATCTCTTATTCCTTTTCTCACTAGTACGAGGTCGGTGACTTGAATGTCTGGCATGTCTGCTCGATGCCTCTTGTCGAAATTCTTTTCATTCGTTTTCGGTACCTCTCCTCCTGTGATTTTTGTTGCCTCTCCTCGACAATCTTGAGGTTTTCCAAGAGTCCCAACTCACGGTCTGCCTGCAGAATAGGGGTCTCCTGTAGAAGCGTACTGTGGACTGCACCCCAAGCCACTTGTGTAGGATCGGTTATGATGTTTTACGGCTGCTTCTAAAGAACATTTCCATCCCCAGGAAAACTATCGTACATCTTGATGTATTGTCTCACGTCCCGTATGGCACGTTCTGCAAGCCCATTCGCCGCAGGATGGTATGGCGCACAGAACTTGATCGATACATTGTAATCGACGCGAGAACGAGGCGAGCAGCGGGCCCCGGCCTTCTTGGATGGTGACTTCGTTCTGCGTCGGTGGGACCTTGGGTGTCGGTACATCGGAGGAGGTCGTTGCCACGAAGGGGCACTCCCTCTGTCCTGGAAGTCCTCCTGGCTCCTGTTGCCACTTCCGCCGTTACCTCCCCGTACTCCTTCTTCGAGATTTCTTCCGGAGCTGTTCCGTCCTGTCATTTCCAGGTTGCTCTGAAAACGGCCACCACCAGAGCCGTTTTGTCCTACTGCTTCCATGTTGCTTCGCGAGCGGCCACGTCGCCGACGAAAGTAGCGGCCACGGAACCGCCGTGGAGGGCGCCGGGGTGGGGTTCGTTGAAAACCTCCTCTTCGGCGTACGCTGGCCGTGGCTCATCGACAATGAAACGCTGCGGTGGAAGCGGTGGCGGTGGTGGGGCTCGCGGAGGTGCTCGTGGCACTCCTCTGAAACGCTGGTTGTATCGCCAAGGGTAGGGCCTCCCCACGCCGTCCATGATCCACCGTCTAGGAGCCGGGTCGCTCTGGTCCTGGTGCGGTGGCAGTGACCGCGATGAGTCTCGGTTTCCTGCTTCCTCCCTTCGATCTTCCCCTCGGCCACGCCTTGACGCCGGCCCGCGCCTTCGTTGATTGCGACGTGGAATCCAGCGGGGTCGGAACGGGCGCCTGTCGGCCGCGTACGGGCTACCCTGAACAGGCTCACCATCGGGTCCGGTCACATTGGCTGCCTCGCAGCCCTTATCGCCGACCACGACGTCAAACTCGACGGTCTCACCTTCGCCAACGCTGCGCAGCAACTTCTGTGGGTTGTTGCGCGTGATGGCCGTCTGGTGGACGAAGATGTCCTCGTGAGTGTCGTTGCGGTTGATGAAGCCATAGCCGTTCTTGACATTAAACCACTTCACCGTTCCCAGGATCCTCTCGGCGACGATAGGCTTCTTCCTGCCACTGAAACGACTCTCTTCGCCCATTGCCAAGTTGGCGGTTATCTTCGGAAGGGGCCGGGTGCCGGTCACAGCTGCTGGAAGCCCGCCTGGATGCGTGATGCGCTTCTGGTGGCTTGACCAGTCCGATTTACTCCGACTGAAACAGCTGCTTGACTCGGCGGTTATGCTTGTTTCCGAAGCTGATGGTATGTTCTGAAGACACGCGAGGAGGTCATCTAGAGTCTTTGGTGACAGTATTTGCACTTGCTTCAACACGTTAGTGTGCAATCCATGCATTATTAAGGCAACTACGGCCGTAGATGGAAGCAAAGGCTCCGCCAGCTTTAAAAGACGGCGTTTCTCAAAGAAGTACTCGACAAGGCAGCTTTGCTCAGACTTGAAATTAAGCGCCGTGTTCCATCTTTCTACTGGATTGCTTCGGAATGCAGTCAAAAACTTTTTCCTCCACTGGCTCCAAGAGTCGTCACTGTCTTCCAGAATGCATGTTTCATACCACTTTCGCGCAACACCTCTCAAGTAAACGCGCATGTTGGTGATTTTAGCCTCATCAGAGAGCCACTTGTTTTTTCCAGCGGCATATTCGTAGAAATCAAGCCAACTTTCTGGATTTGAAGACACACCGTCGAAAGCATCAGGTTCTACGAAATTAGGTGTCGGTCTCTCAGCATTCAGAGAGCTTATAAGAGATGTCATTATTTGGTTTTGTTGAAGCATCTGTTCCTGTTGCAGCTGAAAAGCTTTCAAAACGAGGCTCACCTCTTCCGTCGAAGATCGTGATCCTGAGTGTTGTCGACGCGCTGGTTCAAGAACTAGGTCGTTGAAGGTCGCCACACGCAAGTTCACTTTCACAGCACCTTTCCGTCGTAGTTCAGTAGTGTCTACGGCTGCCTTTTCCACAACCAGGTTTACGAGTTCTTCCGAGCTGAGCTCAAGAGGTAGGTCTACCGCTGCTTCGTCTTGAACTTGGTACTTCGAAAAGATGATCTCCTCGGAGGTCTCGTCTATGAAGAACGTCACCCACATGATGGCTTCGATGGCCGGCTGCGCCAAAATAATGTAGTGTTCCTACTTAAAATAACGGAACAGCATTAAAGCTTCAGTATGGAACTGGCGTCCATCTTAATCTGCTTTATTTTTCACTTCATCCTCCTCTTCCTTCCTGCCCCGGCCCTCGCGCTTCTTCATCTTCTGTCCAAAGGCTCATACCGCTTCAAAGTATACGACAAGGTATCTAAAATGTTCAACATGGTCAAGTTGTGCTCCTGACAAGCTGCAGGATGAGTGAAAGGGTTTGCGTTATCTGGTAAAACTAAGGAAGAAACATTTTCTACACTCAAACACGCCTTCCATTTCTCACTCCACCTTATCACAGTGTTAAGATCACAATGTGAAGCACAAATATTGTCCATACTGTGTACTGATTTATAAATAACACAATCATCTGCGTACAGCCTCGCGGTCGATGTTAGCGTATCTCATAAATCAATAATAACGACCAAAAAGAGTAAAGGACGCAGTACTGAACCGCGTTGCACACGGAAGTTACGCTGGTATATCAGGAGGACGCACATGCCACTCAGACGAACTATTTTTTTAGAATCTGAATAATACCTCATTCAACCGAGAACAGATGCAGGCAGACCTAAAAAAGATGATTTATGGTAAAAAGCGCCTATCTAATGGTGTCAAACGCTTTCTGAAAGTCTATAATAATACCAAATTGGCTTGATAACCTTTATCATAATAACCTAAAACAGGAGAAAATTTGCCCGGTTGTGTAACACAAGACAGACTAGACCTAAAAGCACGCTGAAATGTACAGTAAAAAATCATTTGTTTCCAAGTGCTTTATAATAACGCTATATATAACGGTTTCAAAAGTTTTACCACATACGCTGGTCAAATAAATTGGCCGTTAGTTGACAACATTGTTTTTGTTTCCAAACTTTGGTATTTGCGCAACATTTGCTAGCTTTTATTTAGACGGAAGTTTCTTATATTCAAGCGATTTTGAAAAAAGGACAGTGAAATATGGTGCTCAAGCTGTTGCAGAACTCTTCAATACGTGAATAAAAATGGCATCAGGTCCGGGAGCCGAGTTAACTTGAAGTCGTGCAAGCAGAGTTCACACACCACTAGCGGTATTACCAATGTTATTATCCAGTGGTGAAAATTTCTGCGGGCATTCCACCTTGAAATGGTTCGGAAAACGCAGATTGAAAATATTCGTTTAAGCAGGCTGCCATCTCTGCATCCTCCGAAAAGGTCGTTTCACCAGCAGTTAAACCAGGAATGCTAAAAAACGTCTACTAAATTGATTTCATGTGCTGGCATGTTTCCTCGGAGTTTATTCAGCATTCTTTCCAGGGATACAAAAAAAGTTATTTTTCGCTTCTCATAATTGTTTTTTTAAGTCGACTTGATTTTGCGAGTATTCCCCAAACACGAGCAGTTTTTGATGAACAAAAATGCTTGAAAGTGCGATTTGTTTATCATTTATCTTCCTTATGCTTGCGATAATACGGTGTTTGTCAGCTCTCCGCTTTCCAGAAATAACCTGAGATGGTACATGACTACTGGCAAAACTAGCAAGCTCGAATTTATAAAGTTCTCAAGTGTCAAATTGACCAGGTCAATAGGACGTGCGCAGAGTCACAAGCTTAGCGAAAGCTGCTGTTTTATAATTGCTATAGAGTATTGTTCATGCAGTAGAGTGGAGGAAAAATCTCAAGTTGCGAAATCCTATCGGACAATCACCTAGATCAGGAGACAGCTCGTCTCAGGTGTCAGAGAACGTCAGTTGTTTGGCAGCAGGGTGCGCTGCATCGAGTGCACGTCGGAAACATACGTATCAGTTGCGCAGTTGTGAACGGCTGAAATGGGGTGCCTTCTCAAGATGAAGCTTCCTCGAGGTGGCGGCACTCTTCAATTACGCCATCTATAGCCGTTACGTTGGAAAAGACGGGCACGTTGAATGCCTCGTCTGTGATTCCGTTCAAGATTGAAAGGTTTCGCGAGCCTCTGACATTTTGCGATCAGCCTTCTGATTAAGGCTATAACAACTCTTGAATTTCGGTCAAGTAGGGTTTGGTAGTAGTCTGACAATGTACGCTGAATCGTTTAGTGGTAGCACCCTGAGCAGAAAGTTGGTTGCCTAAAAGGTAGCAAGGTGGTTGTTTATATGTCTCAGCTTGTAACTGGGTGCTCATGGGCCTCTAACCAGACACGACGAGTTTCTTCGAGATAGAATATCACACTTGCCACCACAATGTTGGGATGCCCCCTATATAGAATGCTAATAATTGTGGCTACTGGACCACTTATTTATGTTATCTCTCCTCTACATTTACCGAGATCACAGGGTCACTTTAGGGTGATGAATTGAGATGTTGTTATTGGTGTTGCAACAGTAATCGTGTCTTCACCCGGAGCTATGGTGTAAGACGTAAGGAGGCGTTCACTACAGAGGTGCATCGTCAAGAAACAAACAGAAAAGCTTACTCCGACCCTCCACCGAAAGTTACGTGAAAATAACGATTTGTCCGCAGCAAACCAGACCTGAGTTCACGCAATAAAAATGCCAACTTGTTTATGTCTTAACTCAGGCACATTAAAGCACATATTGTAGCATCCACTGTTAAAATCAGGCCAAACCACACCACAAGTTTACCGAAGCTATATCTTCATGTTTTTATTTCCTTTCGTTGCGTGTTACGTTTTCCACAACATCTAATAACCTTGCGCCCTTTTCGGGCGTAATAGCCGCAATCCGATCTAATTTTGACGGCGTGTGGGTCAGGTGCTTGTGCCGAAGGATTAAAAACTGTTTGCAATTACTGAATCTCTTATTCAGATGAAAAATATTGCTGAACCATGTCACTCAGACGTATCCTGGTGGTTGCATACAGCGTATTGAGGATCTCGCTGTGAATGACTAAGACTGGTGATCAACGGCTAAGAAAGTCACCAAGGCTGCGTGTATTGTGTGCGGATATAAAAAAGGCTGCCAGACCAGCTAGGTTGGCCTTAGGAGCTACATCAAACTAATCATGTGGTATTTGATTTTCTCTTTGTGCTTCTCAGAATCGTTTTACTGTTTTAGTCAAACAGAACAACATTACCCATATAGAATGCTTGAATGGGGTTGCTGTCACAAGAGCACATGGTTTACCTCAGTCTACGTAATACTTGTTCTCTGCGTCAACGTTTCCTATGTGCGGGCTCATATCTCTTCCAATACGTGTTCAACGATGTAAGTCACGTACGTATCAATTATTCTTCCATAAATTAAACGATCGTACTCGTCCCATTTGGTGAAGTTTACTTTTAAAAACAAAAGTTTTTTTATTCTCAACATGGCGGGTTCGCCTTACCTAATGCCTTGTGAAGAATATGACTCGAAAATCCAAGCATAGTAGTCGCTTGCTGTAATATTGATCAATTCATAAAATCTGCAATTATCAAGATAGTCAGGAACTATGGAGCTTTTCTGATATAACCACAATCGCTCAGTTATGTTGAACACCTGCGTATAAGTAAAATACACCAAAGGCAAGTTCTTGGCAATATTCCTCAAGTGCCCATTGATTCTGCCAGTACAATACAATATAAAAAGTGATATGCTGAGCAAGACTTGTATCACCTAGCTAATCATGAACACGCCTTAAGACCCATGCCCGTGCATGCTTACCTGAAGTTAGCAGAACTGAAATGCTCGGGTAGATGCGTGCAATAATTTAGGGGCCCTTTACGTAAAAACATATGGAAAAATAATACCACTCTATGTTACTGCCAAGACTTATATCTAGTGAGGTGTACTTAGTAAATATTAAAGATATATAAAGAGTATATATATATATATATATATATATATATATATATATATATATATATATATATATATATATATATATATATATATATATACACTACCAACTCCTACCCATCACTACCTTCTTACGTCACAGGATTCCCCTCCCCCCGAAATAATGCGCGCGTTGCATATTACAATGCCTGATGAACGAGCAGTCTTAGGACAAACACAAAAAATGTTCAAATGGGCTGTAGTTCCACGTCAGATTGAAGTTCCATAAATTCGCACAAAGATTTCACAGGAAATGGCAGCAATCCGGCGTTAGTACAGCTCTGGTGGGCGAGGCTGCCTGTTGCGTTCTGGAAAACACAAGTACACCTTGGGCGTAGAAACTGATGAATTAGCTGCCATCGTTGCAAGGAGTGGACGCTGTTAGAAAGCGTTGCAGTAGATCGGTCTTCGGCGTCGTTGCCCTTGCTGCGTGCGTGCTCGTTGTCGTAAAATAATGGGATGGTGCCTGAATCCTTGCGTGGTGGGACTGGTGACTTCTTGTCTTTTTCGGTGTTTCCTGAGGTTTCGGAGCTGTAATCTTAGGCGCAGTCTTGATATTTTGTGCCAACTTCGTTTCTGGCGCCGATCCCTTATACGAAGATGCCTCGCTTCTTGAATTTGTTTTAAGAAGCTTGCTTTGCGTCGTCGTCGTTGTTGGTGTGTCCGTTGTGGTTCATGAAGTTTGTGGAGTTGCCTTTGTTGAAATTGCTCGTCTTGTTGCGAAAGTTGGTCAGATGGGCATCTTTCAGGAACATTTGTCTGCATTTCTTTGCATGGTGACGTGATCAGTAGGTAGCTGGTAGTCGATACTGTACTGCTGGGCTTGTCTTGCGATGAAAGCATCGTGACAGACTGATGAGAAATCTCCTAAGATGGTTGTGAGTCATCATTGATTGTAAATACTTCTGTCAGTTGACAATGCGCCGGCGTTGGTGGATTCGAAATTCCTGCAGTGCTTTGACTCACATGTGTGTTATCACCTGACGATGAGAGCACAACAGACATGGCTTTGGGTGGTTCTGATGGCATATGTTTTTCTTTTTGCAGTGTGATTAGGCTGATAATGCCTGTCGAACGACCCTGCTCCGGAACGTCAGGGTATGGGCTGGTATTGTGAAGATTCACCAGCTTGTCACGCGTACATTCCGTCGCACGTTCGAAACCGTCTGTGCCTTGTGTGTGACACGAAGCATCAAGGGAGTCGTCTGGTTCCGTAAAATGTGAAGTGTTGTGGTGCAGTGAACACGTTGAAAATGCCGATTTCATTGCTCTTGTGAAAGCCGGCTTTAGGTTTAGTCTTTTCGCAATATGGTCAAGATTCTTTTCGGTATACGGAGGCTTTACCTTGTCTGTTGCGACGTGCGAGTTACCAGTCCGTGTCCGAATGCATGACGTTTTTTCGAAAGAGTCGTATGATGGTGCAATGGTGGTATATTTTCTCTGAGGTCTCGTTTGAAAAATAGGCTAACTGCGGAAAGACTTCGCGTAACTGTGATGGGTGAGTTCAAAAGCCTTCCGCTGATGAGGTATGGACAGATCTTCATCGTATTTAAACCAAACGATCATTTCTTGTGTGATCTTTTCCTATGACTCGTTGTTTTGAAATATGAGGGTGAGGTAGAATTCGAAGGCGTCACCAAGAGACGTAGTTGCTGAAGTTTGTAACCCTCTCCCGTTCCGACCATGATGCAGCGGTAGCGTGGAGCTCGAACAGGTCGAACCAGTCCTGTACAGGTCCATCGTCTGCTCCTCCAGTCTACTTGAGGATGGGAAGCTCTGTCGATGATTCTGTCGAGATGCCGGTAACTGCATACCACTGAAATCACCTCTTCTGTGGTTAATATTCAGTTGAGGCGTACTGCCGGTGCCTTCGTGAATGATGTGAGGTTAATGAGCGGTGGCCAGGTCTTCATCCTGTCGACTCGTGTGACGCTATGATGAATGGCAGACGTGGCCTGGCACATACGCCATGTTTATTTCATTCTCCTTTCTTCTTCCTCTACCTTTACCAACTCCTCACTACCTTCTTACGTTATATATATATATATATATATATATATATATATATTATATATATATATATATATATATATATATATATATATATATATATATATATATATATATAATATATATATATTGTAAGATGGCGTCCAGTACCTTCAAGACTCTTTTTTATTGTCTCGAGTATGTGGCCCACAACCTAAACTGGAGTGGTGATGATGAGTATGTACAGATGAAAATATGGAACGAGTAATGATGCTCACACTTACTTTCCCCGCGCACTGGAGCGGCCGGCCCGGCCGAGACTTAGGCGAGAAAGGTACGGTGAACAAAGGGTTTAAGGCGTGAAACGTGAACTATCTCGGATGCTCGGTAACGACGGTCCGAGGAACCCACGACGGGAGTGACAAGGTAATTGATAGGAGATGTTTGTTCACTAACAACGTAAGGTCTAAGAAAGCGTGACTGAAACTTTTCACACAATCCGGGTGCACGAACAGGCGTCCAAAGTAGTACTTGGTCTCCAGGACGGAAGGTGACGTCTCGACGAAAGCTGTCATAGCATTGCTTGCGGTCTAGTTGACTGGCCTCCGTGTTGAGTTGAGCACGTTGCCGTGTGTCAGCAAGCCGGGAGAAGAAATTTTCTGGCGTAGTCGTGGACGTTTTTGTCGTTATAGTGAAGAAAAAGGCGTCAATAGTGAATGTCGGTGCACGACCATAGACGAGGATGAAAGGGGAATACCCGGTGGTTCGTTGAACAGTGGTGTTGTGTGCAAACGTTACGAACGGCAAGATTTTGTCCCAGTTATCGTGGTTCGGTCCGATGTACACGGATATCATGTCGACTAGAGTCCGGTGGAATCGCTCTGTCAGGCCATTTGTCTGCGGGTGGTAAACGGAAGTGGTCTTATGAACTGTGCCACAAGTTTTAGAATTTAGTCAAGAATTGTCGACATGAAAGGCTTGTCGCGGTCACTCAACAACATGCGAGGTGCACCATGACGCAACACAATGGCTTCTAAAAAGAAGGCGGCAACGTCTGAGGCGGAGCTAGTGCGTACAGGAGTGGTCTCCGTGTATCGAGTGAGGTGGTCGATGGCTGTGACGATCCAGCGGTGCCCCGCTGGCGTTACGGGAAGTGGTCCGACGAGGTCTATTCCGACAACGACAAAAGGTGTATCGGGACATGAAATGGGTTGCAATAGTCCAGCAGGAGCAGAAGTTGGTCCTTTCCGGCGTTGACACAGCGCACAAGAAGCGACATAATTAGCCACAAAAGTAGAAAGACAAGGCCAGAAGAAACGGCTCCTAACGTGGTTGTAAGTCTTCTGAAATCCCAACTGTCCAGCTTATGGGTCGTCGTGGAGTGCTTCGAGAACTTGTTTTCGCAGTGAACGGGGAAGTACTGGCACCCACCGATGCTCATCCGCGTTGTAAGTATAGTGCTGCAGGACATTGTTGTCTAGCTTGACCTGCCGTAGCTGACGACGTAGTCTGGCATTAGGTGGAGAAGGTGTCATTCAAGTACCCGATGATGCGGTTACAGTATGGGTCATCACGTTGGCACGCGGCAAACTGAGCGCTGCTGTTTAAAGATAGTGACCCAGCAACTGCCAGTGGTGATACCGTGAGTGCAGAGGAAGCCGCTTGATCACCTGAGGGGCATCGAAAATGCGTGGTTGAAGATGAAAGTGGCAGAGGGCAGCGAGAGAGAGCGTCGGCATCCTGATTGCCAGACCTGTACACAACGTCGAAAGTGTACTCTTGCAAACGGAGTATCCAGCGACCGAGTCGCCCAGACGAATTCTTCAGCGAGGACAACCAGCATAGGGCATGGTGGTCAGTAATGACAGGGAAGTGACGTCCATACAGATATGGTCAAAACTTCTGGATGGCCCAAACGACAGCAAGACATTACTGCTCTGTTATCGAGTAGTTCTGCTCCGCAGGTGTTAGTGCGCGGCTGGCATATGCAACTACTCGCTCACGTGAAGTGTCGTCGCGCTGGGGGAGGACGGCACTGGTTCCGTGGCCACTGGCATCTGTGTGAAGGAAAGTGGGTGCGCTCTCATCGAAGTGACGGAGGACGGGGTCTGATGTCAAAGCACGTTTAAGGGCTTGGAAAGCACACTCGCACTCGTCAGTCCAAGTAAAGGCCGTTCCTGACGTCAGAAGCTTGTGTAACGGCCCCGCAATGGCAGCAAAGTGACTGATTAAGCAGCGGAAGTAAGACGCCAGGCCGACGAAACTTCGCAATTGTTTTTGATTGCCCGGTCGTGGAAAATTAAATACGGCAGCAACCTTGTCGGGGTCGGGTCGAACGCCTTCTTTACTGACAAGGTGACCCAATACTTTGATACTCCTGCTGGCGAAGTGGCACTTCTTTGTATTGAGCTGAAGCCCAGTGTTCGATATGAACGTAAGAACTTCGTCCAAACGCTTAAGGTGCCGAAGAAAAGTAGAAGAATAAATTACGATGTCGTCCAATTAGCATAAGCAGGTTTTCCACTTGAGACCACGTAAGACAGTATCTATCATGCGCTCGAATGTTGCTGGAGCGTTGCATAAGCCAAAAGGCATGACGTTGAACTCATAAAGCCCATCAGGCGTTGCAAACGCTGTTTTCTCCTTGTCTGCTTCGCGCATAGGTATTTGCCAATACCCCGATCGAAGCTCAAGGCGGGAGAAATACTCTGCGCCTTGTAGGGAGTCCAGGGCATCATCTATGCGTGGCAACAGATATACATCTTTTTTTCGTTATCTTATTGAGCGCTCTGTAATCAACACAAAAGCGGACAGAGCCATCCTTTTTCCGGACCAACACCACAGGAGACGACCAAGAGCTGGATGAAGGTCAAATAATATCCCGTTTGAGCATATTGGGGACGTTTTCCTCACTCAATTGCTGTTCCGACAAAGACAGACGGTATGGGCGGCGGCGCACAATGGAGCTGCCTTCGGTTTCGATGTTGTGCTCTGCAACAGAGGTACGGCAAAAAACTTTGCAATGTACGTCGAACGACGAGCTGTGTCTTTGGAGAAGGTCAAAGAGGTCTCTCTTTCGCTCAGCAGTGAGGTGAGGACTTATGGCAGCATTTAAAGCAGCAGTGGTTGCCTTGTTGTCGGTTGGAGCAGACAAAGGCGGTAATTCTGCGTGAAGAGGAACCAGCGAAAAAGGCTCGCTGTCAGCGAAGCTGCTCACAGCAGTGCCCTGGGGCAGCATCACTGGCGAAGAAGTTGGGTTCAAGGCGGTGACCAATGCCTTACCGTCGTTAAACCGCTCAAGGCCGGGTGCAATGGTAAGCCCCGCAGGTTTGGAGGGAACTGGTTGAGCAATGAACACGCCACCGTTAACTATAGTATCCGAAGCGATCGTGAGAATTCGTTCATCTCCTGGCGAAATGAAACAATTCGCGGCAGCAACGAAACGGAAGCTGTATAGATCGACATCAGATGAACTCTCAGTAGCTGACATATGAATTACTCGCTGACGACACGATATGAAAGCTGATGCCGAAGAAAGGAAGTCCCATCCTAAAATGACTGTGTGAGTGCACAAAGGAAATGTAAGAAAATGTGGTGAAGGATGGCATCTATAAAAACGCGGACTGTACAAACACTTGAAGGCTGAATAGGGACTCCATCTGTGCAACGAAGGGGAGGGCCATCCTATGGCGTCCTAACTTTTTTCAAGTGGGCACAAAAGTCTGCACGAATTACGGAAAGTGATGCGCCTGTGTCTACACACCAATAAAACATTTGATGGGCGGTCTGGAGGAGTTTGACGCAGTTAGAAAGATGCAGCTTTCCCTCCCGAAGCTGCACTGTTTAGTTTTCCAGTTGGTGGTCGGGAATTGATGTAAAAGGTCGGGGAGAGGAGGAACGCCGCATCGGTGAAGGCGAGCGACGACGTGAGAAACGGGAACTGCCAACTGAGCCAAAGTGCTGCGGAGACGGCGACCGGCATGTGCTGTTCTGATACAGTCGGCGATAGAGTGGTCCAGTTGGGCAGAAGTCGTCTTGTTAATAGTCACCTTAGCTTCGTCTTTCGTCTTGTTGACGGCGTCGGCAAAACCTTGAAATATGACCCCGGATGCCGCAATAAAAGCAAGTCGGTCGTGTAGTGCGCCAGGTGTTGTAAGGCTGGGAAGATGGTCGCGGTGCGAGCGAGTTGAGCGAACCATGCACATCGGGCGCTCGTAGCTGCATTGGGCTGTGCTGTGCAGGTGTTCTAGCAGCAACCTGAGCATAAGTTGGCATGGCCACAGGATATGAACTCGGAACAGGTGTGGTAGTCATCGAGGCCAGGCTTTGGTGGGGCGCAGGTGCCGTTGCAGCAACGTGAGCATAAATTGGCATGGGCACGGGATGTGAGCTCGGAACTGGTGTGCCTACGATCAAGGCCAGTTCCTCCCTCACGACGTCGCGTAAACTAGTAGCAGGTGGCGTCGTTCGAATATCAAGGTGGCGAGGTGAAGTCTGTGCATGAAGTTCCTCGCGGATGATAGAGCGGATCAATGGACGCAGCTCTGTTGTGTCATGTTGCGAAAGACGGGGACGCCAACCCGGTCCCGAAGGCGCCACTGCTTTCAACTCCGCCGGGAAGGTCACCAGCCGTTTGGCAGCGTATGTTTCTCAGCTCGCGACTGCTTCTGCGCAGAGGCTGATAAGACGAGCGGACGAGACGACGGTGAGTTAAACAAGGTTTATGTACAGCATATATACAGAGGCGTTACAATTTCGGCACTGGGGCCGACAGAGACTCGAAGAGCCGAGCTCTCCTCTCTAACACATAGGTCAACTTTTCGCCTAAGACCGCCGACTCACACACATGTCGGCTCTCCGACACGGGGACTCCTCTCACATAGGACCGCCGATCGCGACACGCCGCAGGGCTTTTTTTTATATGCACCGGGTCCAACCAAAATGTCCAATCAGAAGCGCCGCTGGTCGTCAGGGCAGATTCCTCCAATGGGGTCGCCGCTGGGCCACGTTACCCCCAGACACGAGGACGCCGGCTCGCTGTCACGAGCGCTGCTGACTCACTGCACGTGGGCCAGAGAGGCGCCGCGCGTGTTTACGCCGTTGAGTTGTTCGTGTCAGGCGGACTGCGGGCTGGCCTTGACCCAGATTGCCTTTTTCAGAGGCACGGACGTTTGACGAGGACTCGCTGGCATAACAGCACCCCCGCCGCCAGACAATGCACCGGAAAGACGAGCTGCTTCCACGGGGCTCGGATGTCAGGTGCGCTCGTTCGCCAGGTCCCTTCAGGTTCGCCTCCAGGGCCGGAAACACATCCCATTTTTGACGACGGATCCCAGCTCCACTGGCTTGTCGCCACAACTTGTCGACCAGCTTCACTCGTCTCTTCTGACCACCTTCGGTTTCAGCACTTGTCGATGGTTCTGCAACTTGCTAAGAACGGTTCGACAACAAACAACACACGACACAAGCAAGTGCCCTCGGTCACCCGCCAGAACACCAGACAAAGTATAGTACAACATATACCCAGCTAAGTGTCTATCGGAATTTCGTTCCCTCTACATCAAGAGGCACATGTGGGACAAAAGACCCTTAAAATGACAACTCATTTTTTTTTCCACGTACAACAACGTAACGAATTAGAATACAACTTAAAGTTGGCTCCTTGAGCTCACTCCTGACGAGAGCGCTCGGCCCAGCTCGTGATGAGCTCAAAATTTTGCCCCGAATTGCCAGCCAGAAACCGAAAGGTTGAGAAGGTACTAGCTAGAACGCACTGCTCAATGCACCTCCATTAGCGTTTAGCTTTCCTTTTTTTTTAGCGAACTTCAAAGTTGCGCTGTGGAGCAACGTGCTCCACCTCAGTAACCGGCCACATTTAGGCGACGCTACCTATGCGGCACCAAGAGCGGCTCACACTTTCGACGTTGCACAGGGGAACAACGATACGGCTTGCTACGGATTGACTCCTCACCGCTTAGCTCGATATCGTGTTCGATCACCCTCGTGTTTCCGGGGCGGTCCGAAAACACGTCTTCAAACTCGGAACCAATCTTTCTCAGGTCCTCTTTCTCAGGTCCTCCTTCACTTAAGCTAGGCTCTAGGTTTATCTGCTCCCGGATTACTTTCGATCCCCCTTCAATTACCTTACTAGAACTCAAAATTTCTGCTTCCTCTTCCTTTGAAGCATTCAACAACAGATTTACGACCGCTTGATGTTGAACGTATGGTTTCATCAAGTTGTAAATTTTGTCCGGCCGCCTTCCTAATTTCACTTCATAATTTGTATCGCAAGGCCTCGATAATACTTTGGCGGGCCCTTCCCAATCAACCTCAAGCTTGTTCTTTTTGAACGGCTGCAGCAGCATTACCTGACTCCCTACTTCAAAAGCACGCTTCTTCACCGATTCCTCGTAGTGCTCCTTCGACAGCACTTTTGCCGCGTTTTTCTGGCTTTCCACTAGCGCTTCAATTTGGCTTTCCACTAGCGCTTCAATCGAGAGATCCTCACGCTGCTCTCGAATGAGCGTCTCTCGATCAACTCTCGGCAGCTCGCTCCAACTTTCCGCCACAGGCGAGAGCGTTGCAACCCTCTCGCTCTGACTCAATGGCGCCATGTCGTCTCCCCTTTCTACGGAAACCGCGCCGGTCGGTTCGGCGACGGGCCGCTCGCGTGACTGCTCACATGACTCATGCGGAAACTTTCCTTTCTGGGGTTCCGTCGACCCGCCGACAAGGTCACTTGAGAGTTCACCGCATTGAACCAGATCAAGCTGCCGCGATAGCTTCCGCGCTTGCGATCGCGTGAGAGCCATGCACGCTAAGTTGGGGAAGAACGATTTGCCCTGCTCTTTGAGAAGCTGCTCTGAGTTGTTGGAGAAAAGATAAGGAAAACGATCATTTAGCGCGGCAGACACAGCCGCTTCGGTGCGAAGCTCACCGAACGGGCCTTTAATGACAACCGTGGCGATAGGTAAGCGAACACTCTGCTCCTCGGCGACCTGCCTGATCCACGCGCATTCTCCTGTGAAGTCATCCGGAGACACCAATGAAGGATGGACAACGTCCATGGTTGCCGCTGAGTCTCTAAGTGCTCGGCACGTTTTCCTCATTCACCCTAATTTCTTGGAGATACGGCTCCAACAACCGAATGTTTTTTTCTGATTCTCGGATCGTTGCGAAAGCAAACTTTTCCTGACAGTTTCTCGCGATGTGCCCTTCCTTTTTGCAGTTGTAGCAGATTAGCGGCTTCCGTTTGTTTTCCGATTCAAATGCCTGTGTGGTAGAAACCTCACTCGATTTCTCCGCTTCTGTTTGCCCTTCCCCTACACTGTCCTTCGTAAGAGACGGGTCCTTCTTGAAATTACGGTGCGGATCGGGTCTCCGTTGATCAGGTTTCTTTGAAAAGCCCTCTTTCCTTTCATCCTTTTCAACGCGCACTGCCCTGCTATGCAACTTTCGGCGAGTATAATACTCCTCAGCTAACTCTGCTGCCTTGTTTAGCTGTACTTCACC
Organism: Rhipicephalus microplus; assembly: GCF_013339725.1. NCBI lineage: Eukaryota > Metazoa > Arthropoda > Arachnida > Ixodida > Ixodidae > Rhipicephalus > Rhipicephalus microplus. Next base: position 223,535,071 of record NC_051167.1, on the reverse strand, counting down.
AAGTTTGTCCTGCAGCCAGTTTGACATCCTCCTCGATGCAGCGGTAGAATTGCTCCAATGCAACGCATTCCACCACTTTATCGCGGTCGTCATAAACACCTTCGCCCTTGAGCCATTCAATCAAATCGGCTTTAAGACGAAACGCGAAGTCAACGTGTGACTCATTCCCCTTTTTAGCATACCGGAACCTTTGCCTGAAAGCCTCGGGTGACAACTTATAACGTCTCAAGAGCACTTCCTTAACCTCGTCATAGCTCTCAAACGCTTCCCTCGACAAGCAAGTTATCGCGTCGGACACTTCGCCGGGAAGAAGAGCTAGCAGGTTCCGCGCCCAAAGAGGCCGCTCCAAAGCGTTTCGCTCACAGACGTGTTCAAACTTGACGAGATACTTCGCCATGTCCTCGCCTACTACGAACGGTGGCAGTTGGTCCCGAATTCTAAAACCGCTGACCTGAACTGTTGGAGAAGCTACGCTAGGCGCCTGCGAACACTGTAGGATTGCCAATTCTAGTCGTTTCAACTCGAGACGCTCCTGTCTCTCGGCCTCCTCGCGACGTTCGCGCCTTTCAGCTTCTTCACGTTCGCGAGCTTCGCCTTCTCGCCTTTCAGCCTCCTCACGGCGTGCTTTAATATCCACCCAGGCCTCATCGACTTCCTCAGCCGACACTCCCTCATCCTTCATGATCTCAAGGATCGCTTGCTTTCGTTTCGCACGGCCCAAAGTAATGCCGAGTTCCTCACAAATTTCGATGAGTTCCTTCACTTTAAGGTTCTCCATCGTTCACACTAGCCTCTTGCTGTTTGCCCCTGTTAACAATTTACTTGCCGTACCCACTATAAGTCAACTAGCAAGACGCGCAAGCAATTTTTCACTCTCCCGTGTTTACCCCCTCCGCATTAACTTTGGTTTCAAAGCACTTCGACTTTGCTTGAAACGATCAAAGCTCACTCTAATGCTTCACACAGCCCTTCTCTAAACTACTACAACCTGAGCTAGAGTAGTCTGGTGAACTGAGGGGAAAACATCAGGCACTCACCGCATCGATGTCACTGACGCCGGCCGATCCCACCGCTGCCACCACTGTTGCGAAAGACGGGGACGCCAACACGGTCCCGAAGGCGCCACTGCTTTCAACTCCGCCGGGAAGGTCACCCGCCGTTTGGTAGCGTATGTTGCTCAGCTCGCGACTGCTTCTGCGCAGAGCTGATAAGACGAGCGGACGAGACGACGGTGAGTTAAACAAGGTTTATGTACAGCATATATACAGAGGCGTTACATTTTCGGCACTGGGGCCGACAGAGACTCGAAGAGCCGAGCTCTCCTCTCTAACACATAGGTCAACTTTTCGCCTAAGACCGCCGACTCACACACATGTCGGCTCTCCGACACGGGGACTCCTCTCACATAGGACCGCCGATCGCGACACGCCGCAGGGCTTTTTTTATATGCACCGGGTCCAACCAAAATGTCCAATCAGAAGCGCCGCTGGTCGTCAGGGCAGATTCCTCCAATGGGGTCGCCGCTGGGCCACGTTACCCCCAGACACGAGGACGCCGGCTCGCTGTCACGTGCGCTGCTGACTCACTGCACGTGGGCCAGAGAGGCGCCGCGCGTGTTTACGCCGTTGAGTTGTTCGTGTCAGGCGGACTGCGGGCTGGCCTTGACCCAGATTGCCTTTTTCAGAGGCACGGACGTTTGACGAGGACTCGCTGGCATAACAGTCATGACTAGAGCTGAGATCAGGCATAACAGGCTGCACCCGAGTGGTTTGAAGATCCTCGAGGCGCTGACAGGTAGCTACAACATCGGCTACAGTCTGGGGATTCTGCACCACAAGCGCATTAAAAGCGACAGTCGCAATGCCTTTTGGCAGGTGGCGCACACGGCCGTTTTCCGCCATATGGTTGTCGATGCGGCGGCAAAGCGCGAGAACATCTTCAATGTAAGAAGTGTAAACTCGCCGGGGCGTTGAACACGTTCACCAAGCATTTTCTTGGCGATATCTAATCGCACTGAAGGGTTAGCGAAAATCTGGCGGAGCTGGTGCGTAAAGGCGGGCCATGTCAAAAAATCTGTAGCGTTGTTTAAAAACCATGTTTTTGCAACGCCACTCAAGTAGAATGCAACGTGGGTGAGTTTCACAGGCTCTTCCCAGTTGTTGGTGGCACTCACGTGGTCATACTCCTCGAGCAAGTCTTCCACGTCTTCACCCGGAAGCCCTGCGAACAGCGGAGGATCTTTTTGAAGGCTAGTGACCAGGTGAGAAGGGTTTTTTGGCGGTGGGAGCGGTGGCGCAGCTGCTGCACTGGGCTGGTCGGCTTGCGACATTACCGAACCCAGGTCGTTTAAGCGGCGGCCTGAACGGAGCTCCAGGGATGTGTTCTAGAAGACGCTGGGGTTGTCCGAGAGCGCGAGAAGACGCCGGAACCGCGCAGCACTCTCCACCACTTGTAAGATGGCGTCCAGTACCCTCAAGACTCTTCTTTATTGTCTCAAGTATGTGCCCCACAACCTAAACAGGAGTGGTGATGAAGAGTATGTACAGATGAAAATATGGAACGAGTAATGATGCTCACAATATATATATATATATATATATATATATATATATATATATATATATATATATATATATATATATATATATATATAATGTGGCGAAAATTCGCGTGACCACGATACAATAAGCAGTAGGTAGGGAATAACGACTTTCGTTAGTTTGGCACTGTATATTTTCACTACTGTTTCATCTGGTGAACGAGACTTTGTCAAAGTAACAAGTACAATGAGGTAAATTTCCTTATAAGCAGGCCTAAACGAGATATGATTGCGGGGTTTATCGATATCAAGAATGGCGTAATAAAAACGTGGTCACCCACATGCAACATAGATTCAGGGGATGATTTAGACTCCAGCCAAAAGTTTTGAAGAAACCCGACGTTTTGAACCGACTTGGTTCCTTCCTCAGGGGTGACGGCGGGACGACGTAGCAGCGGCGTCTTCAAAGCACTCGCGGGGTGGACAATGACTCTCTCTCTCTCTCTCTCTCTTTCTCTATAGTTTTGCCGTGGGGCGCAGTCCATCTGTATACATGCGGGGAAGGGTTTCGAGGGAGTGGTTGATGTTAAGGGCTGCCCTCTGCATGTGCCATGACTCGAGTAATAACCTTTTCCTCCAGTTCGGCTCGCTTTCAAAGATAGCCGTTGCTTCGAAATTTATCCGGTGATCCAACGTCTCCGCATGTTCGGCGACTGCGCTGCGCTCTTTGTAGAGCTTACGCACATCGTTGGAGTGTTGCCTAAGTCGTTCCAGTAGATTTTTTCTGTCGCTGATATTCCCGGACTATTGTAAACGACACCGGGGGTCCTGTCCATTGCTGGTTGGTGTTTAGGGTGGGGGAGGAGAAGGTCAGCGTACACGAAGGCACGTGTGCCATGCGAACCCCTTTCTTCTTGAAGATCCACGCCAACATCTCGCTGGTTCTCTGGACGTATGGGATCGGCACGCTTTTCGGGGGGCTGCCGATTAAAGTTGATTGGGGTTTTCGTATCCTCTGTAGCTCTGCGCGGCGGATGGCGGCTCGAATGAAGGTTTTTGGGTATCCGTTTTTTCTTAGATTCGCAATTACGCGAACCTCTTCTTTTTTCGCTCTGCGTCATTGGAGCATAAGTTCTTAGCTCTCTGGAGTAGCGTGGTCACAACCGAGGCCTTGTGGCAGGGGGACGAATCAAATTCAAGGTTAGTATAAGAGTGGTGCTATTATGTTTTTCGGCTAAATGTTTTCCGCTCAGAATTTCCGCTCTATTTAATTTATCAGCTCTATCTCTAGCATAGCAATTAAAGCCGCAGATATTCTCGCTTTGTGAGACAAGTTTTAAGCTGTTCGCAATTATCAACGAATGCTTCGTGGTTGGAGCACAGTCTTATGAAGCGGTGGGCCTGATTGTAAGGACTCGCGGTCTTGAACTGTCGTACATGACTGTTCTTGAAATGTAGAAGAGGATTTTGGCTAGCCTATCACGTTATATATAATGCTATGCTGGCAGAATCAATGGGCATTTCAAGAACATATCCAAGAACTTGCCTTTGATAAAAACTCGCTTTCAAAGAACCGTCTTCAAAGTACAGTACATTGGACACACGGAAACTTCATTTTGAGTGCGCTTCAATAACCATAGATCGCATGCAAATAAGTTTTCTAGCCTACTTTTATCAAAATACATTCGGTTATCAGGACATTTTTGTTTGAAAATATTCGGGCTACTATTCTTGAGGCAGGCTATTGATCGCATCGCAATCGGGAGGCTCGTGAGTCTTACCTAATCTTCAAGTTTAACACCATCTAATTTGGTATTAACGAAAGCACAGACGCACTTACGAGCGTTCTCACTAAGAACAATCACTCAAAATCTGGTCTTCCTTAGGATAGGCAGCTTTCATTCTAATATCGTGCGTGTTTCCTATAAGTTTCTTTTGATAATCGCCCATCACCTGCCACCTGCATTGTACCAGACTACGTGCTGACGTACTGCAATGTATCATGATCAGTGTCTGCGCTATGCATTTCCGTCTTTTCTTCCTACTTCTTTTAAAAGAGCATCTTGCTGTATTAAACTTAAAGTCTTTGAAGTGTGGTTGAGAGGAAGCTAAAAAGAAAAAAAAAGTTTGATCTTAAGATAATATCTTAGTGGTGTGTGCCGATTTACTGTTTGCGATCTGAAAATGTTTGAATTATAACGCTAGCATGTGACTACGTTACTACGAAAATTTAGCTTAAGCCTTTAGGTTACGTCATCTCCCCCTCCCCTTTTTTTTGCCTCAATGTGACGTACAATCTGCCACATCACTACTGTGTAATGTCATATGAAGCGTGTGTGCAATCTATCTTACTGTTTATAATCTGACTTTACTGCCACGAGTAACCATTTTACGGGCATGAATCTATGTTGCATGTGAATGACCGTGTTTTTATTTGTCAATCTTGATATCGATAACCCCCGCGAACATATTTCACAAAGGCGTGGTTGTAAGGGAACTTGCATCATTGTAGACGAAACATTAGGTGAAATATACAGAGCCAAACCAACGAAAGGCTTTATTCCCTATTTCCTATATATATATATATATATATATATATATATTATATATATATATATATAATGAAAAACGGGCGAACGTGCTCAAATATTTATTACTTCTAAAGTTTTGCCACGAGGGCCTTCCTTTTTCAGGGACAAAGGGACGCAGTTTCAATGAAGGTGAAAATGAAGCTGTAGGCCCGTGTGCTTAGATTTGGGTGCATGTTGAAGAACCTCACGCTGCCTAAGTTTCTGTAGCCCTTTATTACGTAGTCTCTCATAAGTATAGGGTGGCTTTGAGACGGCAAACAGGACACATTTATTTATCTAAATTTAGTATGAGATAGTAAATTGGTTTGACAAATATGACTCGCTGGGCATGACTTGAATAATTTCACCATCCCGTCGCGTACATCGACAAATCTTTCCCGCCAGGTGTGTGACGGGTAGCCACGGTTATGTATGTGTCGCAGGTATGCGGTTGTGTACCACAAGCAGGAACGCAAGAATATACATTAGAAATTTTCAGCGTGGGCCTTAAGGAAGGACTTACATCGGCACCATTGACCTGATGAATCCAAAGAAAAATCCCAGGGTCTAAGCTAGAATAGGACCCTAGCATTGTGCGTAGCAATCGAATATTGTACCAGTTCTCAGAACTACTTTTCAAAGAGACCCTAATGTTCGTGCAGCGTTCCTTGTGGCAGAAGTGTTGGCTATTCGATTTTAGAAATATTACATATGTTTCAAGATGGTATTGCCGTCACGTGGGGTTAACGTCAACTGTTGTTATGCGCCATTCACTAAACTTGATCTATGTAGCAGCGTCCAGGGCTATACTACCCTCGCGAACACCTGCACTTATTATCAGCTTGTGACCACGGGTGTTTCTAATATTCATGTTGTTGTTGGCATCGTTAGGCAACTGCAAACAACTTGTCATATAAAACATAATTGGCTGTTTATCATATGTCTGTGCGTGCATTTGTAGGTATTGTTACGGGGTTGGTGACTTCTGCACAAGATGCATTAACAGAGGAAAAACCACAGGCAAGAGTCACAATGGCTGATTGGCACACTCGCGCACCTGTCAGCTGCTTGAGTCCTTCCTCTTCCTTTAGTTCTTCTCCGTAACAGGACCCCCGGCGTTCGAGCGCCGTCTTTGCGCGAGTCCGGAGAAGTGCGGCAGAAGTAGGATTTCATGCGCGAAACATAGGAACTGTCAACAAGTGAAGAACTTGGTGTCTTATTGGAGTGCAATGGCACTATATCGTAGTTTACGTCGCTAACTTGACGTAAGACTAGATAGGGTCCTGCGTATCGGGACAAATGTTTTTTGGAGAGACCTATACGGCGCTAAGGTGACCAGAGGAGCACGTGGTCAAAGGGGCAAACGTTATATAACGATGCCGGTGGTCACTGTGGGGTTTTTTTACATATCCTGTGACCTGGTGACACGAGACTGGGCAGCTTGACGAGCCATGTGAGCCCAATCAATGGCTTCGTGAGCGTACTCGCAAGCAGATGGCACGAGAGGCAAGGTGGTTTCAAATGGCAATATGGGGTCGCGACGATACAAAAGAAAAAAAAGGTGAGAATTCTGTGGTGTCGTGTCGAGAGGAAAATCACATAGTCCAATGTGGTGTCCCAGTCTTGATCTTCGGAGACGTACATCGAAAGCATCATTGTGAGCAAGTGGTTGATACGTTAAGTTAGGCCATTAGTTTATGGGTGGTAGGCGGTCGATAGCTTATGCACTGTGGCACTCGATCGGATATCGTCGACAACTTTGGACAAAAGACAGCGGCCGCAGTTCGTAAGCAGCTGTCGGGGTGCACTGTGGTTTAAGATGGCGTCATGAAGAACAAAATCCGCGACGTCTGTGAAGCAACTAGTTGGCATGGCCTTTGTTGTCGCGTAACGGGTCGTAACCTGTGGCAACGGTGATCTATTTATTTCCGAGTGACGTCGTCAGAAAGGGGAAGGTCAAGTCCCACGCGATGAAATGGTTCAGGGGGGACTTCAATTGGGTGAAGATATCCAGCTGGCAGCAGAGAAGGTCTTTTCCGGCGCTGCAGAGGTCGCAAGTGGCGACACGTCGACGCACGCTGCGGTACAGTCCAGGTCAGGAGAGTCAACGTCGCACGCGATCGTGTGTGCGGGAAACACAGAGGTGTCCCACTGTTGGTATGTTGTAAATTCGTTGGAGTATGGCAAGCTGTAGATGACGAGGCATGACAAGCAGAAGCTCAGAGCCTTCGGTGCTGACGCTGTGGCGGTACTGGATGCCGTCATTCAGCACGAACATACGGGATTCAGAGTCATTCAGCTACAAATGTATTACGCTGCTGTCCAGGTCAGGTGCAATGGGATCTAGAGAATCCACGGCATGACAAGAAAGAAAGTCTTCGTCCTTGTACAAACGGCCTGACTTCTAGCTGACGCTAAACGAAAATTCCTGAAGCCTCAGAGCCCAGCAACCCTGATGTCCAGTCGGGTCCTTCTGAGAAGTCAGCCAGCAGAGGGCATGGTGGTCGCTAACGATGGAGAATATGCGGCCATATAGATATGGCCGGAACTTGGGGACGGCCTAAACTAAAGCTAAACGCTCTCTGTTGGTGATGTAATAATTCCTGTCAGGGGGAGAAAGCAGGCGACTGGCGTAAGTTATCACGCACTGTCTACCGTGGTGCCGCTGAGCAAGAACTGCACCGATACCGTGGCCACTGGCGTCCGTGCAAACTTCTGTGGCAGCGGAAGGATTAAAGTGGACAATTATGATGGACGTAGTTAAGTAGCCGATGAGAGCAGTAAGCGCTTGAACCTGCTCAGGGCTTCATGAGAATGTGGTATGCTTCTTCAGCAAATCTGGGAGTGGCCTGGCAATGTCGGCGAAGTGTTTCACAAAACGACGAAAATACGAAAATAAGCCAATGAAGCTCCGGACGTCGGTTGTTGAACGGGCACCGGAAAGCTACTGACGGCGCGGATCTTTTCGGGATTTGGTTGGATGCCATCGGCGTTTACAAGATGGCCCAAAACGGCAATCTGACGGCAGCCGAATTGACATTTCTTAGAATAGAGTTGTAGGCTGGCTGTTTGATAGATTGATATGTGGAGTTTAACATCCCAAAACCACTATACGATTATGAGAGACGCCGTTGTCGAGGGCTCCGGAAATTTCGACCACGTGTGGTTCTTTAACGTGCACCCAAATCTGAGCACGCGGGCCTGCAACATTTTCGCCTCCATCGGAAATGCAGCCGCCGCAGCCGGCATTCAATCCCGCGATCTGCAGGTCAACAGCCGAGTGCCTTAGCCACTAGACCACCACGGCGGGGCTAGCCTAGCTGTTCTGAAGACGGCGAGAATCGCAGCGAGACGGGTCAGGTGGCTGTCGAACGTAGATGAAAAGACTATCACATCATCGAGGTAACACAGACAAGTAGACCACTTATAACCACGCAGGAGAGAGTCCATCATTCGTTTGAATGTGGCAGGGGCGTTACATAGTCCAAAAGACATGACCTTTAACTGGTGTAAACCATCCGGTGTAATGAAGGCCGTCTTCTCGCGGTTCATTTCAACGACAGAAATCTTCCAGTAGCCGGACCGAAGATCAATATACGAGAGGTATGTAGTGCCGTGCTGGCAGTGCAACGCATTGTCGATGCGTGGTAGCGGATATACGCCTTTTCGCGTGATCTTGTTGAGGTGGCGATAGTCAACCCAGAAACCCCAGGTACCGAACTTTTTTTTCACAAGGACGACAGCGGAGGCCCAAGGACTACTTGATGGTTCTGTGACACATTTGTTGAGCATTTTGTCAACTTATGTTTGGATAAATCGGCGCTCAGTGTGGGAGACACGATAGAGACGTCGGCGAATTGGACTGGCGTCACTAGTGTTTAAACGGTGCTGAACGGTGGATCTTTGCCCTAGAGGTTTGCCGTCAAAATAAAAAATGTCGGTATACGATGCGAGAAGGCGCGGCTAGGCAGTGTGGGATTCGATGTTCATCTGAGGCAGCTCTAGCTGAAGGGCGCCGGTAGCACAATCGATAAGAGCAGATTGATTCGACAAAAAGTTTCGGCCTAGGATAACGTTATAAGGGCTGTTGTCAGTCACGGCTAAAATGAGAGAAGTAGTGTTGTCCTTTATACTTAAGCGGCCAGTGCACAGGCCGAGAACCATCGGCGTGCTGCCATCGGCCACACGGAGCATTTGTGCAGCCCCTGGTGTCAAAACTTTCTTTAAACGTGTCAGAACTTTCTTTAAACCACAATGCTTGCACCGGTGTCTACAAGTGCTTGCACAGGTACGCCGTCTACTTCAACGTCTATTACACTTTGTTTGGTGGGAACGAAGAGAGGGTTCGCTGTGGAAGTCGTCAATGCAGCACCACCTTTGGGGTCTGCATTTCTCAGTTTTCCGAGACGATGCGGCGGGAAGCCACGGGGGACGAGAAAGCGCCGTGGCTGCGGCGAACGGGACGATGAGCGACGTGTTTGCGGCGAACAAGACTGGTGGCCACGTGGTAAAGGTGAGCGGCTGTACCCAGTGTTCCGAAAATGGTCAACGGCATCGCACTCTTGGGTAGGTGAAAAGGTGCGGGTGGTACCGTCGAAACAGGTCATATTGGTCAATGCACGAGGTGCCGAGGGCAATGTGTTGCGGCAGTTGCGAGCAATATGTCTAACGCAGTGGCAGTTCAAACATATAAAGTGGTCACCTGCAGTTCGCCACTCAGCTGGGTTGCGAGTACGTGGAGAAAACCATCGGTCGAAGGAGGGCACCGCGAAAGGGCGTTCGCTGACTCTGGGCGTGGTGACATGGCACACGTAATGCCCTCTGATGTTTTCAAGCTCCTGGCGCATGGTGGCTTGAACGAGAATAACAGTAACAGTAGTGGCATCGGTACTGCGCGAATAGAATGCCGAGGGCGCCATTGTTTCCGGTTCACGACAAACGATTCGTGTCAGGTCTCCCAGCGGCGATAAACGTCGTGGTGCGGACTGGTCCTCTCAAGTCGATGTCCCAGTGGTATTTGGAAGTCGGGCGAATGTTTGCAAAATGCGGCGACTTTTTACTTGCTCAAACTACGACTCTCTTTGATGATCGCGTCCACGGTGGAACAGCCCTTGCACATCAGGCGATTGAACGCGTCGTCGGCGATCCCTTTCAGGACATGCCCGACCTTGTCACCTTCTCTGATGTCGCTTTCGACCTTTCGGCAGCGGGCCAGCACGTCTTGAATGTATGCGAGGAATGATTCCGTTGGGGATTGGGCATGGCAGGCCAATTTCTTTTTGGCGGTGATCTTACGACTTGCGTTTTTGCCAAACACGCCTGGCAACTTTTTTTGCGTTACTCTCAGTTTGTGAGTTCTGTTCTTCGTCGTTTTCATACTCCACCTTGGCCGTGCTTTTCAAGTGAAGCCGCACATTAGCCAACTGAAATGTGGGATCCCATCTGTTCAGCACACTCACTCATTCGAGCATGGCCAACCAATTGTCAACGTCGACGCCATCGGTCCCACAGAACTTACCGGGATCCTTAAATGGCATAAAACGTATGATGGCGACGCCGTGTTCGTCGGAGACGCTGGCGTTGACGCGGAGGGCTCAGCATTGGCCATGACTGGAAAACCGATGTGACATCCGTTGCGGAGCTCCGTTGCCTTATGGTTACACAGCACACTTCAATATGTTAGGGGGTTGAAGACTTCTGCACAAGATGCATATACAGAAGAAAAACCACAGGCAAAAGTCCCAATTGCTTCTTGGGACGTTCGCACGCCTTTCAGCTGCTTGTGCCCTTTCTCTTCCTTTACTTCATCTGTGTAACAATATTGCCGCGCGTATGTGCCAGTGGTGAGGACAACAAAGCAGCGCGGGTGTCCTTGGCCGAGGGAAAAAGACGAAGTCGTTGCAGTGTGTTTCCTGTGATCGATAAATCGTATTTGTTTGAGGCGTTTTGTGTGCTCGTTAATCTCGCGTCGTCACACTGATGGAAGTGCTGGGTACGTCTTCATGCTTGGCACCCCTTCGCGGACCCGACATTCAAGCCCGGAATCGCTACCACCCGTCGACACACCAGTCCACCGTTCCAGCAGCCGTCTGCGAGGCCTAGCTCCCGAGCTCGATCCCTTGCCAGAAACTGCCAGCAATCGCTTGCCTCCTTCAACCACCATAACCACTGCAGTTACATCGCACATGACACTTCAGAGTCCCATGATTCCTGACTGCTTTCATAGTTAGACCTATGAAGATGCACAAGACTGGCTGGACCAGTTCGAACGCTGCGCGAAGTACAACCAGTGGGCCACCCCAGAAGACAAGCTCGCGAATATGTACTTCTACCTGAAAGACAACGCCCAGACGTGGTACATCAACAGGGAAAGAAGCATGGCTACGTGAGACGACTTCCGCAACCAGCTGATCGACACCTTTAGTAGTCTTGACAGAAAGGAGAATGCGCAACGTCTTTTGGAAGCTCGAATTCAAAAACCAAATGAGAGCGTCGCTATGTTCGCCGAGGACACGACCCGTCTTTTCCGCAGGGCGGATCCCGAGATGCCGGAAGACAGAAAGCTGTGGTATCTAATGCGAGGCGTGAAGGAGCGACTGTTTGCTGGGCTTGTGAGAAATCTGCCAACAACAGTAGCTGAGTTCACGAAAGAAGCCACAGCTATTGAACAGGCCCTACAGCAACGGTACCGCCAGCATAACGCGGTCAACGTTCGAGCGAGTAGCCCTGTTACGACTGCGGCGAGCCTCTGCGACAACGACAGGCCTCTGCGGAAGTCATCCGGGAGATTTTGAGGGAGGAGCTCCGGCAGCTTGGTTTAATTCCAGCAACTGAACCGACGCCGGCATTGTCTTTTGTCGCTGATGTTGTCCGAGATGAGGTCCGCCAGGCTCTCTCTTCATCCGGCTATGACGGTGTGGGACGACATTTTACTTATGCTGACGCAGCCCGACGCCCCGTCGTCGCGCCTTCAGCACAGCAGACTCCAATGACTGGACCACCACCAACCCTGCAAACACAGCCGCTGTCACCGCCGACGACTTTCCCAACCACACCAATCTCGCCGACAAGACGAATGCCATTTAGCCAAAATGTGAAGCCCACAACGTGGTTCAATAGTGAGTCCCCATTTACCTACCAGCGTCGGAAAACTGATTTGTGGCGTACCGCTGACCATCGACCGGTATGCTTTCATTGTGGTGAAGCCGGGCACGTTTACAGAGTTTGCGGTTATCGCGACGCTCACTACTCGATATTTTCTCGCTACCATGATTACGCTACGTACAACGATCGACGCACGAACAATGACATTCCTATGAACACACCGCCACAGAAAACAATGAGGCCTGGGTCACGTTCTCCACCTCCTGCGCGAGGCACTTCACCTAATCGTCGCAGTTTTGCCGACGTCACCAGCAGCAGGTTCCCTAGCCCGCGACGGGGAAACTAGACGCAGCGACCTCGGGGGGTGGGGTTGCCATTATTAGAACTTCCGAACAGCCCCCATTGCAGTCATATGACAGCTCGAAGCCACCGATGCCGAAGACGACGACAGCAACGACTATTCCGACGAATGGAACAACTACCGACGTAACCGATGTTATCAGCGCTGACCTCGTCGTTCACATTGACGGCCACCAAGTGACGGCTTTTGTGGACACCGGCTCCCACTTTTCTATAATGAGCCTGCAGCTAGCCGACAGACTAAGGAAGGTCAAGATGCCATGGCAGGGACCCAATATAAGAACTGCAGGAGGACAGTTGATGACACCGGTTGGAAAGTGCACGGCCCGACTCTTCATCGCTGGTTCCACTTTTGTCGCCACCCTCATCATTCTTCACGAGTGCTGTAAACAGCTCATATTGGGAATGCATTTCTTGCGCGAATACGGGGCTGTCATTGACATCCGTGACAGAAGCGTAACGTTCACTGTAAGCTCGGAGACTGCTACAGATGAGGAACACCAGCCACCTCGCTTCCGTATTGCCGATGACGACGTCATACTGCCGCCACGAAGTTGTTCCCTCGTATTCGTGCACTGTGACAAGTTACAAAACGGTACTGGCATCGCTGAACACATCAAGGAGCTCGCATTCACTAGCGGCATTTCTGTTGCCAGGGCTGTCATCACTGTTATTGACGGATGCGCTGAACTACTATTGACAAATTTCAGCAGAGAACGCCGACACATAGTTAAAGGCACGGCTATTGCCTATTTTGACGAACTCTCGCAAACAGAAGATTGTCATTTAGTGGAGGAAGCAGGAGCGTCTACTATCACTACACCGACACCTGTCGACGTTGGTCCAATGTTATCTCCCATTGAGCGAGACCGCCTTCTCACGCTGATTAACAAGTTCCACGGCTGCTACTCATCCACATCAAGAGTTGGTCAAACGGCACGGACGAAACACCGCATCAACACGGATTCCGACTCCAGACTCATCCGGCTAAATCCTTATCGAGTCGCCCCAAAGGAGCGTGAGGCAATTAAAAAACAGGTGAAAACAATGCTAGAAGATGGTGTTATTCAGCCATCTAACAGTCCTTGGGCATCACCTGTAGTACTCGCCAAAAAGAAGGATGGTAGCTTGCGTTTCTGCGTCGGTTACCGTAAGCTTAATCAGATCACAAAGAAAGACTTCTACCCTCTGCCGCGTATTGATGATTCATTGGATAGACTACGAAACGGACGCTACTTTTTGTCTATGGACTTAAAAAGTGGCTACTGGCAAATTGAAGTGAATGAGAGAGATCGTGAAAAGACCGCCTTTGTTACGCCCGATGGACTTTATGAATTTCAGGTTCTTCCTTTCGGTTTGTGTTCAGCGCCAGCAACATTTCAGCGTCTCATGGACACGGTTCTGTCGGGACTTAAGTGGCCAACCTGCTTGGTGTACCTCGACGACGTGATTGTCTTTTCGGCGTCTTTCGAGGAACACTTACGAAGGCTCGAAGCAGTTTTTGAAGCAATACGCTTGGCCGGTCTTACTCTAAAACCAGAAAAGTGCCATTTTGGCTTCCATGAAGTTCAATTCCTCGGTCACGTCGTGAGCAGCGAAGGGATCCGACCCAACCCGGATAAAATGGCCGCCATGGCAAATTTCCCGACGCCATCAGACAAAAAATCAGTGCGACGTTTTTTAGGACTCTGTGCCTATTACCTGCGGTTTATTGCTAATTTTTCGCACATCGCATGGCCATTGACACAGCTTACTCGGGAAGATACCCCCTTAAGATGGGGCGAAGACCAACAGCAGGCATTTCACGAGCTTCGTCAGCGCATGCAAACACCCCCCATGCTGGCCCACTTCGATGAAGACGCGCCAACACTGCTTTATACAGACGCTAGTATGTGGGTCTTGGAGCAGTGCTCGTACAGTCGAAGGACAACAATGAAAACGTGATCGCCTACGCCAGCAGGACGCTGTCCCGAGCTGAAGCTAATTACACTACGACGGAAAAAGAATGTCTTGCAATGGTATGGGCAGTCCTGAAGTTTCGTCCTTATTTGTACGGCCACCCATTCACCGTTATCAGCGATTACCACTTTCTCTGTTGGTTAGTCAACTTGAAAGATCCATCTGGCCGCCTTGCACGATGGAGTCTTCGGCTCCAAGAATTTGACTTCACTGTTGCCTACAAGTCGGGAAAACGACACACCGATGCCGACTGTCTTTCTCGGTCTCCTGATGAGACCGCATCCCCAGACAACGACGATGACGACACGGGTTTTTTCGGAATTGTGGACACTGCCGCCTTTTCTCAACAGCAGCGTGACGATGCTGAGCTGCTACCACTTATAGATTACTTACAAGGGTGAACGAATAGCGTTCCAAAGTTATTTGCGAGAGGGCTCACGTCGTACTGCTTGCGAAATGACGTTCTTTACAAGAGGAACTTTTCTCCCACCAGCCGCAGCTACTTGCCCGTCGTTCCTTCTTCGCTTCACCGTGAGGTACTGCAAGCCTGTCACGACGAACCTACCGCTGGTCACTTGGGTTACGCAAGAATATTGGCGAGGATAAGGCAGAACTAGTACTGGCCAAGACTTGCCGAAGTTGTCAAAACTTACGTGCAGGCATGTCTAGATTGCCAGTGCCGCAAGCCACCATCCATCAAACCAGCTGGCCTGCTGCAGCCTGTCCGAGTGCTGGCGACACCGTTTGCACAAATTGGCATGGATTTGCCGGGCCCCTTCCCAAAGTCTGCCACTGGAAACAGGTGAATAATCGTCGCCATAGATTACTTGACCCGATACGCGGAGACAGGCGCTCTGCCACGGGCCACGACAGCTAAAGCGGCGCAATTTTTCATCGAAGACATCGTCTTAAGACACGGTGCTCTCGCAATAGTCATCACCGACAGAGGTATTGCGTTCATGGCCGAGCTTTTGGACAGCATTTTCCGACTGAGTGCTACAGCTCACAGGATACAACGGCGTATTATCCCCAGACCGATGGGCTCACCGAACGCCTCAACAAGACCCTGGCTGACATAATAAGCATGTACGTAGATGCAGAGCACAACTACTGGGACATCATTTTGCCCTACGTCACGTTCGCGTACAACACGGCTCCTCAGGAGACCACTGGGAAGACACCCTTTAGTCTCCTTTATGGACGCGAGGTTACGACAACATTAGACGCAATGCTCCCTCATGAAAATGATGGCAAGGAGACGGACGCCGAAGAGTTTACCCAGCTAGCAGAAGAAGCCGGACAACTTGCCAGGTTGTGAATCACCAAACAGCAAGACGACGATGCCAAGTATTACAACCTCCGGCACAGACCCGTCATATACAACGTGGACGACAAAGTATGGGTCTGAACACCTATTCGTCAGCGTGGGCTCTCCGAAAAGCTGTTGCGAAGATACTTCGGACTCTACAAGGTTCTGCGACGCATCAGTGACGTCAACTACGAGGTTGTTCCGGACGGCGTGCAGTGTTCAAGCGGCGCAGACATTCACCAGAAATTGTCCACGTGCTTCGGATGAAGCCTTACTTTCAGTGACTAACTGTGCAGTTTTGGTTTTGCCTTGCTTCTCAAACGTTTAACATCGGGACGATGTTTTTTAAAGGGGGAATAATGCCGCACGTATGTGCCAGTGGGGAGAACAACGAAGCAGCGCGAGTGTCCTTGGCCGAGGGAAAAAGACGAAGAAGTCGTTGCAGTCTGTTTCCTGCGATCGATAAATCGTATTTGTTTGAAGCACTTTGTGTGCTCGTCCATCTCGCGTCGTCACAATATGTTTATCGCCACATCGCAATGTTTTCATCAATCAAACATTCCAACACAGTTACCTTGCATCTGCATGTTTCGCATAACATTAGTTCTCTAAGTTCGTCTCACTTGGTGGACTCCGTGCTGAACAGATGTGCCAACCGCGATCATTGACACCGGCTTACCTCTCACCATCAGCCCACCATCCTCGATCTCATGGCGCCGTGTAGGTCTCGCCAATCGGTACTGCGTTCTGGGGCTACTGCTACCATGTCCTTCATCTTTCTTATCTCTCCTCCACTCTTACTTCACTCGTTTCCGGTGAGTGCTCTGTGTTCTGTATTTTTTCTCTTTCTACTTATCTTTATATTCCCTCACTCGATTCTCTACAAAGCGTTTAGCCGTTTCGCCTACATGACAGACAGGAATCAGCTCATTTTTTCCCCTTCAAGAATCACTAATTCAAGAGGTTGCCTGAATTTTGACCTGCGCGTATGACTCGCTCATTTCACTCAGTTCATTAGATTTTGACCATTCCTCAAGATTTACGTGTCAGCGTTGCCTTTTCGCCTGGCTTATGAAACTTTCTGTTATCGTATGCGTACACGTTCTCAGGAGCGTTACTTGCAGTGCAGCATAAGTCATACCACACTTGTTGATTTTGGAATGGTCCGACGTAAACATCCAGATACCCTTCACGAATCGCGGCTTACAAGTTTTTCTTCTAGCCCATGTTTTGTGACAACAAATAAACGAATGGGAATTTGACTTTGTTTAGGTGTTCCATGTAAATAATGGTTCACAAAGAAGAAAGGGTGCACCCACATTTCAAGAATCATAGTGGCAGTATACTTCACAAATATTATAACTTCTTTCAATGAAAATACGTGCACTTATACTCACTTAAGTAAGACGTCTTCCACTTCAGATGAAACTTCAGTCTTAGCGTTGACTTGAGCAAATAGTGATGTTGCTACAATCATCAGGATTCATTGTAACGCGCAAACCTTAGCAAAGTAGTGCCTTGTGCTCAAACGATCAGTCCAGAGCTATGAAGCTTATGTTGATAGAGTTTGTGATTACACTAAACAAAGTGAAGTCGCTTTAAACCAAAGCTAAGTATAAGTAACTTTTCTTCTTGTTATATTGATTCATGTTCTGCTGTTCAGTGAAATATTAACGACGTCAACATTTCCTTCGTGTGGGCGATTACTTAGGAGTAACCTTTTCAGCTTTTTTTAAACTTCATTGCACGTCCAACGAATACACTGTATGTCTCACAAGGCACTTCATGGCGAAACAGCCTCAATATTTCAAGTTGGTAAAGTGCACTGTTCGTTATTGACGCAGTGGACCTCTCCCAGATCAGACGCATAGCAGGATTATAGTGATGTCCGAAGTCTAAATTGATGCTCGTGGTATCGAAGGTTGCCGTACCACGCTGACAAACAATTTATAAAAAAGTTAAAACAAAACACGTTTAAAAATTACTGCTGTGGCAGAAATGATGCGCTCAAAGTATAAAGCTCCGCCGTTTCTCTACGGCTTTGATTTATGCTCGGCTACTGACCCGCAGGTCGCGGGTTAATATCCCGGCTGCGGCGGCTGCATTTCCGATGGAGGCGGAAATGTTGTAGGCCCGTGTGCTCAGATTTGGGTGCACGTTAAAGAACACCAGGTGGTCGAAATTTCCGGAGCCCTCCACTGCGGCGTCTCTCGTAATCATATGGTGGTTTTGGGACGTTAAACCCCACATATCAATCAGCTTTAATTATATGACCCATATAGCGAAGACCAGTGTTTGTTCTACGTGCTATACAAGTGCACTGTATAAATTTCTTTGAAACACACTATGAAATCAGCGTCCTTATCTTACTGGTTATTCTAAAAACACTGAAAACTGCGTGAAATCTGTTTAAAGAAGGACCACTTCAAACGAATTCTCTTCATCAAGTCACCGCTTTGCCAGTACCCATGCCGAGAAATTACTTGAGTCGAGAAACGATGCTAGAGGTAAATTAATGCGTTGAGATAGCATTCACAAGCTTGTTTTTTTTTTGAATTTTAGTTGCATTATTGTCTAAGCACCTGCAGCACTTGTGTGCGTTTGTAAAATACACTTACACACATTTATTCGTAAGTTGTAAGGTATTCACGAGGGCGCTGTGCGGGCACATTTTGAACGTGAAGTTTCTTATGGTCGAGCTCAATCCGGTGTGCGGTGTGACCACCCCTACTGCGCATGTGAGTCCCTTCCCCACTCTTTCGTATCCTGCCCTCCCCTTCTCTCTTTTCGAGGCATCCCTCTTCGTGGCGTTCACGCCCCCATTGCGCAGCCGTGCCCCCTCTCAAAACTCATCGGCTTGTCTGCAACTGAAGGAGCAAAAATCTTAATAAAACGAATAGAAACATTCCGGTCCTAGTGAGGCGGGAACCCGGGCAACGCCACCTAGAAAGAAAATCAGGCCTGCTCACTACTCTGGGCATGGGCTCAGATGTCACCCAGTTTTCATCCGTGTATTCTGCAGAGTAAACACACACATACATGCTCCCTCCTTTCGACAGAGCAGGATTGCCAATCCTGACGAAGCGTGCCATGGCATTCAGGAGTTTTTTTTTTTGGGGGGGGAGGGGGGCGAGTGCATGAAGATGACTGTGTTTTTCTACGCATCTGACGTGTTACATGGTGATATGATGTGCCTCGTTCCGAGAAGACCGCATCGTAAACAAATACGATGCAGGCTACTTTGCTGTCTAAACAAAATGGCGGCTCAGCAAATCGCTGAGATACATCGGATATCGCCGGAATGGTCGTCGGCAGACAAGCTGACGCTTTCCCAGACGCTCAATGTGAGTAACGTTTATTCGTTTTTGATTTAAACACGAAATAATCAAGAAAATACAAGTCTTACGTTTGTTTCTTTTAGCTTTTTCTTCTCGACGCGAGGTGGCGCATTGTCGCGTAAAAGCCGTCTAAATGTGTTCCATTTTTCGGACAGCATGGGCTCGATGCTGTCTTCTAAGCAGTCTTTGTAGACTGTCTACGTGCTGTCCAAGAATTGAAATACAGCCTATATATGCCTGCCTCTGCGCACCTCTATCATGCGCAGGACACAGGGAAAGCTACGTTGGCAATAATCCAAGCCGTAGCGTCTACTTGAACGCTCGGGACAGTACGTGGTTTTTGGCGAAGGCAATACACACCGGCCGCACAACTACACACCACCGGATTTGGTCACCTTGGTGTACCCCTCAAGTTCTTCCTAACGCTGTTTCCTAGTCTGGGACATAATTTAGCACCTTTTTTGGCATGCATTCTAGCCTGTGTTTTCATTATGTCTGACATTCGTTTATAAATAGCAAATCGTACTGCGACTTCAAGAAAGTGATGGCGACTGAAGTGAAAAGTGGTGTGCTGATGGCACGGAACGCGAATAGCTGCGGTGAAGGCATTGAACAGTGTGATTATAAGTGCAATTATTCCGGAGTTAATTATGTACGTTATCTGTAAGTTGGAAATTCAATTTAGGATAACTTGTACAGTGTTGTCACTGCAGAGCATGTGTTTTCTTTTAACTCCCCACGTAAAACGTTTTTTTTTTGGTACGCAATAAAAAGCCAACTTCTATAATGTCTCGCATGGAAAGGGATCGTTAATTTAAAATCTTTGCCTCGGTTGTTCGTTCCATGTGCATTAGCATGCTTACTCAAACAAGGCAAAAAAATCACCAAGTGTCGCAATGTGTGGTAGAGATATTACTATATGTGGAAGAAGGCTTCAGTCATTTCAGCAATTCGGCGCTCACCGTCAGAACTTTTTGTCTACCTGCTACTTTTCTTCAGTACTCTCAACGCTGCTTAATTTCGATTGCCTATCATGAATTTCCATGATTGATTATAAACGCTACCCTTACGAAGCAGTACGTCTACTATAATGAAGACAATGATCAAGATTACTAGATGACTTCTGTATTGCAGCAGTTCAGTGAAACTCATATAAATTATGTAAACCTGTGTTCTCAATTTGTCTTTCGACGAACTCCGACCGCCTCCCGTCAGCAACCGCGAGCCTGAAATTTACACACCAAAGCCAGTCTGTTATTCCATTCTCGATTTAGCACTATTTTCACACATGCTCAATACAGTTGCATCTAAAGCATGCTGCTTAATTTAAGTGTTGGTCCGCAGTCGGCGTGGAAACAATTGAGAAGTCAACCAATCCCTATTTCACACGGACAATAATTTGTAGTATTTAAACAAGTATTCTCTTACGTTAACGAGTTGTAGGCCCGTGTACTCAGATTTGGGTGCGCGTTAAAGAACCACAGGTGGTCGAAATTTCCGGAGCTATCCACTACGGCGTCTCTCATAATCATATAGTGGTTTTGGGACGTTAAACCCCACATATCAATCAAATCAAATTATCTTACGTTAACGATGGGCAGCACCGTCGCTTTCGCAACAGAAACATTCATCTGAGTGGTTATCTTGGGGAATAGCGAAATTGCTAGAAACATCGGAATTTCTTGTAAGGCGTACATTTCAGCAAAGTAGTACTTCGTCCTAAAGTGATCTGCCCAAATATTATGAGGCTTATATTGCTGTGGATATGAAATAAACCTAAAAAACTAAAGTTACTGCGAAAAAGTTGCCGCCCTTTGTAATAACTTCAGCTTTCAATTTCATAAACAATGCTATTTTGCTGCTCAGTGAACTCAGTGGAAACAATTGCTTGTAGCTGATTATGATTATTCTTTAGGGCTAACGTTAACTACTTTCCTTACCTTTAATGTACGTCGAACTAACTACCTGTGCATGTTGGAAAGCACAGAGTTAAAACAATCGTTGCTAGTTTGCGTGCTTCTCTGCAAACGTCACCGAATGAGGATAACCTTTTGTCAGCCATACTACATGAGTCTTGGTCTCACACGCAGCCATGCGTGATGTAGTTCTCGTACCGCTCACGTCCTGTCAAGTGGCAGCGCCTTATCCTCGACCAAGCGCTTTTTCATGCATATCATCGCATTTTCAGTGCAGCGTAAAAAACAGTTGAGTCTTCTGAATAACGTGTGTATGTATTCCTATTAAAAAACTCACCACCTAATATATACGCAATGATGCTTTGCCTCAGATTTATTTATTTATTTATTTATTTATTTATTTATTTATTTATTTATTTATTTACTCAATACTGCGGACTGGTGGTTTATGCGGGGTGTTTAATACAAACACAAAAGAAGCAGTAATTACATAAACGCAATCAAGACGAAACAATGTCACTCTGCAGTCTGATGACACATAATAATAAGACAACTCAATTCACTAATTGTTCTTCCAAATTGGGGATTAGATATGTCACTGCGAGCAAAATGTGGAACTAAAGTTCTGGCGTAATGGTTTCGGGAGCGCCTGCAAGCTAGGAGTGTCAAATAGGGATATCGATTTAAAGCTAGTTCTATTCTTCAAAGTTGATAAAAAAATTCTAGGCTAACTTTTCTCTTTCGTGCCTGGGATAAGGGAATGTCATTTGCTTGCATTATAACTGAGGAGTAGTTTAAGGGGAAACTTACCAATCGCACAGCCTTTCTTTGAATGCATTCAAGAGTGTGAATATAACGCTTATTGTAAGGTCTCATATGATAGCAAGATGGCAAGTTGGGCTGCTTGGATTACGTTCATAATTGAAAATGTTGTTGAAGCGCACTAAAAAAAAATGGACGGACAGAAGAGGCTTCAAAGGACAGCGCTTGCTCTCACAACTGATGGTTTAATAATAAGAAGAGGTATTTAAAGCGGATACATGGTCTTTCGCGCATGTGCATGCATGTGCATGTGCATGCTTGCTGTCACAACTGAAGGTTTATTATTATTAAAACGTATTTAAAGCGAATACATGGTCTCACACATGCACATGCATGCACATGCGCGAAAGACCATGTATCCACTTCAAATACTTTTTCCTAATAACAAACCTTCAGTTGTGAAAGCAAGCGCTGTACTCGTCAGCCTCATATGTCCATCCGTTTTTTAGAGCGCTTCAACAAACACATGATGCCCACGTAGTCTCACATGATGCCCACGTACTCTAACTTTAGTAGCACCAAGGGCTGTGCAGCAGAGCACTTTAACACTTGCGAAAACAGTTTTAAGTTTTATTTAAGGACAGGCAGGCAGCAAAGAACTTCATTGATCCAGAGACGACGCTCACCCCCCCCCCCCCCCTTATAGGGGAAACATCGGCAGGCCGCTCTCACAACGGGGCGGGAAGATGCATCTCTTCCGCCTTGTCATGGGCTCTCTGAATAGCCCGTAGCTGGTCTTCTGAGAAGAGATCGCCAGTCCTCCTCCGTTGAGGGGGACTCGTGGCTCTTGCGGAGGGCAGCACATTGCCACAGAATGTGTTGCAAAGTGCAACGCAGGTTATCACAGCGAGGGCAACCTGGCTGTATACCATCCATTTATTAAGAGCACTTAAGGGGAGAAGTGTATGCCTAAGTCTGTAGTTGACGTAACGTGGTAGACTGAGCTCTGTTTAACGTTCAATGCGGGAGCGGGAACCTCCGCCGTTCCAAGAAGATTATCTGCTACCCGACACACGTTGGCGGACACGTCCAGGAACCACGCTTAATGCTAGCGAGTGTGTGCACTCCTGGGCGCGAGGTCTATCGTTCCATGCCGGGAAGAACCACTCGGACCCAGAGGACACGCTTTGGCAATACCGAGATCTGCGCCTAACTTTTCAAAAAAACATGTTTAGGAGACATAGTTTACGATCGGGAGGCACGTGAACAAACGTTATCAATATAGATTTTTAAGGATAAATTTGAAGTCACACCAAGGTACTTGTAAAAGCTTACTTGTTGCGGTGGGCAAGACTCTAATATATAAATATACGCCATTGAATTTCATTGACGAGTTACTGGACGGCAGACACATTTGTTCGTGTTGAGGCACATTTCCCATTCTTTACACCATTCTTGTATATTTCACAGGCTAGTGTTCAAATAGCTGTAATCGTTAGTGGAACTGATTGATTTGAACATGCAGAGACAATCATCTGCAAACAATCTAATATCTACACTAAGGCTAATAGCATCAGCAATGTCATTGCTATATAATAGAATAAACAGAAGACCTAACATGCCAACCTGTGGTGCGCTGGAAGTAACAGGAAACAGCCCGAAAGTTGGCCCTTTATATCAATGTATTGTTTCTGGCTGCTTAGATACACGGAAATCCTAGAAACAAATATTTCTGGTTTACCTATGTTTCTACGTTTGAAAATCAGTTTACTACAAGGAACTTTATTGAAAGATTTACGGAAATATAAGAAGAACATGTGTATCCTACCCTGTCTGTCAGTGGTTAATGCAAGGGAATGAAACATTGTTACGAGTTGAGCTTCGATGGACAATCCTTTTCGAAAACCATGGCGATATTTGGTGGTTTTACTGGTAGGTGTGATGTCTTCGAAATATTGCAACAATTTGAAGTTCGTCAAAAAGGCCAGAAACTTCCTACGGTTAAGTGGTCTCCCTTTTTAAAGACAGGCACTATTCGGGCTGTCCTCCAGCTATCGGGCTGTTGCAAACATAAGAAAAATTTCGCAGTAGCTAATGCATAACGCCGTAAGAATATTTCGGTATAATATCAGATGTTCATAACATTTGCTTTTTGATCGACAAGGTTCACAAGTATGAACGCAGCCACAAGTTTAGGATGGCTAGGCATTCAGTAACTGCTTAAACTCGCGTGGTGGCTAAATTATGTGACGGACAGACAAAAAAGTACACACACCAATCGAGGATACCAAAAAAGACTACCGTTTTTAAAACTGTCTGGAGATGTGAAAGTGGTAAAATGCGTTGTTCGGTGCTGAATGTAGGGACCTTTCCCGGGTTGAAACAGGAGACAGAAAAGTTTATTTTGATGCCCAGCCTACCACCTCCTTGTCTTTGAAAGTGTCCACGTCACTGGTACACAATATAAAGTCCATTACAAACAAATAGATTTAAAACTTATGCTGGAAAGAAGTCACGTCGCAAAAGTGAAGGCAGATATCCGCCATCTTCTTCAAGGCAATGTGCAAGTCAGCGTGCAGAGAAGAAAGAAATGCGTTTTTTTTCTCATCCACAATGGGAGTTTAATATTTCTTAATTTTATGACTAAACGGACGCCTTTGTCTTCATTATTTTCATAAAAAGAACCTTCAAACCGTTGTTAACTTTATTTACAGATATACAACACGAGAATTCGGCACTTACCAATTGAACACTTGAAATAACATCTAGCATTTGACGTTCCTCAATGACAGAGGCTCTATTGGAAGGCTCCAGAAATTCAGATCATCTGGTGACATTTACGCCATGACAACGCCCAGCACACGGACCTCCAGCATTTTGTTTTCGTCGATGTGTAAACGCTGAGGCACACATAAAAGCCGTGACCTCAAAGTCAGCAGTCGAACATCATAAGCACTGCGCCAAACATCATCACTTACCAGTTCTCATTCGGATATATTAGTTTTGTTCGAAACAGTCATGAGCGTGTGTCTACCACTGCCACCATCCATCATTATAACAACAAAAAGTAAGAACGTGAAACGACGCTGTGGGGGAGTACGGACAGAATGAGAAGGAAAATTAGCAAGGTATAGAGCGCCACTGTATCGCGATGGAAGGCTTGCTTACCCTTCCTTGAGGAAACTGAATCCGAGTGCTGTACTGTTCAGCTTTACCTAAAGGCAAGCGAAACACTTCTCCACATCATCTGGAGCAGGTGTGTAACGGGTCGTTTTCATGAAATAAAGCCTTGTACAACCCGGGATAGGAAAAAAAATGTGCAGCATGGGGAGGGGGGGGGAGTGGAGGAGCTTTAAATCTTGATGTCAACTTACGCTGCCGTTTCGGAGAGGATGTTTCAGGTTTGTTTTATATAGGTGACTTTTGAAGGAAATTCAACGTCAGGATTGGAGAAACATATCAATACAGATCTCCAAAATGTCTGAAATCTGGAGATGATGATTCTGGTATACAATGTGCTCTAGGTATACGTAGCCAAGTTTGAAAATATGCCAACACACTCTATGACGACGCGACGAAATTCATGTTGTTTTGCATCACACGAAGTAGGCGCAACATTTTCTGGAAAAGAAGTGCAGACCTCTTTGCAAAACAACATATTGCACATTCTATCACTTCATATCTACTCAGTACATTTCTTTGTGGCTCACTACAGATGCCCACGCAATACTAGAAAGTACCACGTGACATCACCGCTTCCACGCTGTATATTTTACCGGGTGTGCTGGCTTAGCAGGGGGATGGTAATGGATGAGTGGTGACGCACGTTTCTCTAGTGGTAACGCAAGCGATAACCGTTCCATCCGATCATTGTTGTCATGAACTGTAGCGAGAGAATTGTGCCGTTTGTACGCGAAGCTGCAAAAAGAAGGGAAGCTGCAAAAAGTTAGAATTCTATCAAACTTCGTGTTCATGAAAGAGCGACATTATTGTTGACTATGTCATAATTTTTTCCGAGGTTGTATAAGCAGAAGATTTAAAATGAGGGAAATAAAAGCTTGTCTTGCTCCACCCCCGCGAGCGCGCTGAAAGTGTAGGCGAGGAAACATACGTCATCTTCGTTTCCTCTGGCCCGCAGCAAGTGTTTTTTTTTCTTATCTTCAACCAAGGCCTCTATGGCTAACCCATGACATGACGTTGACCGAACTAATCGAAGAGACCACGCTTCAGCAGTGTTGCTGTTGCAGATGACGTGCAATATTGTGAATGACGTCATTGTGTTTTCTTGGCGTCTCAAGAAGCGCGGCGGCCACAGCCACTCTTTTTTCACCAAAAAGTGCTATTAGTGTTCACTTTTGAGAACTCTCACATCGCTTTTCTTATTCAGCAGGGATCAAACTGTCCTTACATGCTCCGGTGTCATTTTTTTAGAAAAGTGCTCGAGCTTTCTTTTAAGGAGTGCTATAACTATGGTGCGCATAGGTGTGCGAAAGGGCATGTCACGTGGCATTTATATGTGAAGCATTTCTTAGGAAAATACGAAATATTTCAGTGTTTCTATGTATGTATCTATCTATCTATCTATCTATCTATCTATCTATCTATCTATCTATCTATCTATCTATCTATCTATCTGTCTGTCTGTCTGTCTGTCTGTCTGTCTGTCTGTCTGTCTGTCTGTCTGTCTGTCTGTCTGTCTATCTATCTATCTATCTATCTATTTATCTATCTATCTATCTATCTATCTATCTATCTATCTATCTATCTATCTATCTATCTATCTATCCTTCTATCTATCTATCTGTCTATCTGTCTGTCTGTCTGTCTATCTATCTATCTATCTATCTATCTATCTATCTATCTATCTATCTATCTATCTATCTATCTATCTATCTTCTATCTATCTATCTATCTATCTATCTATCTATCTATCTATCTATCTAATCTATCTATCTATCTATCTATCTATCTGTCTGTCTGTCTGTCTATCTATCTATCTATCTATCTATCTATCTATCTATCTATCTATCTATCTATCTATCTATCTATCTATCTAGCTATCTATCTATCTATCTATCTATCTATCTATCTATCTATCTATCTATCTATCTATCTATCTGTCTGTCTGTCTGTCTGTCTGTCTGTCTGTCTGTCTGTCTGTCTATCTATCTATCTATCTATCTATCTATCTATCTATCTATCTATCTATCTATCTATTTATCTATCTATCTATCTATCTATCTTCTGTCTTCTGTCTTCTATCTATCTATCTATCTATCTATCTATCTATCTATCTATCTATCTATCTATCTATCTATCTATCTATCTATCTATCTAGCCACCTATGCCATCGTGCTCTTGTGATGGACTCCTTAATTTTGCGTAGACCAAAACTAGTATGAAGGGTGAGAGAGTTTGACGAATGTGTTTGACTCGTTACGACATGAGTAACAATAAAACCCCGTCGCGTACGCTACCAAACCTTTTCGTCTAGCCACGTGTGGCAAATACCCAGATACCAAGGGCCGTGCTATGCGCGTATGTGCCACAGTTAACTCAACAGTTTACCCAGGAGTGGAGGCAACAGGCATTTGTTACTTAAATTCTAGAGTGGTAAGAACAACTGAAACAGGCTGCTTTAACGCAATGAACGCAAAAAATAATTGTTGGTGTGCCAGCAGGAATCGCACCCAAGCATTCTGCGTAGCAATACCACAGAGCCACGCCAACTGTCGAAACTACTTTGGAATTAGATTCCAAGCAGGCGTGATGCTGGAGAAACTTCAATTGTGTTTTCAGCACGTGTGTGATATTTACTTATATAAATATCACATATATATTCCCAGGTGTCCCGTCGGGTTGACGTCAATCGTACGCCCCGCCGCGGTGGTCTAGTGGCTAGGGTACTCGGCTGCTGACCCGCAGAACGCGGGTTCGAATGCCGGCTGCGGCGGCTGCATTTCCGATGGAGGAGGAAATATTGTAGGCCCATGTGCTCAGATTTTGGCGCACGTTAAAGAACCCCAGTGGTCGAAATTTCCGGAGCTCTCTACTACGGCGTCTCTCATACTGATATGGTGGTTTTGGGACGTTAAACCCCACATATCAATCAAACGTCAATCGTACACTAGTTTAAGCCTCAGTCGCTGTAGTTGGTTTGCGTAGCACAATCTAGGTCTACTGTCCTTGCAAGCATATGTGCCAGAGATCAGCTAAACGCGATTGGTAATACCCCTGTTGTTGTTGTTGTTGTTGTTTTAATCGTTACGCAAATATAAGCACCTGATTAGATAAACCATATGTGACTGCTCAACACATGTCGTCGTCGGGTACATGCGGTAATATTTTAAGCGTTATTTCATAACGCTCATCTCCTGAAAAGAAAAACACGGTATAGACACGAAGTGACTGATTGTCAGTCGACGAAACAGCGTTATTGCTCAGTGTTGTCCTAAATAACCCGTGACATAGACAACTCCCGCTTTTAATTGAGTGCCGAGTGGTGTACAGCTATGTGCAATGTTTCTTGGTCATATAACTGGTAGTTGTGCTGAGTTGTGAATATCATTCCGCTTTCATTACTGCTGCTTTGTGGCATCAGATACAGGGAAGACAGGCTAAAGTTTGCGCAGCGCCATTGGCCACCCAAGATAGAGCACCGGTCGCTCGAACAGGCCATGCTTTCTGGGTTTTCCCATTGCGCGCACGGAAAACGTGTTGCTTAAGGTGCTTACCCAACACCACCTAGACTTTTTTTCAGGCCTCCGCAAGCCTACGTGACGTCATCAGTGTGAGATCTGCCTGGAAGCTGGCTTCACTCAAATGACCGGCCCACGTTCGCGTTTTGTCGTTCCGCGGCCCAGTTGCACTCGTAGCATTTTTTTTCTCAGAGTTTCACACCTAGAAGCAGGGCCGTGGCTAGGGGGGAGGGGTTAGGAGGCCCCCTTCCCCCCATATATCCGGATGGAGGGGGATGTTTTACTGAAAATAAATAGTGAAAATAGGGGTTTGTCAAGGACTTCAACTGGTGCCCCAGCACCCAAAAATTATTTTTTTTGGCTACGGGCCTGCCTAGAAAGAATTTTTTGTTAGCAACAGGTGTAAATGTTATAGACCCCGAAAAGTTTTTGATATTTACACCTATATTTACAATTGTAGCAGAACCTTGTGATGAGCTCATCGTGCAATGGAGAAGTTCACACCTAGCAGCAGAGCAGTGGTAACGGGAAACGAAAATAAGTCTATTGGCTATAATACCACACGTGAGAAAGTGTGCCTCAGTGAGTTATGATTATATACTGAAGTAAGGCGTGTTATTGGACTCGTTAGTTTATGTAAAGTTTTTGAAGGCATTGGAGGGTCTATTTTGCATTTCAGTAAATGGACCAGAAGATTTGTGTCAAAACAAGACTGCATGTTTTTATTATATAAAATGCTTTTAAAAACAAACCAACAATGATATAAAACCATTGAAAGAGGATTCATGCGAAGTTTTTCACATACGATATTTTCATAAAAAGTAAAATAAAGCAAACTTGACATTACCTGTAAAATCTTTTCGACACTTAGTTGTCTTATTTTCAGTAAATAAAATTGACCACACACGAAATGGGTTAGATATGATCTATTTAAATCTTCAAATGATTGTTCCACATAACAGCTCAAGTGCCAAAAGAAAGGCAATGTTCACAGCAAAAGGAAAAATGCGACAATACTTTAAAAAATTGTGGAGACAAAGCTTTTAACATTTTTAAAATGATCTTGTAGAAGGTGTTGAAACTGGGAGCTCAAACGATTTGGCTTTATAAACACAAGCGACACATCATCAGTCATGTGCGAGAGATTACGCCTGGAGTGTCTTTAGTTTCCGTTTATCTGCTTTGGCTTCTGAAAGCTTGTTGTTTTCTCGTTTGCAAACGTTGTTTTACAAAGTGTTGGCTGCTGCACTAAGTATGTACCCCATATCTACATGTGGCGTATGGCCATTGTCACAAACATCAGTCTTCATTCCACTCAAGGAAGATTGTTGTCATTGAAACAAGCAGTTATTTCTGCTTTTCGGAGGCATAAAATTTGGCTGCGTGTTTTTCACTTGTCAGTTTCTCGAGAACAATATTCGTCATCAGTACGGCGTTCACAACGATGGCTTGGAGAAACTTAAGTCCACCTCTTGTGATACGCGTGATGAGCTCGTTTGCCTCAGTTATAAGATTCCTACTCTCAACAATCAAATTCTCTCTACAGAATGCACATTTAAGCTTCTTGAGTGCAGCATGTGCGCAATAACCAGCGACATAAGTTGTAGCTGGAAGTGTGTGCTGCTTTGCAGCAATGTCCTCTTCTCCAACTACAATCTGGAATTGCTTTAAAGCATCACAAAATTTATCAGTGGAGGCACATAGAGGGATCTCGTCACTCTCTGGCAGCTCGACGACCTTCTGCAGCCTCAATTTGTGCTCCGCTTCATACATCTGCCGTATGGAGATATGGTACTGTGCGCCACTTAACTGTCGGTACTTGCCAAACCTGTCTTCAAGGCAGTCCGACTGGAATTTCCCCATTAAGGCGTACCTGAATCCAAGCTTTTCAAGGCAGTAGCTTGTCAGCTGAACAAGAGCAAGAGACGTGTGACGCAATGCATTGTGCGTCTCATGACTGAAATGACCAGTGTCATGCTTGAGGCTTTTTCAGTAGTCGAGCCAACTGACTATTTTGTTCAAAACCTCGACTTGGGGGCAACAAACTGCCTCTATGGGCTCTTGTAAGTCATCTCGAAGGTGCCTCCCTTTAATGGGCGTCTTAACATTCACTATGCGCCACCACATTACGACAGTGCTGATAAAATCGGCTGTGCTTTTGGCATGCTGCAGTTCTGCTGCTTGTGCACTGTTGAGAGCAGCGATTGTGAAACTGTTGAACATCTTGAGAACAAGTTTCATGTTTTGTCGCTCTAAGTTCGAAGGTTTCAGTGCCTTCAAAGACGATGTTGGAGCAAGTCGTACAAGCTCATTTCTTTCTCTCTCATGGAGCTCTAGCAGCGTGTTGAATGAAGCTGTTAGCACGCACGGCTTGTCAGGTTGTCCATTGATGTCTGGATTGATTGATTGATATGTGGGGTTTAACGTCCCAAAACCACATATGATTATGAGAGACGCCGTAGTGGAGGGCTCCGGAAATTTTGACCACCTGGGGTTCTTTAACGTGCACCCAAATCTGAGCACACGGGCCTACAACATTTCCGCCTCCATCGGAAATGCAGCCGCCGCAGCCGGGATTCGAACCCGCGACCTGCGGGTCAGCAGCCGAGTACCTTAGCCACTAGACCACCGCGGCGGGGCATTGATGTCTGGAAAAAAAAAACATACATTTACCACTGTTACGCTGGTTAAGCCAATTGTTTCGTATGCATTTTAAAACATGAACAGAATCTAAAATAAAAAACAGTGGTCTTGATTGGTCTGATAGATGCTTGTAGACCGTATCAACTTTCCGTGACCCTGAAAAAAATGACATTGCCTTCCCATTGATGGAGTTGTTGTCTGAAACAACCGCGATTACTCGAGAGCCTGTTGCCTCCAGCCCATTAATGAGCTCACGAAGAAATTGATGCAGCTGTATTGCATCTATTTTCGCCACTGGAAAGATGTGCACTACGTCTTTGCTTGACGACAGGAGGCTTTGAATCATAAAGACATATGCAGTTCTTGCTGCGTTTTGACTGTTTGTAGCCATTTCTACTAGACCACCACCTTTGTAGTCAATGTAGGGCTGCAGATGAATTTCGTCCATGACAAGCGTCACAGTTTTGTTGTGGTCATCCATTCCTACGGCCAGCCTTTTTGCATACGACAGAAATAAAGCATCTTGTTGCTCAGAGCATGGGTTCACACGGTATGTCCCACAAACACGTCTAATTGTGTCGGGATGTGGAAGTTTCAACTTTGATGTGGACCTAATAAATCTGTACGCATGTGGAGATATTGTGAACACAAGGCTAGCAAATACCAGCAAGTCCACAGGGTATCTCGAAGTTCTTCTCAGTAAAATGCCGACTTGCTGTTTTACGAACTTGACAACTTCTACTTGCCACTCATGTGGGAAACTTTGTGACGCTACTTCATCCAGTGTTTCCACTGTCTTTTTCATGACAATCTGCAAGCCTTCTTTGCTGTCGGAGAAGCTTCCTGTGAAACTTTGCACAGCAATAAGGACCTTGTCGATTTCCCGCAGATCACACAAATAAACAGAAACACGAGGGTCCCAAGCTTGTTAAGCTGCACGTCACCAACGAACACTTTCACAATCAAATCAGCTGACACTGTCACAGAAAAACGCACAGTTGGAGCTCCTTGAGAATCGAAGTTTAGGAAAAGGACTTTGTCGCGAGTAACAAGTTTTGTCCAGAAGGTGTTTGTCTGAAAACTTGTCAGAGCGGTGAGCAAGTCTTCAAAAGTACTGATGTTATTCTTTTTCTTCTCTTATTCGTGAGCTTCAGCGGACTGCCTTATTGCCTTCTGTAGCGATTCTCCCTCTAGACGAAGCCGCTTCTCTTCAGGGCCTTCCCGGACAACAGTAGTGGGACGAGAAAGATACGAAGAGCAGTTTGGAAATGGGCTCGGGATAGCACCAGACTTGAGTCGTCTCAGCTGGAGAGGAACTTCAAGTACTCGTTCGGTTGTCTCATCTTGATAGGTCGACGTGGTCACAAAATCACTTGTATGAAAGTGCTTCTCATACACCTGAAAAAAAAAGAAAAATGAAACAGAGCTTATAGCACGAAAATCAAGCAAGAAAAAGTTAGCGGACATTCGTCAACTACATATCAGAAAATGTGGCTGTATTTTTAGGCATTATCATAGTAGCAATGCCTTGTTAGGCGGCCCAACAGGCGAGCACTGTTTATTAAATCTAACTCTCATAGGATTTGATCAGGCGCTGCAGTCCGTTTAGAACGACTGGGGCCATCAGCTAGGCGTGAGATTGAGAGGAAAGTACCTGTTTGTCAAGACTGGTCGCGCGGAAACAAAAATTAGGCAAACAGCATGATTATAATACTGCGTGTCTCATGTCCTTCGTAAAATATGCTGCAAGTGTCCCGAACGCATAGCTCACAAATAATGAAAATTGAAAGGTTTTTAGTTGCATAGCTAAGTGAGTTTACACATGCGTAGGCACCTGCGACAAGTGAAAGAACGCACTTACCACAGTGTACTTTGTGGGCGCAAAATCCTTGCGAGGGATCGCTCTCGTCCATGCGGTTCTTCGGTCGGCGTCCATCGGAAAGCGATAGACGCGCACTTTAGGTCCATGAGCATAGTTAGAGTTGCACCCCGGTGCACAGCAGCATCCAGGCATATTGCGTAGTTTACCCAACCATGCTCACACAGCACAAGAGAAAGAAAGAACAGCGTGAGCGGCAACAAAATGCAACTAGCCTACAACCACAACAGCCAGCAGAGCGAGCGAGCACGTAAGATCAATGTGGCCAGACGCACTGTCATGCACTGTCAACTTCGCTCGGTTGTGCACAAAAATCTTTAAAGCGTGAATAAATCAAGTAAATAAGTACATCATTTGAAAGATAAAATATTGCTAAGGTTTTTTGTTAGATAGTACGTAATAGTTTCCTACAGTTTGCCTACTGAAAACTTGTTTCGAAGCAAAAAAGATTGTCTGTCTATTTGGCGAACAGAATCCGCAAGCCATTCCGACCGCAGCCAGTCGAGCGTTGCTTTCTCACAGATCTCACAGCAGTGACGTCACGCTGACGAGATGGAGGCTTGCCGAGGCCTTGAAAAAAAAAATCTCGGTGTGTTGGCTTATCTCGCCTTTAGCACGCTGTGGGCTCCACTCTTTCGTCATCCTGAAAAGCCGGCTCAGTGTAAACAGATTTTCGGTGGGTTCTCACCGAGCATTTAACGTACAGGTCTTGCAGACAACACTCGCCGGTAAGTTAGCATGCTGAGGTAATGCGATGCTTGGATCGAAGTCATGAGTTCGATTCCCGCATACGCCAGCAGCATTTCCACGGGATCGAATGCAGTAACAATGCGCTCAGATTTTGGTGCAAGAATGAAAGGCAGAGCGTAATGGTGTTGAATAATTCACGTGTACGTTGATAGGACGCTTATCTAGACAGAAGGGACGCTCGGTGTGTGTGCACTCATTGTCCGTTGTCGTCGCACCTTACACCTCAAATAGATTGAGGTGCATGTTAAAAAAATAATAAAAACCTAAGGTGGCCCGAATCAATCTGGAGTTTCATACCACGGCAAGCCTCCTTGTGATATGATAGTTTTGACACATGAAATATTATTTGCATGCGCCCAAGGTGCAGGCGATATACAGCTGCTGCTATGAAAGCAAGATGAATAAAGAACCAAGGCAGATATAAAATTTTTGATATTTTCGCAATATTCGACGCCGTTATCAGGAGCAAATCTTGGCGTCACTAAAAGCAAGCTCGATTCTAGTGGGTATTGTATGATATGACAAAAACATTGTGAGCTGTCAAAAAAAATCAACATTCGAATCAGTGAACATGCTGCGTGATGTGTTGTGGATATTATCCGAAATGAAATATGCGCAGCAAGAAACATGCAGGGTCGAAGTGGATATAAAATACTTCTTTGTGGGCATTTTTATACTTTCAAAGGACCTGCAAAACAATCCAAGGTGTCATTAAACTTACAATACAACATTGTTAACATCCAATAAAAATCTCGGCAAAAGTGAAACTCTTATGAAAGTGAACACTCCTCATTGAAATGGTGTCATACAGTCAACAGAGAAGCCGTAAGTATAGTCTCTTCACACTGACCTCCTGATAAATTTAGAGCCGCGTGAAAAAGTTGGCATTCAATCAATCGAAATTCAAAAGCTATATACAAACGCACGAGAAGACGTGGTGGTGGTTTGCCGACAGCTCCGAGAAGACACCAATGCCGCAGCAAATGTGCAATTTTTACAGGCAACATACATATAGAATTCGCGCCGACACCTCACCTTTATTGTGATAGAAAGGCGGCTGTTCACCATCGACACGCGCATAGCATGTATTCACTCAAGGACATCGTGTTCGACTTGCTTGCTCCCGCAAAGGTTGTCAATGAATCGATCTCGGTTCTGATAAGATTAACAGTGTGAAAACATTTTCAGAACCTTTTCAAACCTTCGGAGCAAGTCACAGGTGACGTTGCTCGAAGGTTTCGGTGCGGGCAGGTAGTTATATTATCTTTACTTTTCTGTTTCGTTTTCCTATAGATTTTTCTTTGCTGTTTTTCAGTGCTTTTGTTTTTGTGTTGTTTGTTTTTGTTTTTCTCTTACTCATGTTCTGCTCTTTGTGCCATATGGTTTTTATCACATGGTTACTGTCTCCTCTATATATTTTCGTGCTCTGCGCAATAAACTCACTTGGGAGTTAGCGCTCGTGTCTTTCGTGTCCTTCTTGTTTCTGTGTCGTCGTTTTGTTCTCGCGCTATAACTATCGTCCTGGCCGAGGTTGGGAGGCCCATAGCCCGAAATTGGCAAAGACGCGTTCTGGGCACGTTCTCGTGGTGATTGTTGTATTCAGTCATACAAAATTCATCATAGAGGATACCGAGCCCCGTACTATGTACTATGTACTATTTACTTTCGGGCTGGTGGCAAGACACGAGGATGATGCTGGGCCAACCTCCGTGGTGGTCAGGTGGTTGTGGTGTTGCATTATTGACCTGCAGGCCACTTGTTGAAGTGAATGGAGCTGACAAAATCGGCTTCTCTGGTGGCACTAACTTGCCAATCTATGTTAATGACCATTTGACTCTTGATAACAAGAAAATGTTCTCAAAGGCGCTGGCACTGAAAAAGGAACACAAGTGGAAGCACTTGTGGACCGATAACTGCCAGATAAAAGCCCAAAAAGCAGACGACGGCAGAGTGTATCGCATTTACACCAAGTCCGATCTTCATATCTTCACGTGATGCATTGTAAACTTCCTTTCGCTCATACCCCAAGGAAGGTATAGTTCACTGTCTCTTTTAATGGCCTTGCACTCTCCGGAATATGCGCGGCGTCAACTTTCCAAAATGAGTCGTTCCCTCATTCCCTTCAATGCACGTAGCCTTCGTAAGAATATAGATGTAATCACTAACTTCATTTCCTCAGTTCAGCATGCCTTCACATTTATCTACATATTAGAGATTTGGCTTTGTGACGCAGATAACTGCATGACCAGCTTTCCGTCTTATCAAGCTGAATATTGCCACCGGCAAAATGATAATCATGGGGGTGCCGCGATTTTTCTTTCCCAAGATGTCGCTTGCACTCGCAGATGTGACCTCAAATTAAATGTGAATCATTGCGAATCAGTGTGGGTAGAAGTTGACCACTCATTCTTTAATATTAAAAAAATCTAATTCATAGTTGCATTTATGGCTCACCATCGTCGTCCCTTTGCGATTTTTTGCACAGTCTCAGTAAAGTTTTATCTAAGCTAAGTTTTGAAAATAAAAACGTAGTAATTATAGGTGATGTGAATATTAACTTGCTTGACACGGACAGTACTTCTTATGCAAATTACACTGATTGTTTCACTAGATTTGGCTTTGAATCACTTGTTGAGTGTCCAACTAGAGTTGCATCTCGTGGTACCGGTACACTCATTGATCACGTGTTATCCAACTTGGCGTCACCACCCTGCGTGGGGGTCGTTGACACCGATATCACCGATCGTTTTCCTATCTTCCTCACATTCGAAAACATAACCCACACTCGAAATATTAGCTATATCACATCTGTATTTAGTCCCGATTCCTTTGTTGAGGCTATCAGTACAACTGACTGGGTGCCTGTTATGTCTATGTCAGACCCAGATGCAGCCTTGCGAGCATTTTGCTCGTCATTTTTACTCGCCGTTTCGACCAACACGCCGTTTAGTCCAACGTAAAAAAAACACAAGTATCCACACAACCCATGGGTGACCAATGGTCTTCTAAAGAGTTTAAGGAAGAAAAAAAATATGTATAAATAAAGGAAGCGACACCCCTTTAATATGCGTATTGCTAAACGATACAAGTCTTAATGCAGTCTATTAAATATCTTGCTCAAGCAAGCGAAAAAGAAGTACTATGAAAATGAATTCGACAAGAATAAAACTAACCCCAAAAGGCAGTGGCAGCTAACTCATTCCTACACAAGTCATCTGCTAATGTCCCTCTAACCAAATTCGACTACAATGGATGCACCTTCTCAGAGCCCAAAGAAATTGCCAATGCCTTTTCAGAATACTTTTCTTCCGTCTATACTAACCACCGCCCCCATGCGCAGTCGTATACTTCTCTGGGACGTACCACGCAGTCATTCTTTCTTTTCCCAACAACAGCACAGGAAGTCTTTTCCACTATTGCTGAACTTAAAAATATAGGTCCTGGGTTAGACGACATTTGTGTAAGGCATTTAAAACTGGTAGCGCATTTAGTTTCCGATAAGCTGTGTCATATTATCAACCTTCTGTTTAAACAGGATTTATGTCCGGCATTCTTAAAAAAAGCTAAAGTAATTCCGGTTTTTAAAAAAGGCGATAAAGAAACAGTTTCCAACTATCGTCCAAATTCAATTTTTTTCTGCCTCAGCAAACTAGTCGAAAAATTGTTTGTTGAACGTCTCAATGGATATCTAGTTAAATTTAAATTGCTTAAAGACAGCCAATTTGGTTTCCGTCCAGGTAGCTCAACAAGTCTAGCTGTGCTGTCTCTAACTGATTATATAAAGAAAAGTATCGATTCGGGAAATTTAGTGGGTTCAATTTTTTTAGATCTCACTAAAGCCTTTGACACTGTAAATCATCAAGTCTTATTGCATAAACTTCAGTCCTATGGAATAACAGGCCCTGCGCTTACATTCTTAAAAAATTACCTACTTGACCGACAGTACACAGTACACGCCACAAATACCTTCTCTACAACAAAATATGTTAACCAAGGAGTACCGCAGGGCTCAGTATTGGGTCCTTTGCTATTTATTTTATATATGAACGATCTTCCTGATGTTCTTAGCTCTTTTGACTGTGGTCACTGTGTTCTAAATGCTGATGACACAACAATATCTTCATCTGATAAAAACATTGATGCTCTTGTTTCAAAGTTAAATCTTGCATTATGTGCCCTTATGAATTGGTGCAGCAGTAATCACTTAGTTATGAACCCCACAAAAACTGAATTTATGGTGTTTAAAAGTGCTCAGAGGTCACTATCTGCTATTCCCGTAATACAACTTCGTATTCATTTCATTTCTGCTTGTTCTGATGTCGTCTTTCTTGGCATACATTTTGATCCATGCCTTACCTTTCGCAGTCACATTAACCATCTTAAGCAGAAGACGGCGTTTGGTATCCGCACATTAATCAAAGCTCGCCCTTTTTTTTCCGTGAAGCTCTACTGGCGCTGTATTTTGCGTTCATTCATAATCATATTACTTACGGTGTAGTTTCATGGGGCAACACTTATGCTTGTCATTTATCATCAATACAGCACATTCAAAATCAGTCAATCCGCATTGTCACTTCTAGTTCTTAGCAATCCAATGCCTACACATTACTATGCTCTTACAATATCTTGCCAGCAAATCTTTTGTTCCGGTTAAATCTTGTGACCTTATTCCACAAACTGCTGTATAATCAACTCGCATTCCCAATTATTACGTCTGATATTTTGCAGAATAATATTGTGACCAGGTTTGCGGCTAATAAAACTCTCCTGTTACCCCCCACTCATCCTAATTATGGGCAAAAAACTTCCGCTTTCAGTGCGATATCTTTTTGGAATGCGTTACCTTCTAGCATTAGGCGTTGCACTTCAATTTCTTTATTCAAAAAGTCCGTCAAAAATCATTTTCTCAAATAACCTTACTTGTGATCGTTTACCTGTTTGACTCATTTGTTCTTCGTTTTTTTTATATCATGTTGCTTGTTTTGACTGGATTTGTGATATAAAAGTGCATTTTGATGTCTGTATATTGTAAGAATTTCCTGTTGCTCTGTATAAATTTTACCGTCGATTTGTATCGACAAACCGAGGGTCCCACTAAAGTTTCTGGCTCTGGGTCCCTCGTCTGTATAACTTAAATTTTGTACCTTGTTTTTAGAAATAATAAAACTTATACTTGAAATTTGAATGCGCTGTCTGGGGCGTCAATTTCAGTTTTGCGTGCTAAATTAACCAGACTTCATCACTCCGCTGTAATCCCGCTCACCGTCTTACATAAATTTCAAAGTGAGTTGACTACTCGTAGGAAGTACTTGAATTCGCCCGTTTGACTCCGCTGCTTACTTGCACTGGTTAAGAAGTTATTTGTTTTAATTTCTGTACTAGCTGTCGGAATTGATGTTTGTACGCACCTGAAAACGCTTTCTGTCGCAGTAAAGGTAACGCCGCTGGTAGCATGCAAATACCTCTTCCTGAATTTTTTTCCAATAGTTAATCTGTTTTCTGGAACAGCCTGTATGCTTATTCTTATAATTTACAAAAAATTAGTAGTGATTGTTTTGTCTTCGAAAAGAGGGACCTCTCCATTTCAAAGAAACCTTGTAACAACAGGCTCATTAGGAAGAGTTGGTACTACAAGAAAAAAAAAAGAGTTGTGTACCATGTTCCGGAGGAAAGATTGTCGGCTAGGTATTAAATTAAACAAAATCGAGTCAAAACGCGTTTTGTTCAGACGCAATTAAAAGCATGCGTGCAAAATACTCAGCGCAGTAGTCAGCGAGGCTTGTGGTTAGTCCATCAAAAGAGGTACATAAAGGTTAGCAATGCATATTATTGGTCATGAAGCAAGTAATAGTGATATATTAGTATTCGAAGGGCAGGGTGCTACGACATTTTCTCGGGAGTTTGCTGTTGTGTTAGGTTTTGAACTTTTTCTTTTCCTTCCGTCTGTGCCTGCTTGTTCTTTCTTCTCTGGGCTTTTTTATTTTATTTTTATCTCTGTTTCTTCTTATTTCGTTCTCTGCCTCTGTATTCATTTTTCTTTCTTGCTTTTGTTGCCTTCATCATCTCTCTCTTTATCTCTCACTTTATTCTTTCCTCTCTTCCTTTCATTGTATATTCTTTTTTACGTATGCATTGGTTTCTTTTGGTTTCTCTATTTCTAAATCTTTCTTTAGCATGCCTCACTGTCTCCCCTCCTCTTCACCGCCAGATCTCTCCAGCTTGCACTAACTTCCCTCTCTCATCCTCTCACCACACTGTACTTTACAAGTCCATAATATGCATTGCTAGGATGTCTGTATATTCAAGTGGCTAGGACGCCCGCCTCCAAATTGGGAGTTGGAAGCTTTGAATTACGCCTAATGAATGATACGTTTTCGACAATAAAAGCTCGTTTTCTACTCCTTTATATCTTCTTCCTTCACTATTTCTCCTTTTCTTTGAAGCTGTACTTGTCCTGTCACCTATCTGGGTGCGCCTGACAAATAATGGCACGTGTTCTGGAAGAGAAGCAAAAGTGGACGGTGTATAAAGATGGAATGCAGGGAGAGCATGTCAATAATTAAAAATAATAATTCCTGTTTCCGAATGACAAATTACGTCGCGCTTTAACCGCTTGGCTGTTAGAATGCGCGCAAGTGGATATGTGTACATATAATACTGCACAAATGTTTTCTGTACTGCTGTGTCCCCGCAAATATTGTAACGCACACTTATTTGCGTATCTATGTGTTGGCAATTTCAATCCACACAAACCCTCAGCGCCACTCACTGCTGTGTGCACGGGTTTCGGCAGGTACGGAATTGTTTCTGCTTGTTCTGTTAAGATTACCTACAGGACGAGACTAAATAATTTTAGACCATAATTTAAGTGAGCTAAAGTAATAACACTTGAAGGACAAGTTACTTTTGTGTAAAACACCACGTGTTCCACCTATTTCGACATTATCGATG
This sequence comes from Rhipicephalus microplus, assembly GCF_013339725.1. Taxonomy (NCBI): domain Eukaryota; kingdom Metazoa; phylum Arthropoda; class Arachnida; order Ixodida; family Ixodidae; genus Rhipicephalus; species Rhipicephalus microplus. Next base: position 223,494,293 of record NC_051167.1, on the reverse strand, counting down.
ACTGACTGTCTTGCTTGCCACTTTAGCTGAACGTTCAGTTTCCTCCTTTGTTGATGCATATTCGTGCGAAAAAGCATTTCGTTGTTACCAGCTACGAAGTTTTATACACGGCCACAACGAAACATCTGCTGAATGGACTCAACCCATAATGATTCGATTGCTCACAAAAAAAAAACAGAAAACCAAGCCCACAGCTTGAAGAATACAACAAGGGCTTTTTACAGCAATGGGCTAGCCTTGGTTTTGAATTGAAACCAGTGTACGCACACTTGCCCAATCAGAGAGCCATGGTGAAAAGGACAACCACCGCAAAGACGACAATACTGTACACGGTTACAGTCATTCAGCCCTAGGAGCCACCGACGTTCAGGGAGTCATCGTTTGCAAACGAAGAACTGTAGCTGGAGACGTATGAAGAAGTAGCAACCTTCAGGAATCGGAACGTTCAAGACGCCTGCATACAATGGCGTCACGTGCACTTCCAACTGGCAGACATTGTGGGGATGTCGTTTGAAAACCTGGGATACACCATTTAAACCTGGTATATATTTGGACGGCATTTCTAAACACCGTCACGTTCAAGACTTGTGGTGGAGAGTTTTAGAGCCCGCAACTACGGCTTTCCTGATAACCATGACTTGGTTTCTTGACGCAACCCTACCATTTCAGGGGTGGAGCACCTTAAATCCCGCGTTGTAGTAGCCACCGCAAGTACTCAGTAGGCTCACAAGATGGCGCTGTGGCGCTCGCTCCACTAGCACCCGGATTGATGACTAGATGGTGCTTCGGCACTCTCCCTACTTCGATGCAAGCTCTCGTGGGATAGGAGACCACGTCCACTCTTGTGTTAAAATGCGTTCACTCTTGGTGCGCATCCTCTTTTGCTGGCAGTCGCTGTGCTTCGAGTATGAACGACGAAGGCAAACCGGTGGAGCGGAGGGCTCGAAAGACGGCTGCAGCGCGTGGTCACCGTCTTTACTTCATGATCGACTGTGCAAGATTTACGGAAGATTCACGGTTCCCCGATGTGCCTCCGAAGCTTCACCCACTCATCATCGTTCACTCCGTAGATAGGTTGGGATTTTTTTCCTATATACCTGGTCGTTTCATTGTAACTATCTAGTCAGCACCTGTGGTTGACAAGCGGAACAGGCTGCCGTATGTTGCCTTCATCGCTGGATATAAACCAGATAAAACCACTTATACATTAGACCTCTGTATTGTGCTTTCGTGCCAAACATTTGTCTTTTTATTGTAGTTCTTCGAGAGCCCTGATGATGATATTGACGGATGCCAACTCGCGTATACTACAATCATCTGTAGCATAATGAGCGCTTGCTAACGTCATAAAGAAAAAATCATCCTCTTGCTCATCGAGGACCTTGGTGGTTATAATAGCTGTGTAACACTCTAAAAATGTATAAAAACTGAGCAAAAAGACAAAGCAGTGCGAGTAACAGCTATAGGAAGAAAGAGGGGGAAGATGAATAAGCATTTATTGTGCGAGAAAGTATAGTATAGTGCAAGTTCCGCTTCTACCTTAGGTGAGGTCGCCTCATTCCAGAAATCCTCTGGCCTTTGCTGCCTCCTTGGACCTGGCGACAAGACGTCGTTGTTGGTCCAGCTTTTTCGAGGCGACCTTCAGCTTCCCCGTTTCCAGAAGATGTGCGTTTTCTTGAATAGTGTCACTGGTATCCGGTGGCGGCGTTAGGTCAGTCCTTGTGATGCATGGGTACTAGAGGATCATATGAAATAACGTGTGTGGTATGCCACTAATCTGCCAAAGATATTCGTGTAATGTAGGGTGCAGCCTGTGCATCAGTATACCGTGTGTGTAAGTGTTGATTTAAAGGCTCCTCCATATGCTGCTGTCCTCTTTGTTACGTTTGCAGTGCGGTGGTGGCGACTCTCTTCCTGCCATCTTGTGGTGTTGCAGTATGGCAGAGTTGGTAATAAGACCAGACCCAGCTTACATACACGCAGCCCTAGTGTCTAGAGAGAAAGGCAAAAATAAAAAACTGTATTATAAAAGGTCAAGCAGAAAGAACACCACCTCAGAAAGAGCGAGTAGAAAGAAAGAAAAAACTAAAGAGATACAAAGACTGCCAAGCCTCACACTTTTTTTTAGGCTTGGCACCACTAGTGTGAAGTAGCCCTAATTATTTGCTTTTCTTGTATTTCATCATGCTCTTGGGAACCTTGCCCCTTCATATTTTGGACAATCTGATTTTCATCGATGAGTAATATTTTTTGGAATTCTTCCTCCTGTAACTTCCGATATGAACGTCACCGGAGGGTTCAACATTTGTCGCTAATGTAAGGGGTTAACGTCTCTATAAAGGAATATTTCTAAAAGTATGTACGTGCAGTACTAAAAAATAACAAAGTTTATCCTATCGGGGACAGGGTGATGCCCTGTGCGAAAATACCGAAGGCATAAATAGCCTGTATCACGTGTTCTTTAAACAGTGCTTCGAGCCACAAACAAGGGTCACGAAAAAAAAATCTGACACGCGCATGATATGGAGTGGGAAATAAGTCTATCGCCTATCCAGGCCAAATCACTCGGAAGCTCGTACGAGCAAGCAGCACTGCCTATCATCCAGCGTCACATCATGGTCACTCCCTGAACTAAGGCGGATCAACAGCTTCTGTTGAGCAGCACCTGTTTACACTGACAGTGAAAGAAATACCGAAGGCTTTACTCTGGGCGTATTTGTGGAATACGCTCACCCAAGGAAATACAACAAGTGCAGATGGGCTCTACCACTTCCTCATAACCTCAGTGTTCAGAACGCAGTGCATACAAACGACGTATGAGCCGTCTTATGACCAGCAAATACTCAAGAAAAGCGTGGGAGAGTGCGCCCGTTTGATCACTGAATCTCGCAACCAAAACAGCGAAGCAGCTCCCCGTCCTTCATCTGCGCCGTATCTTCGAGCGTTCTGAAGCGATGGTTATGATCAATGAGTTCATCTGGGCTTGAGCCGCGACCAGCAGCAGCACTCGCATATTCTTGCTTGCATGTATTATATAAGGTGGCGGGCTGATATTATTACTTTTAAATTTATACTACACATTGCGATGTTAGTATGAATATATACCCGGTATTCGTATAGATGATATCCCAATAAAAATTAAAGATCATCAGGATGCTCCCTACTGCGCAATTTGAGGACAGCTAAACGTGTGTTATCTTTTGCTGATGTATTTTAAAAATTATTTAATCATAAAATTTTTAGGAACATTCTCAAAATGATCTTGCTTTTAGGAGTTCTATTTAAAAAAAAAATATGTGGATATTTTTCGTTGTTCTTAAAGCAAAATAGCAGCATTCTAAAGGCGACATATCAACATTTATTGGCCAATTTGTTACAACTACCACTACGCCCCGCTGCAATGAATTATTTGGCCCGCAGTACTTCAAGCATCGTCTATGGAAAGCGTGATCCGAATCGTATGTCGACAACTCGAAGCCACGGCCCTATTCAGGCCTCACAACTACTCTCTAAAAGACAGTGGTCTTGTGGTTTTAATAATAAAGGCTGTTGTACAACTAGTGACCAAGTATATAAACAGGTATTTATCGCACCTTTCACTTTTCTATAGTCATTCGATTTATTGTTTCTGCAATGGTGTTTAGAAAGTAAACGCAATACTCATATTTGTCTTTAATGTCGCTTTAACGTTAATTGACGTCACGCAGTAAACGAGGTTCCTGCATGTTAGTTCGATAGAAATGCGACTGCTACGATCTGTATTGCACACGCAGCTTTTGGGCCAGTAACCGACCCTCAGAGACGCTGGGTGACAACTGTGGCTAGTGTTAGCCCACACACAAGTGTGGGCTAATATAGTCTTTGATGGAGAGTATGGCGAAAACAATGAGTTGAACAGGCAAAATTAGTGGAAGAAATCTGTAGTGCTTTAAGAAATACTCAAGGCTCTTTCTTGATGCCTACACTGCAGCTAGTTCTTTTTTTCTGCCGATTTCCCGAGTGGTTCTCGAAAACAATGAGTTGAACAGGCACAATTAATAGATGAATTCTGTAGTTCTCTAATCATTTCTTTCTGCCTACACTCCAGATAGTTCTTTTTTTGTCGATTTCCTGTGTTTCGCAGGTCATGATCCAAATGGCTCATACTTGTGGTCTGTCGATTTCCGATGCCACGTGAAAAGAGAAGACTACCGTGAGGTTGCTGACGTGGCATGTTTTTGCCATCATCCTGAAATTTTCGTCTCACATGTTTCGTAATACAGTTCCCCAGTAAAATTTAGTTTAAACTATGATTTGAGAATTCACGTATTGATGTTGTCCGTAGTACTGCAGCAATCTTGTGTCGTGTTTGTAACTTCTTTTACGAAAGATTTGGTCGCCACCCGCAAGAAGTCTTTTTCGCGATGTAGTGTTGTCACGTTGGCAACTGGGATTATTTAAAAAATGTTATTGGGCTAAGTAAGTATCACTCAGAAACAATAGACTCAATGCTGGCTTAAAGACAATGAACATCATTACCATTAAACCCTACATCTGAGAGCTTAGGAAGGTGAGCATTCAAATAAATACCGTACGGTCACATTTTGAAAAGACCATTTGGTGTGAAGTTGTCAGAGTTAACGCTACTCAAATTTATCTTCAATATCAATGAGGATCCAATCAGTACAAACAAAGACTGGGATCACGTGCTCATCACCAGTCATGTGCGAGGTCTCTAGCAGTCAAAAACTTTTAGAGCACTCAGCACAGCTGCTAGTGAAGGCACAGGGATTTTGCGGAAACGCAATATTACACTTTCTGGTGGCAAGCCTAATGGTAGTAGTTCATCCAATAAATACTAGAGCTATTACTTAAGCTTAGGGGTCCCAAACAAATAACATATTACATCGCTATAGGTATCGCAAGCCGGGTACAATGGCGTCATTCCATCTCTTGCAGCCATGCTAGTGAACGTGTGGCCCCACCGAATGCGATGTAACGAACGGGCATTTACATTGTTAGCCATTTTGTCACACATGGCTTCCTCTATACCCACATGTTATGAAATCGACTGAAGCTTTATATGTAGACGAACATCGGGCAGGTATATAAGAATTTTCACCGATCTTTGAGTGTGCTACTCTAAAATCAGCCCATGAATAAGCAGCTGCAGAGCAAGCTTACTCGCAGATAGCAGCATTACTTGTTCGTTGCAACAATCCAGTTGATTCAGGCTGTATGAATGCCACGCTTTTGCGCAGTGTCAACGAAACAACGCATTTGAGTCACGCAATCCAGGACATTCTCAGAGACTAGATGACAGGCGGCAGAGCACTTGCTACAAGCTCTATGTCGACTGAGAAGTCGGCGAAACTTTCGGTGCTTTCGCCGACTGAGAAGTCGGCGAAAGCACCGAAGAACGTACTTATATAACAGGTGTAGAGCAGTTGATTTGTTTTCATGGAATTGTCAGCTTCCAGTGGAAGTTCTCATGTGACCAAGGGGGCTCTTGTCGAAGTTGCCTGTGTTTGAGGAGAACCACGACAAGATGTCAATTAATAGTGATGGCCACGAAAAATCCCGATTTCGTACATCATCAAGTGCTGTTAAGTAGTGCTCGTCTTGGGCTTGATTCGCTAAGCTGGAAAACATGCGTCAGCAGTTGGTGAAAGGCGGGAAGACGCGATGGCGGAAGACGAGCTTTACGAAGCACTTTACGCTCGCTGCTGACTTTGGCACTCCCAAAGCAACTCATAGGTCGTTACGATGAAGTGTTTCCAGCCATTCGTACTACCATTCATTTGAAGAGATGACAGGCAATCTCAAGAGCACATTGTTGACAATTACTGCTGAGTGTAACCTTATCATTGATGACGGATGGCTTCCCCAGTCTGTTCCTGCCATCCTTCGAAGAATGTTTACCCGACATGACATGGCTGACATCGTCTTTTCTACTGTACGCCACCAATTCATCCGGGAGCCTAGTGTGACACTAAGAACAATAGGTATTTAGCTTGTCAAAGCGGTATATCTGGAAGGAATATTTTAATTCTTCTTTTACGTATCCGCATACCAAAAAATAGCGTAAACGGAGACTTCTTTACTGATATTGTTAGTTCGAAGATCTGATATGAGTGTTTGCGGAAAGTAAAACCCTTTGACCAATCACTTTCAATCGCTTATGCTGATATCCAGATAGCCAGATGCATATGTCAGTGGTAATATTGATATCTGAAATGTTTTTCTGGCAGTCTAGAGGGCATGCGGTACACCAGGCGTGGTCACCTTGAACAACATTGGTGTACACATTGCCTTCTAGAATAGAAACATTGCCTTCTAGAACCCCCTGGAACCTTTCTAGTAATTTTCCTCGAGTTTCTCGGCACTGTCTTCAACTCCACCTGCATCAAGCGGTATCTAAAAAACACAAGAAAGTGTAGAAGATGCTTTGTTATCCCCATAGACACAGCACGACAAATCATCGAATCATGGAACACGAAGTTGTAAGCTTTTAAAAGGTCCCTAAATATACCCAGCGATAAAAAGCCCTGTGCTCGATGATGTTCTATATGGCGTACCGATTCCTCATATGTTGTCTTATGTACTCAATAATTGCCGAAATCATGTCATACATGCTCGAGGAGTCTTCAACTCTAAATCCACCATGGTAGCCGAACACAGGAATGATTCTCCATCAGCTTCACTTCGCCCGAAGTTAGTGAAACCGGGCAAGGTGATTCCAGCATTTTTCTGTGTTTACTATGCTTCAGCACCAGCACAACCCACATTATTTTCCAGGCTTGAGGAATGTTGCCCGACTCTCAGACATAGTTGAAATATGGTAGACGCAGAAAGTGCTTAAGAGCACCAACGACAGGAAGAAATATGAGACGAGAACAGAGCGCTGAACTACCAGCCAAAATTTATTGCAAACTATATCTTATATATAGAAAAACAGAATCCGCGCCTAACCACGCAACATAAATGCACCATACAACATAAGTTATCCAGAACAACTCATATCAGTGGCCCGACAAAAGTAATTTCACAGCCATAAAGAAAAATTGAGGTTACGCTAACACAGGAAGCACCGAGTTGTTGAATGCAGAAGGCTTCGCTAATCTCGCGCTCGCGCTAATTTTTATATCGCTCCATATCATAAATTGGCTGGCAACCACACTTTTTACAATGGTCCACCAAGTGGCTGGGACGAAGCCTTTTAGAGCGTGAGCGTGCTCCTTCAACCGATCATATATGCATCAGCCTGTTCGCCCAATCTAACAGAGCCCACAAGTAAATAGGATCTTGTAGATAATCGCTAAAACACATTCAACATAGCGTGTAGCGTGTTTCTTAGTGCATGCTTCTTTCTTAGGTCTTTCACTGTTTACCCTACCACATAGCCCTGCGAGCTTGTCGCGTGCGCAGAACACAACTTTCACACCTATTTTGCCAGCGACCTTCTCGCTTAGCGAGTCAATTAGCTGTGTTCTTGTGTGGTCAGCTTCTACCTTGGCTGCCAAAAAAGGTAGGTCGATGAACCCCCACCAGGACGAGAAGTCGTCATCTTTGGAGACGTTGCTGTTCCGGCAGGTGTAAAAACGTTGTTTCAAAATGGGGCGAAATTCTGCGAGCATCAAAACCTGGACAAAGTGAAGCTACTTAGCCTCGTAAGAATCACCGTTGGACGAGCAAAAGATGACGAAATTTGTCAACTCGTACAAGAGAGAGTCGAGTGGGTTCCGCAAGACGTCAAGACGGCTCGACAATAGTCTAGTGCCTTCGCTGCCAACCTACGAAGGGCCGATGTCAAGCTTCTCCTACCTAATAAGGAATGAGGGTGCGTGCTTATGCCGAAGCAATCGTATAACAGCAAGGCCGAAGAAGCCATGCGAAAGAATTTCAAGTTGCACCCCGCTATCAAAAGAACTATAGAGAGGACGCAATTGGCAAAACTGTGCGACGAAGTGGGACTAACCATTTTGGCAAAGTCTGTGAAAACAGCAGAAGGCCTGAGCCTTTCTCTCTTCTTCTCAGTGAAGACACATAAAGAAGGCAATCCCTTCAAAGCCATCGTCTCCCAGCACGGTACTTGGCAGCGCCTTGTTGCATTGTCACATTGTATCTTCAGTGGTCTCTAGCAATCCTGCCCGTTGATGACCCCTGTCGAATGAAGAGCCCAGCCACAGTCAGTGATTACCTCCGGACTGAGTGCTCGAAACGAGTAAGTGCCTTCTCTGTTTATATAAAGGACTTCTTTTATTCTTTACCTCATTCTCTTTTGAGCGATGAAGTTAGCCAGTGAATTGAACGTTATGAGGCTGCACCGAATGCCGGTATGCATGTGGAATTTATGTTCACGGGCTTTTGTAAGTTCTGTGATTTTACTTATACTCGACCTTTGTACTTCACAACGACACCTTCTACACCCAGCGGCAAGGAGTGTGCATTGGCTTGTGTTTATCTCCGGCTCTTAGTAACCTTTTACTAGCGCGGTATGACAGAAGTCTCATAGCTAACCTTCATCAGACAAGCACGGGCAAAGTCTTCCGCTACGTTGACGACTTTTTATTGTTTTATCGCATCGATCAATCTGACCCTCGGTGAATCACCAGTGAGATATTTGATGCATTTCGACGTGAAACGGATCTTATTTCAGACGACAAGCTACGATTTCTAGACTTAGAAATTCTTCTTTTTTTGGTTGATCATATCTGTTAGCAGTACGAGGCAAGCTCGAAGAAAAGCCTTCTTCTAAGCTTCTGATGCGAAGCATTGCTTTTTCCTGCCTAAACATAGCTGTAACTCTGTCCTGTCCGACCACCAGATAGAATGCAGTTTTTCGCTTTAATTTCGCCGCCTTCAAAAAGCAGGATTTCTAATCATCTACTAACTTCCTTCACCGAGACTCTCCTAACGTCACTTAGAGTGCCTGATAAGAGACAAAACGACTACCAACTCAGAGGTCTCATTCTAGCGCAGCTGTTATTCCCTACGTACATGAGGTTTCTCATAGGCTAAAGAAGGTCACCGGAAAAATAGGTTTAAGAGTTGTGTTCTGCACACGCGACAAGCTCGCAGGGCTATGCCACATGGTGAACAGCGAAGGACCGAAGAAAGAAGCAAGCACTAATAAACAAGCTACGCGCTATGTTGAATGCGTTCTAACGATTGTATACAACATATTATTTCCTTGTGGGCTCTGGTACAATGGCCAAGCAGGTCGATGCATCAATGATCGGTTGAGGGAGCATGCTTACTCTCTAAATGGCTCCTGTTCCCAGCCACTTGGCGGACCATTGTGAAAAGTGTGGTTGTCAGCCAATTCTTCACAAGTGTCTAATCATGGGGCGATATAAAAATCAGTGCAAGCGTGATATGAACGAAGCCTTCCACATTCAACAACTTGGTGCTTCCTGTGTTAGCGTACCCTCAATTTTTCTTCACAGCTGTGAAACTAGTTATCTGGGGTCCACTGATATGACCGGTTCTTGATAAGGTACGCCATATGGCACATGTATGTGCAATTTTGCTTTTGTCAAGTCGTTATGCGCAGATTCTGTTTTCCTGCAGTTCGTTTGCAATAAAATTTTGTTGTTAGTTCCACGCTCTGTCCTTGTCTCTTCTATATCCTCTGTCGATTGCGCTTTTAAGCATTTTCTTCGTCTACCACGCAGCACGAACCAGCCAAATCAAGCGCTTTGTTATAGTGGAAGTACATCAGAAGGCTACCCTTCACTTCTGCAAGCACATTTGATATAGCTCAGGTACATCAGAAGGCCACTCTTAACTTGTGCAGGCAGATTTGACGTCGTTGAATTACATCAGAAGGCTGCTATTCACTTCTGCAGGCAAACTTAAAATCATTTGCTTGGTAATTCCGCCTGGTTCAGGAGCACAGCGTCAATGGGGAACGCTTATTCCTGACATCAGTGTCTTCAACGTAAAAGATTCATTGATGGTAGATGTCGAACTACGTGGAAGTGTAGAAGGTAGTTCACTTTCTCTTCCAATAATATAAACGTGTGATAATTATTCAGCTAGAGATATATCATTCAACATCGCGAGGTCAACAAAAGGTCTCAAGTGCTGGGACGCGTTCCGGAGAACACACACGTATCTTTTCGGCAAGGATGAAAATCAACGTAAATAGATCTCCCGCCCACAAAGTTACAGGGCACGGGAACATCGGCAAGGTGATGCAGAGCGGCCGAGCTCTGATTAATGCGACATATCTTTATTAATACATTTCTTTTGTATTAAGTAGGAAAATATTTTTCAACTTTCTCATTGATGGCAATGGAGAATAACAAGGCGGCAGCTGTCGTGTGACAATTTGGAACATAGGCATCAATGGGAAAGTTGGAAAATTAATTTCTTTCTTAAAACAAAAAATGATAAGATTCGGTGTGGATAAAACTGCTCATTTTCTTTTGAATTAAATATAAAGGTGATTGTAACTTGCACCACCGCATGGTGCGAATTGCGTCTCAACACGAAAAAAATGACAATTTTGTAAATGCTTAAATTTTTCTCGTAATGTTTAGCCACTTCAGAGGTCTAAAAATACCTTTCCTTCGAGATATACCATCTGTGAACTAAGTATTCACTACTTAGATATTCATACAAAGTGCATTATCGAGATAGAAAAGTTACTTACATAAAACCTATTGGCTAAATTGTTGGAGGCATATGTACCGAAAACAATTGCATCAGTATTACAGAGTCTCAAACACGTTACACAATAACTTTTACTTTATATGTAGACCAAATTTGGTATATAAAGAGCGGTACTTTTAAAATAAAATTTTTCACAACCAATCTCTAAAAAACATTTTGGGAATTTCAGAAGGCAGCCACAAACTAAAACATCTTTTTTTCTCGGAAGTAAATCTTTTGTCTGTTTTAAATGCAGTGAATCAGCACATTTATTTTTTCAAATACAATTGATAAATTTGTCAAAGTGGCTAGAACAATTGGCACAGAATTAGCCTGCTTCAATTACAATTAAGAGCTTTCTACGCCATAATGGTCAACTTTATGAATCAGCAAGTGGCCCGAGACTTTTCAGTAAGGCAATACACGAGTGGGTGTTTCAGAGTTTCGTAACGCGTAGACCTTTAAAAAAGCGACTTATTGCACAATATATGTGTTTTTTGACACCAGGTGCAATTGTACACTCATCGACTCAATCAAATGCCTTCTGGTACTCTATGAGGGTTGTGTGAAGAGGCTGGCTGTATTCCGAGCGCCTCTCGATTGATAGTGCTAATATCTTCTACTGTGGTGCATCTTGTACAACGTCCTCCTTGGCCCTTTGGTCGATTGACCTCGTATGCCACCCTAATCCTATTAGCTATTATATTTGTAAATAGTTTGTTGAGAATGGACCGTAAGCTAATGTGCTGTAATTCTTTCAAGCATCGCCTTCTCTATATTTAGCCTCAATGTGCCGCAGGAAAAAGAAAACAAACCTGTGCACATAACTTAGAAAACGTTTTTGCCACGCAGAACGCACTGATTTTTCACCCTCTACCAACGACGCTTACGTAGACAACACCTCCCCCCCCCCCGTGGTGGTCTAGTGGCTAAGATACTCGGCTGCTGACCCGCACGTCGCGGGTTCGAATCCCGGCTGCGGCGGCTGCATTTTCGATGGAGGCTGAAATGTTGTAGGCCCGTGTGCTCAGATTCGGATGTACGTTAAAGAACCCCAGGCGGTCGAAATTTCCGGAGCCCTCCACTACGGCGTCTCTCATAATCATATGATAGTTTGGGACGTTAAACCACACTAATCTATCTACGTAGACAATGGCACCGGAGTTTCCGTGAAATGAGGTTTTAATACCAGCGCGTTAAGCAAAAGTTCGGCTGTTCTGCATTGTCTTTGAAGCGAGTCACGTACACTTCCCCGCCACCGTGCCCCAGTTGAACTGAGCGCATCGCGGAATGAAGAAAGCGACGCCTAGCATGAAACCGTGCATGTAATTAGTGGTACGCTGCAAGAGAGTAAAGAGATGTGGCTGTGAAATTGAAAGGGCGCACATGCGCACTATCCTCGTCACATGGCGCGGCAATGCAGCTTTACCGGATTGCGGTCGTCGCTCACACGTCGAGACTTATTTTGTCAACGGGTGTGTGAATTTTTAGTGAAAGTCTGGTAAAATCCCCAGTTGCCCGCCGCTGGGGTGTAGGAGATATGGGCTCGGATGTTCAATTAAAGGTCACGGGTTCGACCCGGCCGAGCCTGTCGCACTTCGCTCGAGGAAAAATGGCAGAGGCTCGTGCACTGTGCGTAGCCAGTGCACGTTAAAAAACACCATGGAACTTGAAATTTGAAGAACGAACCACTACAGCGTCTCTCATATTCTTGTTAGGGTTCCGGTACCTTAAACTACTGATATTATTGCTGATCACCACTTTGACTACTCGTAGTAAATTTTTGACAGCTACGGCACTTGTGGCTTTTTGCTATGTTTGACAAAGAAACTTATGTCAATTGCCTACTTTATGACTACGGTGCTTTTCTCATGAGCAAATGTTTTGTATTGCTCAACAAAGCTTTATTTTAAACTATATGCGTGTGTGATGGTTAAGGACGTTCGTCACTGTGTTTGTTGATAGCGGACGAAAAAGGAATAACATCAACAATGGATGCGAACAAAAGAAGCCTTATATTGTACACTAGAGAACGAAGTGGCAGGTGAAAATAAAACTATATGTCCAACCCTACACGCCAAGCGTCACGCAACATGTACGAGAGTCAGACCTCTAGCATGCGGAGAGCTCGCGGCTACGCTTACTCCGAGTCCAGCGCGTAGAGTTCTCAGTTCGCAAGAGGAAAACGCTGCCTCACAGTTTGGGTCCCCGTCGTCCCGACATGATGCGATCGTCGACGTGCGCGAGGGCAAAGGTGGCACGGCTGGAGCGGCTGGAATGGCTGACGGCACACGGATGCGCTACCGTGTGCAGCGCCGTTTAGTCAGACGTCGCGGCCAGCAGTCAGGGTCGCGACTCCTGAGGTTCAGTGTCAGGCCCCGGCTCACGAGGTCCACGCCCGGTAGACCTCGCCCACGAACCTGCTCCCGGCCACTGCACCCAGACAGGAGCCGTTCAGCAGGCCCCGTCCTTGCACCTTGTACCGGCCGGCGGACTCGACCCCGAGCGAACACGCCGGAGCTCGACCTGGCCGACACGTACGGGTCCCACGTCCGGCTCAGGAACGCTCCCTGTAACTCGTCCTCTCGAGCGGCGCACTGCTTCGTCTGCCTTCGTGGCCTCCACGCTCGAGCTCGCTTTCGCACGTTCCTTCTTCTTCTCCTCTTCTTTTTCCTTTCTTGTTATCGCCTTCGTGCCACCTGCCCTCCGCTCGTCTTCTTCAGTTTCGGTTTGGCGTCCCTCGGCGCTTTTAAGTCCTTTTAGCCACAAATCGTACCTAAACACAGCACTTTTGTGTCCTTTCCTTACAAATATCCCCCTGCTCAAGAAAGTTGTTTAGGGGGAAAACAACTTTTCACAAGCGCGCGAGGTGGAGTACCCGAAAGCGAAAACATAGCAAAAAAAAACATTATTTACAGAAGTTCATTCCGTTAGGGAAAGGTGAATTGACATGAAAAGAAATTTTGCCACCACTAAACGATAACCAGCGGAGAAGTCAAATGCGGCTGAGGTAGTCGGCACCTACGTTGTCGGAGCCCTTAATGTACTCACCCACAAAGTCATACTCAGTAAGCAATAGGCTCCAGCGGAGTACTCGGCTGTTGATGTGTTTTGCGGAATTTATGTAAGCAAGAGGCTGGTGGTCAGCTTGCAGCACGAATCGGTTTCCGAAGAGGTACACATGAAACTTTTGGATAGCCCACACAAGAGCCAGCGCCTCTCTGTCATGGCATTGCTTTCTATCTGCGCCTGCGTTGATAACGTCATCTAAGTAACAGGCCGTTCCGGAGAGGCCGTGTAGGATCTGATCCATCACGGCCTGGAACACCGCCGGTGCACAGGCTACGCCGCATGGCAAGCGCCGGAACCTGAACAGCCCCAGGTGGGTATTGACAGTGGGCAGTTCTTGTGCTCGCTCGTCTAATTCTAGCTGTAAGTACGCCTTGGACAAGTCCAGAACCGAAAAGACAGTTCCACCATGCAAAGTTGCAAAAATATCCTCTGGCCCCCACTGAAACGTTCCGTATGAAATCTTACGGAAAATATATGGACTCCGTAACATTTTCTTATGATACATACGGAAAAATATGGAGTTTTATGGAAATATACGGAAGTTGTATGGCATTTACGGAAAGCTTCTTATGGAGTATATGGAAGGATAAGGAAATTGTATGGCGTATACGGAATGCTTTTTTTTGGAGTATACGGAAAGATAAGGAAAATGTATGGCATATATGGAAAGCTTTTTATGGAGTATATGGAAGGATAAGGAAAGATTAGGAAACTTATGGAGCATACGGAGGGTTCATGATGGAAGATATGGAAGGATAAGGAAAGTGTACGGAGTGTACAGAAACCTTCATAAGGAAAATGCAGAATGTAAGGTCTTACGGAAATATACAGATTTTCTAAGGTGCTTACGAAAATGTGCAATAGTGTATGAAAGGCATGTGGATTGTTGCAAAAATGTGGAAACTCTACAATTGTTGTCACATTTTCAGCAGGAAATCCGAGCTCTATAATGTTATAAATGAATGCACGTAGTGACATATATAGTACAAAAGAATAACGCAGGCTAGTCTGTGTTATCAGTCACCGCTGTTCGCCCTTTTCCAGATGAATACAACTTCTGCAGATGACCAGGTGCTAAAGTCTGTCACACGGAATATGTGTCATTCACAAGGAATGACAATTTTACTTGCATGCTGTCACACGAAAACAAATCAAGCAAAAATGCATAACTTCAAGGGCTCGTTTTTTGGTAGAAACAATAATAATGAGAACTAAATTCAATGTGAATGAACTTTTCAATATTAATGAAATTGTTCTCATTAACACTGGCAAAGAGAAATGTCATTTTAAAATATCGACCATGAGCTTAGCTCTCCTGAGCACCCATAAAAGAAATGAAAATCTGTGAAAACTAATTGCATGTAGCCTAAAAATAATTTTTTATTGATAGAATGTGCTCCTACAATATAAATACAGCTATACACAACTTGCCACAGCTTCACGACAGAAACGAGGTAGGGGTAGAGGGAGTGGTCAGAAAAATAATTAAGTATGAGAGCACAACTTATATGTACAAACACATAATGGTGCTTATCATTGATGCACGGATGGTCGTGTATAGAGCTGGGTCGTTTTGAGATTTTCAAAAGCATTGTTTCAGCCCACCGTGCAGATTATGCTTCAATTGTAGTGCTATATAAGACACAATTTATGGGCCAGCTTTAATGAATAAGAAGATTATTGATGAAACGAATGCTTTAAAGTATATCATCGCTGCATGGACGCATACAAGCAATGTAAAGCACAATAAAGTGAGGACGCATGAGCCTTTCTTGACGCTTCAGTTCTACATGGATGCTTCAATTGTGCTGCAAAGAAATTTAACCGATGTCTGTGTGTGCAACATTGTCCATTTTAAACTATCTATATGTGTACCTAGAATCCCTACTGCGAGTGAAGCTACGTAGCACGCCATAACTCTTCCTTTTATTAAGGGCAATTTTTCAAAAAATGAACATTGTTAATTTTGTGTCTCTTGACTTCGTGCCCGCAATTCTTGGTTTGGCTCGATCACAATTGTGCAGCCCTTATTTTAGAGGAATAAAAAAACGTAAACCAAAATATATTTTAGACCTGCTTCTCGGTGATATTGCCTTCCTTCAACTGCCACAGCTTGCAATGAGTCATAGCAAGTCTCGCGCATACCTAGGGTCTATACCTTGAAGAAGAAGCTGGTTCGGCTGTGAAATGCTCAGTTTTTTTCTCAAATAAATTTTTCGTTAGAGTTTTCTCACTTCTCGTGTCTCTTTACAATCAAGCAGACCCAATGTTCCCCTTAGTCACCAATTTTTTTAAATTATGAAATAAATAAAATGTAATAATGAAAATGAAAATACTAATAACTGTTGTGCAAAAAACACAGTCCCGCATACGTACTTGAACGCAATATTGCTTTTATTTCGTTTTAGTACCTAACGCATGAGAAAAGATAGCAGTACATAAAAACTTTAAAAAAACGAAAGAATTGAGATTTAGCGGGATTCGAACTTGCGCCACTGAGTCGTGCTCGTGAGCTTAGCGCGTTAGCTTGCTAAGCTATGCGGGCCCGGTGGTACGGGTAAACTTAAGATATATACACAGATTTGCTGTCTACACACTATGTGTTGGCATATTTATGTACGATATGCGATCGTATCTATTATTGTGTGAATATGTTTTGTGATTGTATCTACGTCACATGCTTTTCGCATGTCATGTCTTTCAACTATAGATTGCCGCCCCCTCGCGGATGAAAACAAGTATTTTTACGCCTACACACAAGCTTGAGCAGTTGAAGGTTTTTTCCCGGGGCTCTCTTGCGATTGAGTTGGCCCCCACAGGAAATTAGAGTGATACGCCATTAATCCCTGCATCTAGCTGTGTTTCACTTAGTAGCTCTCTCGCTCGATGACAAATCGAGCGCGGGCCGCGACGCAAATGCGCATGACAATGCCTCGCGTAGCGGCAACATCAGCTGATTGCGCTGGCCGGCTTGCTTCGATTTGTTTCAGAGCAAAGAAATGTCATACATTGAAAGATCACGTACTGCACTATGTCAAAATGTTACTGCTTTGTAGTCATCCTATGATTCATTGAGATTTGATAACTCTGATACGACTACTATAGAGCTTTGCGTCGGCGACACGCAGCAAACGTAAAACCGCACTACGTCCATCATAGAAGCATTAGTAGGACCGCGGCAGCCCGTCTCCCTGAAACCAGCGGTGAAGAACGAGAAGACCTCGATCCCCTCACCGACTACGGAGGGATCTTGGCGGCCTACAGAGAGGCCAGGAGAGCCTTTCCGCCCCCGCATCGTGAACTGTCACGCGCGGAAGCGGTGAAGCTCCGACAACTGCAAACGGAATGCGTGCTAACGCAAGCACTGGCCCGGCACGTATGCCCCGACATGTTTGTGGACGCTAAGTGTAGCGTGTGCGAACGTGAACTAGCCACCCTCTGCCACATCATGTGGGGCGGGTGTAACAGTAGTGTGAACAAAGGGAAGGGGCAGTGCCAGGACACCACGTATCCCGAAGAAGTGGGAGCATGGATACGCTCCCAAGACCCAACCACACAACGAAGGGCCATCCAGCGGCTTGAGGAGGCCCTGGCAAAGCAGACGAGAAAGGGAACTGACGCCCCGGACAGCGGGAGCGGAGGAGCCCGAGTATCCAACGCCTAGCCAGAGCACAACGTCCTCAAGATCTAGGGCCTGGACTATAGGGCTATTAGCCATAGTCTTTAGATAGGGAATACCCGCGCCCTGCGCGGCCGGTGACTTCCCGCACGCCGGATGCACGAAAAATGTTGTTTCTCTCTCTCTCTAGGAGGTTGTCGTCTGCTAGAACAAAAAAACGAACCAAAACAAAGACCTGCGAAAATATTCATAATTTGTAACTTGTTTCTTGAATAACCGTTTATTACTTTTAAAGTTATTTTACCAGATAACATACATTTTTTAGTTTATTTTTACTTTTAAAGTTGGTTTACCGGATAACATGAATTTTTTTAGTTTATTGCAGTGACAGATGTTTTTTTTTGTTTTTCTCACACAGATAATAAAGTCAAATCCATCCACAGCTAAAGCCACAAGTTGCTTGTCTTTGTTTCCGTGGGCATGCCGTTTTGGTGCGTCTCTCATGTGTTCGCGCTGTAACACACAAAAGCCCGAAATATTAAATTTACGCAAGGAAGCGCCGTTCCTCGTTCGAGCGATGTGCAAAGATTGCGCGCTATTCCCGCGGTTTTTCAAGTGCGGATCAAGTGTGAGTCATTCAAGGAATCGGCAAGTTGTGCGGGCGCTCGAAGGACTCCGAGGTGACGGCTGACGCCTGCGGTCGCTTCCCATGTGAAAGAAACTAAAGGTAAGGGGGACACTTTTTTATGTAGACCAAGTATGCCACTCAGTGCAAGTGTGTGTTGCTGCACTCGAACGAGGTGTCGTGAAACGGCAACCTTACGCGCCTTTGCGAGCGCGGTTACCGATTCGCTTTGACAACGCTAACGCCAGTAGAGCCATGGCGCGTCGGCGCGGCCTTACTGGAGCTAATTCGAGACAACTGCAGCAGCATGCATGTGTATGGTGATCGATTTTTTCACATGTGCAATGTAGCGAGGAGGACGCACATGGCGCTTGCTACGTTGTTGATTAAACGAAGCCTGCAGTGCCATTTGATGCAAAGCAGCATTTTGTTTACGTTCGCGGGCGATACAATTTGTAACTTGGCTCGATTCACCTAGCCAACCGCCCAAGTGGGTTGATTAGCATGCGTTCACGGTAGAGCGTTATTATGCCCCTAAACAGTGGCGTGTGCTTGTTAAAAGATATAATGTGTGTGCCTAGTGTAGAAAGAGAGAGGTGTTCGTGCAATCTGTATGTGTACCTGCAAGACGCGTTTGCTTGTAACTAATAATGTACCGGCCAGCACCTGCATTGTACACCTAACTTTGAAGAAAACTTGCATGCACAATGTGAGATTTTGTAATCATCCAGAGTTGCTTTTTATAAAATAATACACTGCCAGCATGTTGAAAATAGGTTTCGCTGCTGTGTGGCAGGGGTGCAGTTATCACGCTGTTGTGTAGTTGCTGAAGCAAGCACTTATAGTTTTGATGCATTAATATTTCTCATCTAACTCATCAGGTGTTTGGCTGTTTCAGCACAAACAAGGCAAAGAGAGAAGGAAGACGGGTAATGACAGGACCAGTGCCGACTTTTGTTTGCAAGAGAATACCCATGTTGGTGTATTTATTGTGACAGCGTTTCTGTGTTGCTCTCTTGCCCAATTTATGCAACGACACAGTTGTCAGCAATATGAGAGAGAACACTAAAATTAGCTTTTAAAGATCATGGTGACTAAGTGCCTAGTAATTCACAGCACAAATTAAGAACAAAAGACATCAGTATGATCAATGTGGGACGAGTACAGTCTTGCATCTAAAAAATGTATTGTGCAAAATGTTGCCTAAGTAAGAAACCTCTATATGTTTGCAAATAGTGTGACGTCACTTCGAGCACCGTGCCAGCTATTTCCTCCCTCTGTGCAAGAGCTGGTTGGCAAGGAAGTTGTTGGTGACGTTCCTGATAGACCACTGAGATGTATGCGATTCTAAACCTGTAGCGTAATATATACGTAATCTTTTATGCAGTTACATCGCTGCATCTGAAACCTACAACTTATTTGCATATTTAAATTGCTCCCTTAGGACCTTACACACAAACTTGTAGGGTGCATTGTCACTTCATGAATATCGAGCGGTAAAGGTACTGAATATATGTGAAACAAGAATCTCTGCTTATTACATGAAGACATATGAGGCCTTCGATAAAACGAGTTATACCTTTATTGGGCTTGTGTACTCGTCGGGGCGATTCATACATGCAGCTTCAGCAAATGGTGTCTTGGTGTCTTGGTGTACACCGAGATGTACCCACTCGCAGATGGTTGCGTCAAGTGCATATTTACCTTGACTAAAATGTCGAATCAAGTTTGTTTCAATGACCGGTCCCTGCCACGAGCGCTAACGTCTTCGCAAACAAGACACATTGTTATTGACACTGCACACACCACATACAATATTCTCAGTTGAACCGATATTCTCAATACCTTTCAATGCACCCTACATGCCGCAATCAACAGTGCACATTTTTGAAGACAATGCCGCTGTTCGTCGCACAGGCGCCACGTGTGTTCACTTTTTCAAGATAAACAGACAGCGTGGCAAATATTTTACCACACAGTTTACCACAAAGCTTGATGTTTGCTGACACATACTACAGCTAATGTCGACATTGTAATGTGAAGTGTAAGCTTTGAAAAATTAAAACTTGCCCCAAACACCGCACGACTGTAGCGGGCTGAGCTACCAGTGGGAGTGTTTTTCCAGCCACACCTTTTACGTGTGCCAGTGACTTCATGCTGTGACGTACCTCGGTAGGGGGTTTATTGCTGCATACTTTATGTGAATGAGGGTCCTGTTAGAGAAAGCAGGCATTGTTGATTTCGTAACTTGTTCATTTTCAACTGGACCGTCATTTACACGAGTTGTTTGACTGATATTCAGGCGAACTTTTGTGCAATGTTGGTATTGTGTGCTTGCCCCATACTGTTGATACTGGTGTTTCTTGTGGTTACTTTGCACTGTTCATTACTGCTCACCTGCAGAAACTAGCCTAGCTTGCCGCTGTTTTGGACAAAATGCAGCTGGCAAGTGTGATAGTGTTCATAACTCTAAATGCTCAAGCAAAGATCTTCCTTTCATAATCAGTTGGTTGCATTCATATCAGTACATTATAAGTAATCATTGATTAAACATGAATCCGTGTTCTTTCACGTAATGTTCACAACTTTTATAACAAATTGAATGGTTTTCATAAAAAACATGGGTTTTAGCTCAACTCTATGCTGTTTTCTAGAACAGCTGACAAAACGCTATTGCATGCTTACTTGCCATGAATTGGATTGTGTTTGAAATGCATTGCAATTCTTCACCGGACTGCCAGTACACTTCACATTGGGGGAACATGTATTAACCACGGATTGATTAATTTTTAAGAACGGAAAAAAAGAACCAGCAGGCCGGGATACTTACTTGGTATTGGCATCCGTTTTGCTACCCAGCACATTATCATGCAAACTTCCTATAGAGTGGTTATGCGTCTCGCATGTGTGTCTGTAACCCAAGAACTTTGGGTAGAACTTTATTTGTCTTACAATTGGTTGCAGGACTGTGGAGGCTGTAGGGCTACTTAGCCTATATGAATGGTGGAATCCGTGGACATGTGTTCAACCATGCTGCACCAGCTGCTTGGTGTTTTCACGGCATCTTTACAGATGTGGTGGGTGAGTAAAGCAAGCAGGTTTCAACACAAGGAAAAGTATAATATGGCAGCACCTCTTGTGCGTGCCTTACATCCCAAGTATATCAAATATTTATCTTGCACCTTGTGGCCTGCAATTTTTAGAGACACTTCCTTTAGCTTTATATTTGAGTCTTGATGCTTCAACAGCAATGTATTTGTGTTTGACACCAAGTGTTGTTGAACAAAGAACTGATCTCAGTAATGACAAAACACCCTTTATACTTGGTCCTTAGCATAAGCTTGCACATATCTATAGCAGATTCAATTGTTCATTTTTTCCTGTGCTAATAATGGGCAAGGAGCAAAGGCAAGTTCAGATTGGAGTGGTCGGTGACGTCTGTTTAGACTGTGCCGTATTGCTTTGCAACGAGAGTTACTTGTGGCCACATATACAATGAAGCCATATGACGTGCATTCTAAATGAGATTACCATATCGAATTTCACTGCATCTTAATATGTGTCGAACAAATGCAGATATCTTTGGCTTGCCACTATAAAGGGATCCTAAACCAACACAACGTTGAAATTTAGTCGTGGTGTTGCAGCTGTGTATGACTCTACAATGGATGCATGGCTGTGATAATTTTCTATATGTTGTCGTGACAGTAATGTTACACACATTGGACGATACAGAAGAGGTCCTCGCTTATTTCGCTTTTTTTTCGCTATGCTTCTTTCTTGTCTCTTATTGCCCTGTGCTCCTCCTCACTGTTCAAGGAGCAAGAGCAGTGGGCACACAAACACGTATTTAAAAAAACATTTTGTTGTAAGGTGAGCACTGAGGGGCTGAACACTTTCAAAAGGCTCAAAGAGGTAGAGGTATTGTTTTTAGCTACTTTTTGGGCACCCATAACTAGTTGTGCTGATGCAGTTGTCATTGTTGATAGGACACTATTCTGAAGTCGTTGCACACATTTGCTTGAAATGTTAAAAAAATAATTGAAAATGGTTTGGCACCCTTTATTGCAGTTCCATACAGAACTAGGTTTCAATGCGTAAGCAAAATCTGTTCACTGTAAATCAATCCTAATGATATCTGAAATTCAGGAAGTATTCACAGAAAAGCTCAGGAAAAGGCTAAGTAGTGGTCCCTTGAACGTGAAGGAGATACCCTTTCTTCTAAAAGGTCAATAGACAGGCTAGTAGTCTCGATATTACATGCACTCTAAAATATTCTGGTGTGGCGCTTTTCATGCATGTTTTAATGAGAGGGGTTTTTAATCGAACTGTTGTTGCTTTGCCCTGCATTGCTGAAATTGTTCACATAGTTATAATACATGAATCACTTTATGCCTTTTGATTTTATGCAAATGGTTTGCTTACCCAGTAGGTGTAACTTGATTTGGATAAAACCATAAATGCTCTAAACTTTTTTTATTATACAGCAGGTTTATTTTTAAAATACGCGACCATTGATGTGAACACAGTTGGTGGCATGCTTGATTAATCCTTCACTATCACCACTTTAACTACACCTGCTACGGTGCATAGTGTGACAAAAGTAATGGTACTTGACATTACTGGCAGCATACACTTTTATGTCTCAAAATGTGTTAAAAAGCCTGGTAAAAATGTGTGTACGTTTTTTTTTCGCTTCAACTAAATATTCTGGTCTACTCAAAGTAGCTTCCGCTCTTTTAAGGTCCTCAAACTATTAGGTGTTCAAAAGAAGTATCAATGCCATATATGCTTTTTTTGTGAGCCTACTCACCACTCTAATAATGAGAATTACCCCACAATATTACCTAGTAAATTATAGGGATGTTATAAAAAGTAATGTCAATTCAATTGTCAAAAAGCGTTGCAAAGTTACGTTTTTGTTCACTTTTCTTTTCACAATTTTGTTAAAATTACTTTTGATAACATCCCCTATAGTTTGTTTGGCATCATTTTCTGCTAGTTCTCTATATATTTTGTTCAACAAAGACAACAAACCCTTAAATTTATAGTTCTTTCCTTTACTCATGAATCTGAAACAGTGAATCTCAGTAATCTTAGCGGTGTGTGACTTGTTTTTTTTTTTTTTGATCAGTTGTGCATGTGTTCAAGTACATGCATTTAGGTGGGAAAGTGAACCATTGCCACCTCCTGTGACTAGCAGATTTTCTGAGAACTGACAGATGCATAATGCTGCCAAAGAAGTATAGGGATATTGGAAGTAATCGTAACGTAATTGCAATTGTAATTTAATTGCCAGTAGGCAAAAAAAAGCTGTCCCACACTCCCCATAATGGTAACAAGCAGCGCTGACTGACTCTTCCTTGTATAAATGCACATATATACCGTACAAAATGGAAGAGGGATAGCCGCCATGGTAGCTCAGTTGATAGAGCATCGGACATGTTATTCGAAGTTCGCAGGCTCGGTCCCTGTCCAGGGCAGGTTACCTTTTTTTCTTCTACTTTTCTTTCTTCACAATTACAACACTTCTATTCTTGCAGATATTCTGGTGTAAAAAGGTACCTCATAATCTGAAGAGGCAAACAAAATGTGCCAGTGTACGGTTCGCTCTTGTAGTGGTTACAAGTAAGATATGTTTTGAAGAATAAATCATTCTGCCACTTGCCTAAAAAGCGGCTACAGGACATGGTGCTTGATGCACTTTGTTATTTTTGAATCGAGCTATCTTGAAGTCCATTTTTATAAAAGTCATGGGCTACACATGACGGTATCACACACTTTAATACCACAAAGAATATGCAGCGAACAATGTTATAAATGTGAAATTGCATAAGTATAAGGTGAAAACTGGACCCTCAACGAGAATTTACAGGGAGCACAGGGTGCAGGCGTAATTCCTTCTGCCCGTGCTTTTCATGTGCGAGCTTTTTTCACCTCGTTCTGATCAACTAACTAGATTGAGATGTGTTGTTATAGTGCATAAGGATGCTCAACGGGAAACTAGGTTTGTCTCAAACTCTGTGTGTGTCTTTCAACCTATATGGTGCCCGGTTCAAGAGTTCATACAGACCAGATAGTGTAAACAGGACGCCCGTTTAACATAATAACATGGCCTAAAGCATAAAGCAGTTAACGGGACTGAATATCAATTTTTATAGCAGCTGTTTTTCTTGGAATAGAAAGCTTACTTGTCTGAGCGTATAATCATGCAGTGAAGGAAGAGAATTTTTGGGGCTTGTTTCTTTTTGTTTGGCATGGCTTTCATGAGTACATTTAGTGGTAACACATAAAGTGTTGGAATCATTTTAAGAATTTTCGGGTCTCTGTCTGCTATGAAGTGTCACACAACACAGGCAGCAAACAGTGGGAGGTCAGCATAACAGCTTTATATGTTTGTGCATTGCAATTTGCTGCGAAAGAATGCATTTCACAAGCGTGTGAAATGCACATATTTCGCACTGTTTGCCACGATGGCAGTGCTGCTTTTTGAGGGTTGACTCCTCTGCGTAGGCAGCACAGAATAATGTTGGCACAGGTAATATGAATATATGCTGTAACTTTGACCACTAATCTTTTTGCATGTTAAAGCATCAAATAATCTGCAGTAATCAAACAGGCTGCATGATTTACTGATATTTAGGCTTTTTAAGTGCAATTTTATAAGGAAATGCCACTCAAGTTGCCAAAAGAACACAGTTAAATTCACGAATTTTGATTTCCACCTCTAATCCCACATTCTGGCGACTTGTCAGTCTCTTTAATGAAGAAATTCTAATCAAAATGTTTAGCTGAATGGGTTGGTACTGATGTTAAATTTTGTGCATTTCTCATGAGTAGAACGATACATTCATGCCCTACCCTTCAGTACTGCCTGAAATCGATCTGACAATCTTTGCATATTTTTAGTATCGTTGGATGATCACTATCAGCTTCAGCTATGCCATGAAAGCGGCCCACAGCGTCCAGTCAATGTTGTTTTCGTGTGCAACTGTAGTTGTGGTTGTGCTGAATGACCTTCCTTTATATACACTACGTAACAAACTTGCTCCTTTAGAGTCAAGTGCATCTTCGTATCGATTGTAAATGTTTGCATATGCGAGGCTTTAAGATTTATAAGAAATTTCTCAGTGTGCCACGAAGAAATGTGTGTTCAGCAAAAATTTGTATATCATTATGTGCAACTCTTGAAGCCTCGTCTACAACTCTGTGCAGGTTGACCTTGAGCAAAAAACGAGGAGCGGCAGCAGCCCCCAGAAAAGAGCAAGCACCCTCCAAGCTCCCGAAGCTCTCTTCGACAGGAACAGCAAAGTCACTGTGTGGCATTGAAAACCATTGCAAGTAGTGCCTTATCAGTACACTGTGCTGCTCTTTCATCGCAGAAGACAAAGTGGACCACTCCAGAGGAACTTCACGCTGTGTATTCTGAGTGCTTCAGTGGTTTTGTTTTTGTCCAGCCAGCAGTCAAGAAATCATGTGTCATATTCAGCCGGGATGGCTAGAGGGGTCGGGCAAGCATGTTTGGACATTTGTATAGCCAAGTAGTGCCAATTTTCGCACTGGTTCTGTTGGAGTTACTGCCACAAATGACAGAAGCTTCGTCACCTCTCTAAATGTACAGATGTGTCGGGGAAGATTAGCTGCATTAGTTTTTTTCGATAACTGATAGCTGCCAACATTCTTCATTGTACAGGAGTTTCGTTCCTCACTTATGGGTGTAAAGCTCTCCACAGAAAAAATGCTACACGTCTACTTACGGAAGGCCCCAAGGCCCTACTTGTAGGTTTTTCAGCTTGTATCATAAGCACCTCGTTTGGGTGTACTTGAGCATTTTATTAACAATTACAGCGAAAAATTTGGGTGGCTGGTCGTTTTGTCGTTATCATGTTTCACGCAATATTCTTAAGCATGTTGTGCATTACGTTTTCAATCTGGTTCATGTGCATAGAAGACATTACGCAGTTTCAGGCTACTTAAAGCACCGTATTGTAGTATAAAAAGCCTGAAAGCAAGCTATCAATAATTTTTTAACACAGTTGTTTAATCTGATGCATAATACATCACAAAACTTTCGCGCGTGTTCATCAATGTAAGCCCGTCTTAGTGTTATCCAAAATGAAGATGCGAGTCGACAGATGGAAGCATCTAGTGGGGTAATCAGGGTGAACAGTGGAAGTGCCTCAGAGAGGCTGGCCGATGTTGCGATAGGAGGACCTATTTTTTAGAAGTCACCTTGTCATCCTTTGCGTGTTAGTTTAAATGGAGTTAGTAATGACATCATCTTTTGGTGTAGGCGTGTGTGCCTGTTGGAAATGTTTGTCTGAAAAAAAAACCTTTAACGCAGAAGAGTGCAGCCCTTGCTTCTTTTCAAGTTAGGTTACGATGATACAAAGTGTTCTGCTGTCGGAGGTTGGGGGTAAGGGAAGCAAAAAAAGGTAAAAGAAAGAAAAGAAAAAAATGAAGAAAGATAAGGGGGATGCAAAATAAAGTAGTGTGCTACACTGCTCCTACTTTGCATCCCCCTTTTCTTTTTTCCCTTGTTTTCTTTTTTCATCTTTTCTGTTGCATTTGCGTTGTCCCATCTAGTGCATGAATCATTGACACATGGCTTTGCTATAGCAAAGATGCCTATGTGGTGTTGGATTGAACAGTGCATTGTACTTCATTCAGTTAACTACAGGCTGATCAGTCTTGCAATAATTGCTTCCTGTCTATCACCACGCATGATCAAATGAGAAATTTGCGCTTGGCTTTTAGTCTAATGGTAGCTAGTCGCTTGTGTCTTGGACTACTCAAAAGGAATGTTATTTTGCTGCTGTTTATGGTAATGAATTTATCCAACATGAAAATATCTTGCCTTGTGAACTTTGTCAGACCTGCCTTTCTTTTTCTTTCCTATGCAGGAATTGTATGTAAGGAAAGCAGTAACAAAGAGGTGATAGCTTGAGCTTCAGAAGAATAATTGCTGGCAGTGAGGCCAATCCACATCAAACATCTCAGCCATTTTGCCAACCATCCTAAATGTGTTTGGAAAAAAATATTGTACTCGTTTACTGTGTTGAAAACAGCAAAATGCTAAAATATATCGCAAAGAACAAAATATTAGGCCACGTTGGTGCCTTCTGATTGTCGTCTGGGTGTTGTTTGTAGAAAGTAAAAAGAAGTTTTTCAAAAATACTGTCTCTTCTACACCAAATTCGGTCTAGGTATTAAGTAAAGGTGATTGTGTGTAGTGCGTGAAGCTCAGTAATATTAGTGCAATTTTTTTGCCACATCAAAAGCAAGGAAGCAGTTCTGTTTATATGGCAAGTTATATGATTACACTTTGTTTTAAAGAAGAAATTAATTTTTGAAGTTTTCTAAAGATGGTTGTTTTCTGCATTTGATATACGACAGCTTCCGTTCCGAAGTTCGCCATGGCCCTCAATTGGAGACCTCAGAAATCATTTTCCTCATTGAAACAAAACTTGTAATGTAACTTGCCATATAACGAGAACTGTTTATTTGCTTTCAACTTACACATAAAAGTAATTTTCAATTAGACAATCACATAATTCAAATTGCATCTCAATGTGGACAAAAACGATTATATAGTGATATTTTTAATCTGGACCTAACATTATTTTTTTGTGAAATATAACTTTTGTGCAGTGAGTATTTGTGGCTCAAATATTCATACAAAGTGCTGTATTGCCATACAAGAAATGCAAACGATAAACAGTTTGGCTGAATTCTTCAAAGCCTATGTAGCGGAAAAATTGCACTAATGTTACTCGGCTTCAAATATTTTAAAGAAGCACCTTTACTTAATATGTAGATCAAATTTGATATGGCAAGAAGAAGCGGTACTTTTGAATTTTTCTCACAAATATCACTCGCACGACATTCTGCGAATTTCTGAGAGTACCCACGTGACCCCTACTTTTTTCTCTTCAAAATATTTCTGCAAATAACTATCTTCAAAAGAGTAAATTACCATCATTTTTTAAACTATATATCTGTGATGGTCGCCAGGCAGTATAGTTTGGATGTTTGGTGTAGAATGGCCCAGTGGGAAAAACAACAAATGTCTGAGCATTCTTTGACGCTCGGGCAATTTCGAAAGCATTTGTTTGTTAGCAGCAATTCAATTAGGCCCTTGTCTTCATGCTTAGGCCCAGAAACAAAATACAAGTAACCAAAGTAGTCCTCAAAGTCATGCAGTCTCGCTGTTCTAATGCTTGTGGAGCCTAATTTAGTGCAAGCTTCACCATTTTTTAAAAATTCAGATTCAACCAACAGGTTTTGGAGGCACAGTGCATTTTCAGCTAAATTGTTTCACACCAGTTACTTAGATAAAGCGGCAAGTAGAGATAAAAATACCATTTTAAACGTAATGTAGGTAATAACAAAAATGTCTGCTTTTTTTTGTGTGGTGCTTTGCCTGAACGCTGTGCTTTTTGTGGTATATTTCATTGTCTAGTGAACATAGGCCTTAAAAACTAACATTAGCCATGCTGAGGTCGATTTCTTGGTTATAGTCATAGTAGCCATATTAAAAATTATGACTTCAAACTTGATTGTTCTTTTGAAGATTTTTTTGCATAATGATATTTCAGTGTCCTAGTCAATTTTGTTATAAGAAAACGTGATGTCATAATAGGGTCACTTTTATAGAGTCGTTCAGTTCTACCTTACCTTTTAAATTCCTACTAGAGCAGTTATTTTCAATATCGGTATTTAAAATGGAATGAGCATGCTGTATGTAGTAAAGTGTTAGCACTTACAGATAGCACATGCACCCAACTTTTCTGTTGGCAGTTTATTTCTGTTATTCTTGATTGATATGTGGGGTTTCACGTCCCAAAACCACTATATGATTATCAGAGACGCCGTAGTGGAGGGCTCTGGAAACTTCGACCACTTGGGGTTCTTAAAGGTGCACCCAAATCTGAGCACACGTGCCTACAGCATTTCTCCCTCCATCGGAAATGCAGCCGGGATTCGATACCGCGACCTGCGGGTCAGCAGCCGAATTTCTGTTACTTTTTCTTCCCTATTTCTGTGCAGTTCGCTTATAGTTGTCTGGCTTGCACAGATTTTTAATGGCACCTGCCTGATCCTGCATGCTTTCATGGTGATTTTAACCTTCATAAGTTGCACAGGTTTACCTCCTAAATTGTTCATTATGCCAATTTTGTGCACAAACTGTATAGTATAAAGGCAGCAGATGTACATGCACACACGATTAAATGCACATTGAGAGCTTTCACTGGCAGTTCCTAAAGATTTACTGTGCAGAAAGCATTTAAATCATAATTTTATAAGTACATATCAATAGATTATCTCTACCATTGAAACTCGTGACAACAACCTAGTTATTTTCACTGTGATAAGCATGCTGGGTTTTTTAGTGTGGCAGAACTAATTTATACACTTATTTCTTCTATTATTCACATATGCATAACATGAAGGACTGTGTCCTTTACATTTTCAGTTTCATTCTGTGTGCTATATTTCTTGTGCATGTGAACTAATGTGCTAACATGTGTCTCTGATATTATTTGTGCCGATTAATTACATTTCCAGATGCCTATGAAGGACACATAAGTTCTATGGCAGTGACCTTCCAAATTTACAGTGGTGCCGGAGCCTCAAGCAGCATTTCGCCGACCTCCACTAGGCGTTCATGAGATAAAGACAGCACCACACTTTCACAGTGCTATGATTATTATTTATGTTTAAATATTTCGTTCCGAAATTGCTGTTACATTGTGTTTTGTGCCACCATCCTGTGGCTTAGGTGGAGCTCGTGAAATTGCGGTGCAGTCACCTCATTTGTGTACCATCAACACTGCAATGTCGCTATTCACAGCTGGAGCATACAGACAAATAAAAAAATATATTTATTGTAGCAGGGCTGATGTGTATATTAATGCTTCTCTATTGCAAATAATAACTTTATAAGTTCTTTAAGTCTTGCATAGGACACTGCCTAAGTGTGTTTCAATGTAACCACCATTTATGATCGCTAGCATGTTAATTTAGTAGCTTTGTAACGTATTTTATTTAAAAGCTAATTGTGCTTCCACATCACGACAATTAGAAAGATGCCGATGATTCAATCCCTCATCATGCATATTTAAGAAATATTGTGATTTGTACACAGTATTGCATGTACACAAGATGTGGACGTCTATTCAATTTACACATTATATTGTTTTACACTTGATTCGGACGTAACATGCACACATTCCAGTAATTTCGGCATGATACGTCTTTTCATAAAATGCGGAGTCCGCATCATACGTCTCTCCATAAAATGCGGTGTCCGCATCATACGTCTTTCCATAAAATGCGGAGTCTGCATCATGCGGCTTCTATATTCCAATAATTCCGTACTTGAGGTCTCCGCATCATACGAAACGTTTCAGTAGGGATATGTACGAATTGCTTTAAATTGAGTCATTATGTCTTGCTCATCTGGCATTCAATCTGCGCGAAGCGCACCAGAAATGTACTTCTGCAGAAATTCATTCCTCATTTTGGCAAATCTGCTTCTTCTCTGTAAGTGTGGTCTTGTTCAAACGACTCAAAAGCTCAAACTCATTTTTTAGCCCGATTTTTCAAGTGTTTATCGCCTAAGTGCATGCTCGAAAAGCTGGAAATTGAACCCATAATATCGTTGCTGCAATTAAAATAATGTAATATGTTTTTATACTCTTCTTCTATCATCTGTGAGAAACGTTTTAACA
Source organism: Rhipicephalus microplus (assembly GCF_013339725.1). Classification (NCBI taxonomy): domain Eukaryota; kingdom Metazoa; phylum Arthropoda; class Arachnida; order Ixodida; family Ixodidae; genus Rhipicephalus; species Rhipicephalus microplus. Next base: position 223,463,605 of record NC_051167.1, on the reverse strand, counting down.
GATTGTGAGAAAAATCGCAGATGTCGTTTTTATATATATTGATTTTCAATAGGCTTTATTGTCGACAAGTTCGAAAGTTTGAGGCCATTTATAAAATTATGTGTTTGTAGTACACAAACGTTATCGACAGGCGATTATGTAAGCATTACGTTGAAATAGGTCACCAAGTTATGAAAAAGTAACTGGTTTAGCTTAGGAGAAAGAAATCTCAAATCAAGCATTTAAAAAAATGTCACCACTTCAGACATTTTTAGAAACACTTTGCTTCAGCATGCAAGCTTGAAACAATGCTCCTTCACTCTGCATTACGCATGCATAAATTATAAAAACAAATTGTCTTAGCTATTATTCGTGTTTTTATATCGTCGTTAACTTAAAAATTGACAAGGGACGATGTCAGTCCCTACGTACAAAATAGGTTCAATATTTTTTTCCTAAACTATGGAGTTAATAAACAACAAGGTGCGATTTCTGGCTAACTGGTGGTATGTGCACGAAATATAAAATAAACAATCAAATCTAAAACATCAACTTTTCGACCCGTGTCGATCTGTCGTGGAATTCCCCACAACTTCATTGAAGACTATTCAGGGCTCTGTGGTCAATCAAATGAATGTTTATTCACCCTTTATATTACAGTGGTGGTCGTTTGACTGTGAAAGCTCAACTGAGGTGATGCAGGTATCGTTGTACAGTACAATGTAGTCTCCTGTGCAATTGCTCTCGAAGTATTTATTGCAATTCGCTGTCGGGTCAAGAGGAGCTTTCCTTCCGCGAGCAAAAAGTTCGCACACTGAAAGTGCAAAAGATTCAATTAAAGGCGTTGCAGTTTTGTCTAAATTGTCATTGCCACTTCTGTAGATTGGTGTACTTTCTATGCTCTACGTACCATTTGTGGAGCGTTGGTCGGTTTTTGGCTTCTGAAAGAGTCTCGAAACTTCGCGTTGATGGTATAAATCTTAACATGAGCAATGTGTACGCCATATGTCTCTTTAGCTTCCATCGCGTATCCTAAATTGCACCCCACGAGTTTATCTAATCTTTCGCCTGCCTATCGCCACTCTAAAACATGGTGCACCACCTGTGTGGGTTACGTAGCCAATTTTGTCATTTCCTTGACCGAGAGGCGATCGTGAGCGATTTTTTGCGCAGGTTTGAATGTGATATCAAATATGTAAGAACTCCATGCATATTTGTGCCAGCCGAATTCCTGCCTTTGGCGTCTCCGTGGTGTTTTCTATATTGTACAAATTCACTACATGGCCTTACGTGTCATGTATTCTACGTGCGAGAGAGAGCATGCGAGGGCTGCCAAGGATCATGGCTGAACCAGCGGGGAAACGTGGCTGCTTCGTTTCGTCGGACGGAAGGCACGCATAAATAGTCGCCGAAAGGTTGCTGCACGATCTCGTCCTTTAATGCACACCATCATAAACAGGTCGTGGTAACCAGGGGGCACACGTGCCATCTTTCGCATTGCAGAAGAGATCAGCAGATGGCTCATAGATTTATACTTGTGCACTCGTCACAAACATTGCGTCGAAGACATGAACAATGCGAAAGCACTCTGCTCTTTGCTGCCAGTCAAGTCTAGAAAAGCGAACGACATTAATTACTTGAGTAAACGACTGAAGGTGGAACCGGGCTCCATATCTTGCACCCAGTTGTTGCATCTATCGCTTTTTTTTACACAACACTATTTTGTGTCGGAGCCCGCATAGACTTGGATGTTTTGGTAGGGAAAATGGCCCGGGAAAGTTTATATTTCAAAGAAAAACAGAAAAACCACTTTGTGGGTTTTATTAATCTCGTAGTTGAGCCCACAACATCTCTGTCTGCTACGATGTTAGTGTGGCATTGTAACAACTGTTCCACAGACACTTTTTATTGCGATAGCGATTCTATAGAACTCTCGATTGGATTTTGCCGCTATTGACGGCGTCGCCGTCTCTCTTCGTATATGTTTACGTGTCTATATAAATGGAAACTAAACAAAGAAAAATAATAAACATCGAGACTCCGGCGCGCGGAATCGAACGTGGGACTTCCGAAGGTTGAGTGTGAGGTGTTAGTCACTACGCCACAATGGAGCACCTCCTTCGACGTTCCAATGGCAAGCCATTCATATTTACCACTTACAGCTGCTCACGGACATATTGGGGGGAATTGTCGTGTCTTTAGCGTTACCAGCAGGATGGCGCAATGAGTGTGCGTCGCGACATCGCGAAGAGACTTCGGTGCACGCTCTCGTCTCCCACGCATACATTGCTCAGCGGAGAGGAAGCATGGTGGACGTTAACGCGCGCGCTTATCTCGTGAAGGGGACAATGGTACGTCTTGGCTGACCTTGGCCTTTCACCGGAACGATTCTGCCGTAGTTACCAGGCACACAAATGTCACTGCAATTATTGCACATTCTCCGTTCGCGAAGAAGGTGCGCTTTTGAGACACTTATTCACATTCATCTGTACATTTGAGTACGTTTCGTGCGTGAATTGTGCGTGAGAAACGCGGGGTATAGTTCGATATGCTTGCCTTTCGGCGTGTGATCTTCCAATTTGTTGCTATCGCGTTCATTGCTTCACCCCTGTGGCGAAGATGTGAAAATTTTTCTTTTATTAACACAAACGCAGAGGCACTCAAGCATAAACCTCGTCGAACGCGCTAACATATTTCCCATGTTCTCTCTTTCGCTGTGGCCTAGTCGGCATTCGGTGGTGTGGCTGGCTTGGAGAGGCAAAATAAAGCATCGCCTCGGGAAACTAATTAATTCTGGCAAAATTCGCTTCAGCAGTTGCAACGCTAGGAGCCCTCGGTGCCAGCATTTCTTCGTTCAACGATACGAAATGCCTTACTCCGCATCAAGGAGGCTGGCACCCTGTAGTGCATTTATTAAATGAATAAATACAGTTGGAGTGCAGGCTTTATTTTATGGTGCACGGCATTGGGCAGTGGATAGCCTTCGCTTGTTCTAGCTCCCAACTATGAGATCACGACCGCAGGCTGCAAGACACCTCCGCGCCTTTTGTGTTTAAGCTACAAGCTCTGCTTGGGACGTTCTCATAGTGCCGTGTGGCAGCGCATTTATAAGCAGAACTCTGTTTCCCAATTCGTAGAGAGCGCAAACCTCGCCATTTCTGATGTCAAATTAGGATGGCCCTAATGAGTGTATATCGAATGAAATGTTTATTATGTGCTTGTTGACGCTATCGTTTCACCAAATACACCGCACGCTGTGTCCGAGTTTTTCGTAACTACCACACAGGTTTACCTTTGGTTGTTGAAGTTAGTGGACGCTACGGGGATGTTCCACCACCTATCAATGTAAGTGCGTCCATATCAAACGGTGCCATAGGCGCCATGTACAACCATACATTGTCAAGTCCTCGATTATCAACGCTCAAGTAGCATTGTAATATTTTAAAGAGACGCATTTCACTTCCGTGTCATACGGATTTTTATGACAGGACAAAACACGTTGTCAATGCAACGTACAGGCCTTCTTCACTTTTTCGGCAATGAAGTTTCGCCTGTTTTTCACCAATACTCGGCCTTTCCTATTGCCTTCCGCATTTAACTCTTAGAAATGAGCTGTAGATTATTTCATCTGTGCCTAACTATATGCCGTATGCAGAGTGGAGAAATACCGGCAGACATGTGTCGGGCAAGGATACTAAGGAGTTGAACTTAGTCGCAAAAGTAAAGTGCCTCCTACTGAAGAGTATGTAATGACCCTTGTCGAGTGGCCAAAGTGAATAAAGTTGCGGAGGTTTACTGCTAAAAAAAACGAATACATAATGCTTTATGGCCATTTGTTCTGCTTTCTCAGTTGATGTCGCAAATATTTTGTTAAGCTGTGCATGAACTCGCCTAGTGCAAGATAGTCATGAACTAATAGATGACGAACAGCCACCGAAAAGCATTAACAAGACAGAGCACAATAAGTCCCATAGTCCAGGTAAGACCGTAAGAGGCCAAAGTTCCCTGTAATATGCTGCCCAACTATTTTCACACGGTCTGTCTGGATCACCTTGAAGACTTGGCTGTGAGTGTTGTCATGTAACAACAGAGCCTTCTTGTTGCTGCTGGTATATCCGGTGGCGAAACACGGGGCCTATGGTTTTTTGCTGCTGTAGCGTGGAATCGCGAGAACACGCCATGCGGTTTTATTCTGCCACTAACTCTCCGATGGATGGAGACAACCTACTGCCAAGAATGTTTACCCCATAAATCACACTGCAGCTGTGCTATCTCTCTGTATGTTTCAGCATCCCATTCGTAAACTTTATGCTCGTCCGTCACGACAATAAATACGTAGCTCGAAACAGTGACTTTGTCATCATCTAGACCTGCAACTCATTTCGAGCATGCTGAAAATTGCCTGGTCATGAACGTGGTCATTTAATGAATAGTTTATGGTCGCGTAACAGGACATGGCTGTAATAGCTTCATTCAATGCATTGTGTAGTCGCATCGTTCACTGTATACACATGTAGGAAAAGTATACATGTTTCAGTTGCAGCGGTCTCAGTCGAGGAAACGCCAACCAACTGGTGCTCAAAGTCGAGCTCTGCACCTAATTCCGCATACTGCTGTGACCACAATGCCCCAAGAGTGGCATTGTGATCAAACCTACAAAAAATACACACCTTGAAATAAATTACGGTACCTAGCAAATGAAAACACAAAAGTACAGAAAACTTCACGATTATAAAAGAATGAACGCAATCTTACCTGGCCGTGGTTGCCCCCAATATTTTGTCAGGAATACACTACAGTTTAATTCCGTGTAAAGGAGCGTCATGTTTGCGTATGGTTTTGAAGGTATCTCTGTACAACAAAAGTTCTGGCGTTTGTAAATTGGCTTCTGTGAGGTTTCTTGTATAATATCGGAAAGAAAACTCTCAGATGTGTGTCCAGAGATACTCGTTTAGATCAAAGCACCAGCAACTTATTGACAAAGCAAAATTGTATGTCTAGAAAATTTTGCTTGCCCTTGTGTTTAAAGTCGCAAGGACAAGCCCACACTCTGCGTATTTTTAATATTCAAAGGTAAATATAAAAATACTGAAGATTCTTTTGCGTAGGCACCTTCAATTACGACAAAAAATACATCTATATATTCTCAGATATCACACTATTTTATTTCTACTCATAGAAATCACGAAGATCGGTTTGCTGACTCCAGCTGCCGCAGTTGGTTACGCAGACATTTTGTTGAGTTTACCCAAGTAAGCTAGATCTGATGCAAAAGTAGTGAGCGTGAATGCTTTATTTTGCGTAACATTCTAATTCATTGGTGTGACAATAACTGCTATCATGTGTTATGACAATGTGACAGTGTTAAAACAAACCAACGTCGGTAGCAGTGACCATGTTAAGACGAATCAGCGTTCATAGTGTTTACCAGAAAAATTCTGTGACAAAAATAAATATCACGGCAATCTTCATTCCATACCCAGAACTCTCTGCCAATCTCGTTATGGCGAGAGATGTTTTTTACAAGACATCAGGATGAGGAATGACCGCCGGAGACCTAGCTCTCAGCCCAACCTCCCTTTTTTCTTCTCTTTCGCACTTTGGAAGAAAATACAGTATGTATATCATTCACATACGTTAGCATTTCAATACGTCTGACACCATGGACACCATACGATTTAATAATGGGCAAGGCCATGGTTGTCAGTACATTGAAACTAGGACTGTATACATAGAACATAAACTGAAAGTATGACTCGTATGAAAGCCTATGCTTTATGACAGAAAAGTGGGTAAATAAAGCTTCCAAAAAAATAAAGCTCACTATCAGATGAGTAGAATAGCGATTATAAGAAATTTTCACTCGATTGTCAAAATAGATTTTCTATGATTTTGCTGTGAAAACAGAAAATCGAGTCAGAAAAACGATCACCTGTACATGTTTTCGCTAGGTAGACTAATTATTTGAAGCTGGTAATTTCAATTTGACCAGACGTTGGCAATAGCACATACGATGTCAATTTTAGCCCGTGTAGAACGAATTTCCAGTCTGCATGTCTTTTAGGGATCAAAAACGAATAAACGTGAAAACATCGGTAATAGATTGAAACAAAAACTCATAGTCTAAATCCTACAGTGAGAGCTTGTAGCCTTCGGCGTTCGTATAATTTTTCACGCAGTCTTCAATATGACACAATTCGGTACTTGGTGATTGTGCACGTAATGTCTTCCAAGAAATATACGACTATGCCGAAGTTGTGAATTAAATAGCGCTTCGATAGTTCCTAAGCGCCTACACATCGCACGGGAGCATCTTTGAAGACCCGTGTTTGTTTATCATGGTAGTTGGTCGATTGCAAATTATTGGGCAGCACTATCTACTTTTCTCATATAGCTGTCATTACAATATGTTCCTTGAAAGGTATTGCTTTATTATTCTACACACAAGCAAGGCCTCTACAATATCTTCAGGTGTTATACTTTTGTTTTTTGCCAGAACTTTTTGGAAAACACAAAACACTTAATTTTCGTCTTCTTGTTTTCTGTAGAAAGACATCACTGAATGTTGGTATGAGCGAGAGCGCTTAACTATTACCTGAACACCTTCCAAGTAGCAAGTAAACGCTAATCAGCATTGAAACAAGCGGCTGTCGCTTTGCAGTTCCACGTCATAATATTTTGTCCTTCGCAGAGCTGAAATAGGTTTAGCAACTGCACTGGGGTGAAATATTGCAATGAAATATTACATGGTGAAGCAATGACGAGGCGTTGGTACGCAAACAAGTGTGGCTCAGCAACAGATGACTACCCACGTGAAACAAGTGTCCAAGAGACTCAGTATCTGTGTAGGCGTGTATGAGGACGCTCTCGAGACCCTAATAACCACAATGCAGCCATTTCTGTCATCTCCTAAAACAGTTCACTACTCTTATTCTGGCATTAACTGTGCCCTGTTATTGCTACAAACAGAATCATGAGCCTGTTAGCGCTTTTTGTATATCGCAATCTAGCAAGAGAGTTGTGTACTCTGAAAAAAAATATTCCACCTAATTTTGTGCTTGAATGCTTAACATACAACAAACGCCACATTATGTAACGCCAAATTACATCATATGAACGAGCTTTCTTTGTCAGCCGGAAAGCCTAAATTGTAGTCAGGAAAGTCCTTAAGTAGCAAAAATAATGAGCCAACAACAAAACGTGTATGACGTAAAGATGTTATCATCAGTCTGAAAACTTGGCAGATGCCACGTGCAATAAGAATCGATGATATGCGAAGCACGAATGAGAAGTGTTGATACGTCACTTCTCATTCGTCAGGAGGTAACTGAGGCCGTACATGACTTCAGTGCCATGATTATCATGTTTGGATGTGTCATTTACCTTCGTCATCTAGTCACGCCACGTGATACCAAGTTTAGTGTATGTGGAGCTGGCGAAATGGCCATGAGCACGCTCTGAGCGTGGTATGTTGTCATGTTCTTACATGACACGCGTGTCAGGATTATCATGTTTGCACCTCTCAATTATTTCGTCATTCAATGACGTCACGTAACACCAAATTAGGTGCATGTGAAGCTAGCAATACCGCCGCGAGCGCATTATGAAGGGCCCAATATACTCCAAGGCAGCGTTGACGCGCGCACACGCCCGGCACAGCGACGCTACGTTGGCAAAACGCGAGCACTATCTAGTCTGACGACAGCCGCGATCAGCGTCCATCGGCGCGGCCCAACGGCAACCGGCGCGAAATGCCACATGCCGCATTTCGTGCCAATGTCTTACCAAGACAGCACTGCGTCTCTCTCTTTTCGTGACGGAGGGACGCTGGACGCGCTGAAACGCGCATGCGTCAAAGCAACGCAGCGTGGTGCGTGCGTGCGAGTATATGGCAGGACCGGCGTTGGGCGTAGCAACGCCGGCGAGCATGCGCACCACGGCACGTTGAAATGTATTGGCGTCTTGACTGTGGCATGTAGTCATGTTCTCACATGACACGCATCTCATGATTACCATGTTTGCACCAGTAACACATCTTCGTCATCCATTGGTGGCGCGTAATGCTGAGTTTGGTACATATGAGGCCAGCGAAACGGCCATGATCGCATCATGAGCGTAGCATGTAGTCATGTTGTTACATGACATGCATCTCATGTTTATCATATTTGCACCAGTGTCATACCTTCGTCATCCGTTCACGTCCCATAATACCAAAATGGGTATAAGTGAATCTAGCGAAATGGTTGCCAGCGCATCATGAGCGTGGCATGTAGTCATGTGATTATATAACACGCATCTCATGATTATTATGTTTGCCCCAGTTATATAGCTTTGTCATCCATTCACGTACCGTAATACCTAATTTCATATATGTGAGGCTAGCGAAACAGCCGTGAGCGCATCATGAGCATGGAGCAAAGTCATGTTATTACATGACACGCATGTCATGATTTTCATGTTATGGGGTGTCGCTTGTGTTCGCCATGCAATCATGTCGTACCATACCAGTTTTGCAACATGCCATGTGAGCAAAACCACCGCAAGAGCTGTAGGACCAAGAAATGTAAATCATGGCATTCATGATATATGTGTCATGATTTTCATGTTATCACTAGTAAAATATGTTCTTCATATAGTCATGTTATGCCATACCAAGTTTGGTATTGATACCGTTATCGAAATGGCCAGAAGAGCTGAAAGTCGCAGGCGGCTAGATAGATAGATAGATAGATAGATAGATAGATAGATAGATAGATAGATAGATAGATAGATAGATAGATAGATAGATAGATAGATAGATAGATAGATAGATAGATAGATAGATAGATAGATAGATAGATAGATAGATAGATAGATAGATAGATAGATAGATAGATAGATAGATACGCTCAAAGTCGCCCAAGTTCGCTAAGAAATGCTTCGCATTTAAAAAGCTTAGCACACTTATAGTCTCTTCAAAATTGAGCTTTGTGACCTGACCTGCGACGAAGTTGAAAAATTTGTTGTGAATTAGCTGGCGAGGTTACCTTAAGCTACTGTGCCAGCGTACAAGTGATGGAAGTGCACTGGTAGAGGGGGAAGAGGGAGAATGAAGAGATCTAAAGAGACACTCTCGTGCCACCAGCCTGACAGTCGGAGTTTTCTAGGTATGCTTATTTGCCCCTGTTTTTGACTGCCAGAATGGGCCAATTTGCATGCCAGAATTCAGTCCTTAATGTGAATATGTCTGGTAAGCCTAGAAATGAATCCTTAGACAATGAATCCAAGACTTGACGAAGGGAAAAGTTCTAAACCAGAAGGACATATACGCTCGATGGGTACATGTGTGCTTACAAATGCTAGAACCTATTTCCTGTCATAATCAAGAGTTGGCTGATATGAACACTTCCTTACAAAATGACGGAAATTATTGATCTTCACACTCTATATTGGTTTATGTGTGTACTTCTTCTCCCATTAAATATTTCTTGCTTACTGGTATTTTTATAAGTATTCATTTTCTTACTTTTACTTTTAGAACACTCCTACTTTCGATGTTAACTTTCTGATTTCAGTACGGGCCTTAATTTGTATACGTTGTAATTTATTTATCCGTTGTTCATGCGAAACTCACACGGTTTTCACTTTGCGGTTTGGAATCACAGAGCGTGGGGGGTTTCAGCATTACACATCTGTCCTGTCTTTGTAATAATAACCTTTGCGACATTCGGTAAAAAATGTTTATCATGTGGTTTTGAAGGAAGTTCCCTAATTTTGAAAATTGTAACATAGCATCGTAGTCATGTACATTACGTTTGACCATTGTAAATGCGCCCCGCCATGGTGGTTTAGTGGCTAGCGTACTCGGCAGCTGACGTGCCGCAGCCGGGATTTGATCCCGTGACCGGGATCTTATCCCGGCTGTGGCAGCTGGATTTCTTATGGCGGCGAAAATGGCGTAGGCCCATGTGCTCAGATTTGGGTGCACGTTAAAGAACTCCAGGTGGTCGAAATTCCCGGAGCCCACCACTACGGCGTCTCTCATAATCATATGGTGGTTTTGGCACGTTAACTCTCGCATATCAATCAATCAACCTCGCCAACGCGTACTGGAGATATAACTGCGATCCTGTGTTCACTTTAGTATTATAGACTACACAAGAAATAATGGATCCTCAAGCTTCGCCTTTACCCGGGTCGTACAACATCAGCTTGCCACGCAAAAGACTCGGGTTTGATCCCTACTGGAACCTAAACGACCCTAATTTGGTTCCTGCTCTGGCTCAGCTTTTAATGATTTTTTTGTTTGCGTCGTTCTGGAATTTTCAGTCATGCATAAAATGATTTTTCGCTCATGACCAACGATGCCAACACAAACACCGGATTTTCTGCGAAACGAGCTTTTTCAGGCGGCTGCGTTGATATGTTCGGGGTTCAGACACGTTTCTAGATATTGTGTCAGTGTACACGTCACTACACGTATATATACTTCCACGAACATGCGTCATGACAGGTTTTTTTCTTAATTAAATTTAATTGAATTTATATCTTCTGTTTATAACTTTGCCCACCCTCTTCGAAAAAAAATTCTCGCTGCATACCTGGCAGCAGCGCCTCCTATTGAGTTACAATGAAACGATGAAAGCTTGCTCTCTTGTCACAAAATGATGGACTGCTTGTTTTTTATAGCTACTTTGTTGCAGATGAAGACAAATCCTACAAAAACAAAAGCTCACGTGAACTATTTGTATCAAACAGTAAAGCCAATGATAATGAAGAATGCATAACTTTTTTTTAAATTAGCTAGTAACAAACAGCTAAAATAAACTGAACAAAGACAGAAAGCCTTTAGGAACGCCTTTAAAAACCTTGATAATAATTTCGAGTGAAAATAAGGTAGCAGTGATTTGAATTTAAAAGCACACTGCGGAAATCAGAACATTACAGTACAGTCTACCTAAAAAATTTACTTCACGTGCCATTATCCACGTGCCACACAGGTAAAACTCATCAGGTGTGTCTTTTAATATAAATGGCTTTAAATAGGTTAAACGATGCTGTGACTCACTAACCGTAACGCAAGGTTGATGTTGTTTTTGCAATACTTGTATGGCGGCTATCACAACATACGAAACGCATCCTACGCACGCTCTCAGGCAACAATAACTTGAGCATTTCCAGGACACTAGGTGAATAGCAGGCCAACATATATTTCGTGGATATTTTTTTCTTAGCAAATTAGTAAACGCACGAGCACTTTATAACCACTGGTTGTAATAGCTCTTTTCAAGTAGCAGCCTCACCTTTACGCACAAGGTTCACAGAGCCAAGTGATTCAGCGCTGTTGTTAAACGTTCCGTGGAGCAGGATTTTCCACCTAAAATATACGAAGGTGGTATTGGACAATCATTCACCATCGTATCAATGCACTGACGCAACACTTCCTAAAACGTATGTTTGTAGTTTTACTAGTTGATCATTTCAGTAATGGGGCATATTTTATATCAACCCCTTAGCGATTGTGAAAACAGTGAAGCAAATTACATATATTGATAAATTATGAGTTTGCTATGCAACCACATCCAAATATACTTCTCAACGCGTTTCATTTTCGATGGCAATTCTGACTTAGTACACCTTGCGGGATTGGAAGCACCATGCCACAAAATTACATGCGCTATAGCCTGATTTATACGTGGTTCGAGTTTCAAGGATTATTGCGATGCTGCAGACTATTGCATATCATCTCGATATGTCCGAACAGATATGTTTGGTAATTCTAACGCCCATGTTAATTTCTGAAGCTTGCTCGTCACCCTTCTATTGCACTAACCTTGTTCGCTGTCACTGGCGTGTTCAGTTGTTTTCACTGCTCCCGCTTGAGGCGCCACTGTGCTCTCTCGCAGCTACACTCCCTCTGGTGAGCCACGCAAGCGGTGTGCCGACGCTGCTCATGCAGTGCCCACACACCACCTTCGCACTTGGTGCCGCGTGCTCTAGTTATATAGGTGAGCGCTAGAGAGCCGTGCCTGTACTAAGCTATCGCACTACGCACACTTCTTTTTTCTTTGCTGGGAGCTCACACAGTGAACAGTCTTCGTTACCGCTCCACAGCATAAACAGTTCAGAAGCCAAGGCAGCAGCGCAGCACACTGGCAACGCAGCAGCAGCTCGCCCTCGCCACCAAGACCTTGGGCTGAGAACCCAGGACGCCGAAGCAAAGAGGGATCACCGTCAAACAGCAATCCATCTTGCTGGCTGCTGGTTGATCGTTTGCTGGCTCGATCGCTGTCAAACAGCGATCGAGCCAGCAAGTCATCAACGAAGCAGGAGCGCCACCAAGTAAACCCATCACGTCCTAAATTATGGTAGAAGAATGTGTACGAAGGATTCGTGAGTTCCCAGAACATGTATGAACAAGTTCTTCTTACATCATTCACTTTGCGGATATGGCGGTGATTTCTTTTTCGTTTTGGCTTAATTTCACATGCTAAAACTGTTACGCTTATGATTTCGAGGCCGTACTTGTAAGTATTGCAGCCTTATCGAAAGATATCGAATGTTCGAGTCATGTTGCCTTTATGTAACAATCGCGTAGTAGTTCTTCAGACAGATGCGAGGGCTGGTAATTGAGCTGTGATATACGGTGCCATGTCCCCATGGTTATCTTCTTTCGACAGATTCCGAAGTAACACGCAAAGACTACTAGCAATGCGAAGCGTAGACCATGTTGCAAAGCGCGTGACAGAGGGAGAACAAAATCACAGCATATCCTTAGAATGAATGATGATGAAAGGGGCGAAGCATCCGTCCATTCATTCTTCCGTTATTCCATCCCTCCGTGCATGCGTTCATGCATCCAATCACGCCCGAGAATGCAGACAGCGCGCGGGTAACACGACGAGACACGAGCCAAGGAAGCCGAGCGCAATCGTCTTTAACACGCCCACCACTGCTTCGTTCATGCCCCACCAATAATCCGCCACGTACGGCGACTAGCCAGAAGACTTGGAGAGGCACTCGTTCTCCATACGTTCAGGCAAACCGCGCACAGCAGCCAATCGAAGAGTAGAGAAAAGTAACGCCACCTAAGAAATGACACGAAAAACTGTAATTCAATTCTTGTGCCTTCTTTCTCGTCTCTTCCTCTCTAGGTTACGCGTTACTAGTGACAACTTTAGACTAAAAGGAGCTTCCCCCTAAATCAAACTTCTTTATTCCGTCTTAAAAGAAAGGCTCTGCAGGAAAAGGCTTCAAAACCCTACTCGCAGTAGACCTCCTCTTCTACCTCAGGCCACCTCAGGATAGCCTCTTCCAGTGCGAGATTGGAGCAATGTATGGCAACCTCTCTAATTTCTAATGGTATCGGATACGTGCGCAAATGTTCCAAAAGCAAGGGGAGTTCAGCTTCAACTTTTCTCATCACTTACTCAACTAAAAAAAAAACATAGATGCTTCGCCACATATAGGAGGAAGGAAGGAAGGAAGGACAAGAGCTACAAGAGAGGAGGCAGGGTGATGCCCCAGGCACATGAATGATTTGCTACCCTACGCTAGGAAAATGCGCAAGGAGAGTATAAAGGTGATAGACAGAGGAAATATAAGACAAAGAGACAAAAAAATGTCAGCCAGTTCCCTGACGCGTATGCAGCGGTGGCGTTACACAAAAGTTAAAGGCGATTACACAGTACTGTAGTCCTCAAAAACCGACAGGGCGCTTACTGCCTCTTGAGCAGATGAAAGATAAGGATGGTGCTCTGGCAGCATCTGCCCAGAGAGTGGCCGATCGTCCAACTGTCGCAACGTGTCAGAAAGTGTTTGTCTCTCAGCCGCAAATCCAGAGCAACAGCATAGCAGATGGTCTTTGTCTTCTTCGGTGCCGCAGACGCGGCATTCCGCACTGTCGGTCGATCCATTGAGGGTTATATATGCTTTGCGAAGGCAACTCCCAACCATAACCGACTAAGGAGCGAAGCTTCATGTCGATGAAGTCTGGATGGAGGTTTCAATCGAGGGTTTATTTCGTTGAGTCTCGTATGTGTTATGCTTTAGGTGTTCTACTCCACCAGACACAGAATACGAGCCAGGTAAAGAAGTTGTCTTGCATAGTGTGTCCTTGACAGATGAATTAGAAGGGTGCAATCTTCTTGGTAGGATGTGCGAGGCGTGTTGTCAGAAGAAACATTGCCACTGATCCCACAATGACTATATGCGTCATTATCGGGTATCCCTGCGCAATGGCAACGATTTTAGCCGTCGATGCACTGCGGGTTAAACCAAAGCATATCTTAAAGGCCTGGGCTTGGATGCTTTGGAGTGTGCGCAGGTCATTTTAGCACGTGTTAGGTATTACAGGTAAGCTGTATCGCGGCAATCCAATAAATATTACCTCGTAAAGCACCAAGTTTTTTTTTTTTGCAAGGAACCTGTACAGTAGACAAATGGCAGCCAGCCGCTTCTTCACGTAGTTTACTGTGAGTTCTGAGGCAGGTCACGCTCGACTATGACTCTCAATAGCTTGTGACTCTGCCTGGATGACACCAATTACTTGCCGTAAGCGGACATTAGCTTTCTGGCGAATGCCACTACTACACATTTTCTCGTCATATTCTCCTCCAAAACGCCATTCTGAAACTCTTTCTTTATCTAGTAATCGACAACGCAATTTTTAAGCTAGTCGCTTTATTACAAAACCGCGCATACTGCCTCCGTCGAATAAAACTCCGACTCTAACACTGCTCCTTGCGCCGGCTGCCCAAGCAACAATAGTTTGGGGGTATACGCGCGGTTTTGAGTTGTCAGTATCAATATATTTGACTTTTACCGATTTTAATAGCGTCAGTAAATAAGCAGTTCATTTTATCATTCATGGCCATGGGCCGCACAATGCATCCGCATGGCGTCGATTGCCCTTTGTGCGTTTGAACCTTCTCCTTCGATTTCTAACCATTTTTTGCCAATTGATGTTGAAAGGTGCAGCGGAAGCAACGAACAGCACCTAATAGGCGTTTTGTCGTTTGTTTCTTTTCTTCTAATGTCATTTCGAAGTCGCACTGCTCGGTATGATAAGTAGTGCAGTCACAAAAAAGCAGTTGTTTTTTTTATTTATTTTTCACGTTATTTCTCATTACTGCTAGCGCTTAGTGGAGTCATTTTCGAGTGAGGTTACTATCAAGAATGATGCATAGAATTTTAGTGAGAACAGTAGTGCAAAGTGAAAACAATATAAAATACTGAACTAACACTTTGTAAAGCAAATACGATGACAAAAACACAAACAGAAAACCTATTCAAATTGAAATATGGGGCGAAAGGCGTGTTAAACATAAAAAAGAAACGTCACATAATCAACTGGTATAAATTGAGTCAAACAATTCTATACTGTTGGTTTCAACGGTGAGTGCATCTTCTGAGGAGCTGGTCTTTCGGATGAGGTCAAACACTCTGTGGTTGATCTATGTCGCCAAGACTACGCAGAGCAAGTGCCAAAATATTTACCATGGCTCTTCGTCGCTTCCTCCCATACAGAAACGTGCGGGAATGTTTGCTCTCTAACCTCTATATTTCTGTTCGAATGAAATTTACTAGAGATCTATTGCTCGCCTTTCAGTGCTGCCTGTGCTGTCCTTGCTGACTTGCGTGCTCTGTACATTAGCGTGCGATGAACTTGTTGAAGTCGAGGGCGATGTTGTGAAAAAACGACTTCGGCAGAATGGGTTGAACATTGCAGAGTAATTCTCCTCTCATACTCTGAGAGTCTTAAGGGTACGCGCCTGAGATTGAACCATGTTGTAAAGGCATCAAAGACCTTGAAGATCGTTGGAGGACTGATGAGATTGCATTTCAATGAGTCACTGCATGTAAGCCTGAACTATGACGTCGTTTTTGACAAAGCGCTGTTTGAAAATGTCCAGGGCTGCACAATAGCAGCTTGCCGTTGCTGGTAGTCCCGCGATGGCCGATGCCACGTCGGCGGTTAGAACCGAACGTAGATAGGCGAACCAGTCAACGTCAGTGAGCCCACCTTCATTGTGGGCCATTTGACCAAATTTCTCCCAAAAAAGGCGTCCAAGACGACTGTTGGCCATCGAATTTCATGAGGTATAATTTCAGGAGATACATGGTGGGCTGGGCTATGCATTTCACTGGTTCAGTAGTTGTATGTGATGAATGGCTCTGGGACTTTTGCAACTGCCGTATCCAATACTTCAGCAAAATAATAGAAGCACTGACCAAAGTAAAATACACAGAAATCAAAAAGACGTTGCCGTATCCAATACTTGAGCAAAATAATAGAAGCACTGACCAAAGTAAAATACACAGAAATCAAAAAGACGTTTCGGCTCCCCACATGGTAGCCTTGTTCATAGTGACTTCAAATATCGTAGTGCGCTCTTCTCATGAGCGTTTCATCTCGTGTTGCAGTCATCACTCATCCATAGGGGCAGCGTCCCAATATTTCTGTTCAGTGCATGCGCAGTAATTTGAATGGCCAGAGATTCAACGTGCAATTGTCGTAACAACTTTGTTTCTGTGGCAGTTTTGCAGGCTTTATCTCAGCCGATAGCGTGCCCAGTAGACGCAACATGTTTTGCGGGGGAATGAGAAGCAACTTTCTAGTTCCTGACGTCATTAAAATGTTCCCGTAGCCTTTTTTGATTGATTGACATGTGGGGTTTGCCGTCCGGAAACCACCATATGATTATGGGAGACGCCATATTGGAGGGCTCCGGAAATTTCGACCACATGGAGCTCTTTAACCTGCCCAAATCTAAACACACGAGCCTACAACATTTCCGCCTCTATCGGAAATACAGCCGCTGCAGCCGGGATTCGATCCCGCGACCTGCGGGTCAGCAGCCGAGTACCTTAGCCACTAGACCACCGCGGCGGGGCCCTCATAGCCTTCTTTTGTGATCCTGTCTCGCCAATATATCCGTATTCACTCTCTTTGCACGAAATTTTATATGCTACAGCAGGAAAAGTTATGTCTGTCAGTCTTATCCCTCACAATTGTGAGACGGCCTTTGAGCTTTCGTGTCGGAATGTGAGCCACTTGGACGTCGTTGCCGCGCAAAACCCGAGCGACGGTATAACTGAAGCCTTGGACGTAATGCACCGATGCGCTTTTTTTTCGTAAGAATTTTGTGCGATTGAGTTGGGTGCTGCAGTTCTCGTTGCACCGAGATCATGAAAGAAGGTGGGTATCCACAAGCAGCCACCTGCCGACGAACAGTTTCCACATCTTCTAGTGCGTCTTCTTCTTTAGAACAAATCTTCCGAGTGCGCTTTACGAGTGTAGACACAACAGAACGTTTATGGCAGGAGGGATGCACAGAATTAAAGCTCAGAAAACGACCAGTATGTGTTTCTTTTCTGCAAATGCTGAAAGTCAGGCGCTTACCATATCGTTTCACGAGGACGTTAAGGAACGGAGGACAGCCATTTTATTCTTTTTCCACGGTAAACAGTATCACGGCTGCAAGATAATTTAACTGTTCCAAGAATAGTGGCAAGGCATCTCGTTGCGAAACACAAAAGCAATCATCCACATACCAAAAGAAAGTCTTGGGCGGGGCAGCAAATGAAGTGAGAGACCAGTTTTAACAGCCTCCATGGTAAGGTTTGCGACAGTGACGGGCACAGAAGAGCCCATTGCAGTGCCATGCACCTGCTTGTAGTATTTGCTCCTGAATATAGACTAGCTGTTCTCTAAGCAGAACTGCAGCAAGCTTAACAAATCAGGAATATCGATGGGTGCTCTGTCCGACAATCATTGGTCTGACTCAAGGACTGCCTTGCAGACGTAAATTGCCAGTCCAACAGGTACACTTGTTAAAAGCGATCGTACATCAAACTATGCTAGTACGTCATTGTCACCTAGTATAATGTTGCGTACCTTATCAATGAAATCACTGGAATTACTTAACTGCATTTCAGTTTTTCCAACGAACGGCGAGAGGGCCTCGTCTAGGTAAGCTGAAAGCTTGTTAAGAGGCGACCTTGTAAAACCACTAGGCTGGATTGGGACGCCTGTCATGTGAATCTTAGGCAATCCATGTAAAGCTGGCGCTGATCCGTTGTTGCAAAGAAGAGAGCAATATAAAGACTTGTATTCAGGCCGCACGAAGGTAAAGACGTCTGTGAGCAACTTTTGGAGGTCCATTTGAAGTTTGGCTGCTGGGTATCTATCTAATGGAAGGTATGTGTTGCATCCTCGAGGAGGGCGTTAACCTTGCTCACGTAGTCATTCGTGTCGAGCAAGACGTTAGCGTTGCCCGTGTCCGCAGGAAGTATTACAGTTTCTTTTTACTGCGTAGAGACTTCACTGCCTGAAGTTCTGCTGAGGTCAGAGGAGAGGGC
Organism: Rhipicephalus microplus; assembly: GCF_013339725.1. Classification (NCBI taxonomy): domain Eukaryota; kingdom Metazoa; phylum Arthropoda; class Arachnida; order Ixodida; family Ixodidae; genus Rhipicephalus; species Rhipicephalus microplus. The sequence goes on along the minus strand of NC_051167.1, from coordinate 223,445,284 downwards.
TGTATATGACGAAGGGAAGAGAGCACAGACGCCGCACGAGCACGGACTCCGTCTCTACGAGAACGTTCTATGAGACTCACCGCATTCTCGACGCCACAGATAATCTTCTTACGACTTTTCGGTTCTTGTGTATTTTACTTTGGTCGGCGTTCTGAATACGAAGCATTTCTTAGCTAGTTTCGGTGACATTGAGCGTATCTATCTATCTATCTATCTATCTATCTATCTATCTATCTATCTATCTATCTATCTATCTATCTATCTATCTATCTATCTATCTATCTATCTATCTATCTATCTATCTATCTATCTATCTATATAGCCGCCTATGACTTCTAGTTCTCCTGGCAGTTTCAATGACGGTATCGATACCAAACTTGGTATGGCATAACATGACTATATGAAGAACATATCTGACTAGTCATAACATGAAAATTATGACATTTATGAGATAAATTTTATGATTTACATGTCATGGTCTTGCTGCTCTTGCGTTGGTTTCATTCACATGATATGTTGCAAAACTCGTATGGCGTGACATGATTGCATAGCGAACACAAGTGACAGACCCTAGCATGAAAAGCATGACATTCAGGTCATGTGACAATGTAGTGTTGTGCGTTTACACCAGATGGCCTTCTGAGTCATTGGACTCACAATAGATGGCGCCACTGCGCTCGTGTGTATATAAACGATACTCGCTGATTAAACGGGGTTATTGTCATGGATTGTACTGTGGTGTAGCGTGGTTACTTTCACGTGTCGCCGTGCCGGCTACACGATATTCTGGCGACAAGGATGGCTTCCACGGGCCTTTTGCCACCTCCTCCTTTTCTGGCCACCCCCGGCACGCACGATGTGCCATGGGCCCGATGGTTACGACTGTTCGAAAGATTTCTGCTGGCGTCCGGAGCGAACGAGCTACCCGCACCCCGTCGCCGAGCCCTCCTGCTGCACTGTCTTGGGACGGAAGGAGAGCGCATTTTCGACGTGCTTCCACCTAGTACGACGCAAACCAAGGCAGAGACAACGAGTGCTGCACCCGGTGTCACGGCCATGCCAGATGCCGCCGCTGGAATCATCGGAACCACTGCACCTACTGGAACGCAAGACATGACCACGGAAGCCCAACGCCCACCCGACGAGTACGAAGTAGCCGTTGAGTTGCTTTCGAAGCATTTCGCCGCCCCTTGCAACGTCCACCTTCAACGCCATCGATTCCGGGAGCGTCGTCAACTGCAGGGTGAGCCCATCACTGATTTCGCCGTAGCGCTTCGGGAGTTAGCAGCTCTTTGCAATTTCGCCACTCAAGCGGACGAAAACCTGTGTGAACACTTCGTAGCAGGCGTCACGAGCCCGCGGCTACGAGAGCGATTGCTGCTGGAGGGCGATAACCTTACGTTCGATCATGCTGTCGAGGTAGCACGGCTTCGTGAGCAAACCCAGCGTGAATCCGAAGCCTTCGCCAATCCTGTGCAGCGCATTCAGCAGCAGTTGCGAGACAGCTCAGCCAGGCACGATCGACGAGATAACGGCGATAATGGCACACGCCTCCCGGGCCGTCGCCACTTCAGCTGCTCACGCGCGTACAGCGCACCTTCACCTGATATGAATGCCGCCGCCGCTGCTGTCCCCGGGCCTAGAAATGTAAATGCCTGCGGAAACTGCGGCGCAGCACAGTGTTCGCCTACGGAATGTCCCGGGCGCGGTCGCACATGTTTTGCCTGCGGACGCCGCGGCCATTTCAAGGGAGCATGTCGCAGCTATCGTCGCGGCCGAGAAGGGTATTCTGCAGAGGTCCAGGAAATCGTTCCGGAAGAGGATGCTACCAGTGTCATTAGCATCTTGGCGGTCCGTACTGATAAGAGCACAGGCGTCTACGTGGATGTCAATGTCGCGTCAGTTACCCTGACGACACGGGTGCATACCATGAACTTTTTGGTGGACACAGGCTCGGCCGTGTCTATTATGAGTGAGTACCAATTCCAAGGATTGTTCGCAAACGCAGTACAACTGACAAGTTCCCATCTTTCATTGCTGGATTTTTCGCGCAGGAAGATTCCCGTTCTCGGGTCATTTCGCGCCATAGTCACATACAAGGGGAAAGAAGCCATTGTAACTTTTCATGTTACGCCATGTGGTACATCTCTCCTTGGCCTGGATGCTGTTCAAGCCCTTGGCCTTCGCATCATGGGAGAGGAATTGCGCTGCCTGCAAATGTCCACGCAGGAATGCCGAGAGCTTCCAGCAATGAGTTCAGGCCTTCCCCAAAGCCCCAGGCATGAAAAACCCCTTGGCCCTCCCAAGTTTGGAATGCCCCAACACTGTGGACCAAGCTTGGCCACTTGTTTTTGCCTGGCCTGGGACTTGTAAGAGGTGTGCAACACAAAGTTAAGATGAAAACTTCCATCGCGCCAGTCGCACAGAAGCTGAGACCCTTACCATTTTCAGTCCGCCAGCCGGTCTTTGACGAGATTGAGAAGCTACTTGCTGCTGATGTCATTGAGAGAGTCAATGCTTCCGAGTGGATATCTCCTATTGTAGCAGCCCGCAAAGCAGATGGTAGCATTCGACTGTGTGTCGATCTCCGGGAACCCAACAAAGCTATAGTAGTAGACAACTTCCCTTTGCCTCATATGGAGGAGCTGCTTCATGCCCTCAATGAAGCCCGCTGCTTTTCCAAGGTGGACCTGGCATCAGCCTACTACCAGGTTGTGCTGCACCCAGACAGCAGAGACCTAACTTCATTTATAACTCACGATGGCCTCTTTAGATTCAAGAGGGTCTGCTTCGGGTTGGCATCGGCACCAGCTGCATTTCAGCAGATCATGACAAAAATTCTTGCAGGTTGCAAAGGGGTCTTATGCTACTTGGATGACATAATCATTTTTGGCAAGACGGAGAGCGAACACAGGAAAAACCTGGAGCAAGTGCTGGAACGAATAGCAGAAGCTGGGCTCAAGCTCAACGAAAAATGCGTCTTCAACACATCGGAGCTGTCGTTCTTAGGACATCGCGTCAGCGCAGAGGGTATAGCACCGCTCCAGACCAAGATTGATGCAATCATCAATGCTCCTGCGCCTAGAGATGCAGCCATGCTACGCTCCTTTTTGGGGCTAGTTGAATACTATTCCAAATTCGTGTCGCGACTGGCAGAGCAAGTAGAGTCAATGCGTCGTGTACTTCGCAAAGACGTGCACTTCGACTGGGATGACGCTGCGAAAGAGAGCTTCGCGGGAGTAAAAAGACTTCTAGCATCCCACAAGGTCCTCCGAATGTTTGATCCGACGCTACCTGTCATTGTCGCAACAGATGTCTCTGCGTACGCTCTCGGTGCCGTACTGCAGCAAGTGGAGGAGTCCCATTTGCGTACTGTGGCATTTGCATCGCGGACATTAACAGAGACAGAACGAAAACACTCGGCCGGAGAGCGCGAGGCCCTTGCCTGTCTGTGGGCCTGCGAGAAGTGGCACGTTTACCTCTGGGGCAGATCATTTACTCTACTGACGGATCACCAGGCTTTGGTGGCACTGCTCTCATCCCGTAGCACAGGACAGCGGCCACTTCGTATTGCAAGGTGGACCGCACGACTGCTGCGCTACAACTTCAAAATACAGTACCGCAGCGGAGCCCACAACCAGGTAGCAGATGCCTTGTCCAGACTGCCCGTGCCAGACACAGAAGGGGGCTTCCATGTTGATGAAGAGGTTGTGTCCTTGGTTACATTGTCTGTACATCGGGAGAATCTTCAGGTTGCTACCGCGGAGGATGACATACTACTGCAGGTAATGCAATTTATCCAGTCATCATGGCCAACAAGGAAAAGACTTGCCGCAGAACTGACTCCGTACTACGAAATACGAGACGAGCTCTCGGTAGTAGATGGGTTGCTTCTGCGCACAGAACGCGTTGTAGTGCCTGCCAAGCTAAGGGATACATTCATCCAGTTAGCTCGTGAGTCACACCCGGGAATTGTGAAGACTAAGCAGCGCATCAGGGAGAAGTACTGGTGGCCTTGCCTTGACAAGCATGTGGAGGCTGCCGTCCGGAGTTGCAGCACCTGTCAAGCCTCGGACAAGAGTGTCAAGAACTGGCAAGCCCCACTACAGCTTGTCCCGCTTCCCAACAGGCCTTGGGACAAAATATCAATAGACATCATGGGCCCCTTTGAACGTGCACCGGCCGACTGTCGATTTGTCATCGTGGTAGTGGACTACTTCTCCAGATGGCCAGAGATTGCGTTCTGCAGTGACATCACTTCTCGCACGGTGATCAACTTTCTGCTTGCTGTCTTTGCGCGAGAGGGTTACCCGACTGAACTAGTCTCAGATCACGGCCGACAGTTTACGTCGAGTGAATTCAAGTGCTTCCTTGCAGACAGGGGCATCAAGCATTTCTTCTCGGCAGTTTACCACCCTCAAGCCAATGGCTTAGTGGAAAGATTCAACAGGGTCTTGAAATCGTATATACAACTAGCTCTCCTAGAGCAGCGACCAATCAAGACCACAGTTATAGAGTACCTGGGTATTTACCGAGCCACACCCCACAGCGCCACTGGCATCTCTCCAGCGGTGTTGCTTCATGGCCGCCACATGAGGACATCATTAGATGTTGTTGGCCAGCCATCAGCGGATTTCGGCGCCCATCCCGCACGTGAACTGCGTAGACTTCGGCATCGTGTCTGCGAATACCAACAAAGAAATAAGGCATATGCAGACAAGCGAAGAGCAGCCCGGGAGCCCAAATTTAAAGTGGGGGCCTACGTGCGGGTGAAACGCCCGATACCTGGAATAAAAGGCACCCCTAGTTTTGGGGCTCCACTCAAAATACTGAGGCGGGTCGGACGATGGTCATTCCACTTGGAGGACGGCCGTACCTGGAATGCCTCCCAACTGTCGGCTGTACCCCATGAAGCTGTTCACAAAGAAACGGGGGCAAGGCAAGAACCACTGTGGGCGGACATGGAGACAGACGGGTCGGCAGGAAACGCCACAGCACGAAAACCGTCCTCGAAGGCAAAGAGCCACACGACCCAAAATATCCCAATACAGGAAGCTGCACAGTCTCCGGGGGGGTCAGCACTGCCTCCTCATATGCCAAGCCCACCACGGCCTCCACCAACGGGAAACATGACCGCAGGACTGGGTGCTGATCATGCCGACGAACCAGAGGTCGTCCATCAGCCAGTAGAGCAGCTGGTGCCCCTCCGTCGCTCTACACGGGAGCGAAGACCACCAGAGAGACTCGGGGACTATGTGCAGTGACTTGTTTACCGTGGAGACTTACTATAGTTTTCTGTCACGGGTAGTGACTGTTTCTTTTCTATGCACATAATCTGTGTTCTATTATCAAGGGAGGGGGTAGATGTAGTGTTGTGCGTTTACACCAGATGGCCTTCTGAGTCATTGGACTCACAATAGATGGCGCCACTGTGCTCGTGCGTATATAAACAATACTCGCTGATTAAACGGGGTTATTGTCATGGATTGTACTGTGGCTACTTTCACGTGTCGCCGTGCCGGCTACATGACAGACAACATGACTACATGCCACGTTCATGATGCGCTCGTGTATGTTTCGCTAGCGTAGCATATGACAACATGACTACATGCCACGCTCATAATGCGCTCGTGTATGTTTCGCTAGCGTAGCATATGCCAAATTCGATAATACGGTACGTGATTGGATGACGAAGGCATGTGACTGGTATAAACATGACAATCATAAGATACCTGTCATGTAACAACATGACTACACGCAACGCTCATGATGCGCAGGCGGCCCTTTTGCTAGCTTCACCTACACCAAATTTGGTAGTACTGGACGTGAACGGACGACATAGGTAAGTGGCGCATCCAAACATGACAATCACGATATCCGGGTCATGTAACAACAAGACAACATACCACACCGATGATGCGCTCGCGGCTGTTTCGCAAGCTTCACATATGCCAAATTTGTTATTACGTGACGCCAATGGATTACGAAGGTACGTGACTGATGCAAACATGATAATCATGACACGCGTGTCATGTGAGAACATGACTACATGTCACAGTCAAGGCACCAATATATTTCGACGCGATGCAGTGCCCGTGCTCGCCGGAGTTCATTTCGTCGCGTCACGCCGGCGTTGCCACACAAGGTGCCGGTCCTGCCATATACTCGCAGACGTGCACAGCGCTGCATTGCTTTGATGCATGCGCTTTCCAGCGCGTCCGGTGTCCCTCCGTCACGAAAAGAGGGAGACACAGTGTCGTCTGTGTAACCCGTCGGCGCGAAATGCAGCATGTCGCATTTTGCGCCGATTGTCGTCGGGCCACACCGACGGACGCTGGTCACGCCTGGCGTCATACTATAGAGTTTTCGCGTTTTGCTAATGTAGCGTCGCTGTGCCCAGCGTGTGCGCGCGTCAACGCTACATTGGACTATGTTGGGCCCTTTATGATGCGCTCGCGGCCGTTTTGCTAGCTCCACATATACCAAATTTGGTGTTACGTGGCGTCAACGGATGACGTGATGTATGACTGACACAAATATGCTAACCGTGACACGCGTGTGATGTAAGAACATGACATCATACCGCGCTCATAACGTGCTCGCGGCCGTTTCGCTAGGCTTCACATATACTAACTTCTGTATCACGTGACGTGAATAGAAGACGAAGATTAATGACGTATCCAAACATAATAATCATGACACGGAAGTCATGTGCGGCATCATTTACCTCCACCTCGTAACGTTGTGCTGATTTTAAAGGGACATATCAACATTTCTCATTCGTGCTTCGCATATCATCGATTCCTACTGTACGTCGGATCAGCCAAATTTTTATTCTTTTGCACTATGTTTGCCCCCGACCACACAAGATTCCGTTGGACACTCCAATACTTGACAATAAAGTTCTTTGTGTGTCACAATAAAGTTCTTTGTCTGTCTGTCCAATACTTGGAGTTTCGACGTAGGTGTGGCTCGACTGTTATAATCTACAATCCGGTCGAACTTTGCCTCCGCTTCCTTGGTTGATAGCAGAGGGACGACTTCAGAGTTGGTCGCTCTCAAGCCACTCGTTGAGGCATTCGTTGAGCATACGAACCTCTTCTACAATCATGCTGTGTTGAGTGAGCACAGCTTCTGCCTCGTTTATAACGCGTGTTAATTGAGGTCTCTCAGATTTACACTTCAGTTAGAGAGCTTCCATGTTGCGTCTCCGCATTAAGCGGTTTAGGTTGGTACGTTGATTTCTTAAGGGGCAAGGAGATTACCGTAAGACGATCTATGTGGTTCACTGTTTTGATGGGTTTTCGCACCGCTTGAAGAAAATCGAGCCTCCCAATGCGCCGTAAAGTGGTTTAATTTTTATGAGCCACAGCCAGACTCCGTGGGTTTCTGCTGCAACGCATGAATCCGAGGCAGATCAGACCATCGTGTTCTTTGTCAATCTTTTGCAGCCGCAGACGCAGGTTTCGAAACTTTAGTCATGGTTAGAAGCCTTGTCGGGTCGGGAAGAATGCCGCACTTCGACACGACGTTATCTAAGAATCTGTTGATGTGCTGTGAATCGGCAATTATTCTGATTTAGTCGGAGGCCGACATTGCTCACACGTGGGAAAACGCTTTTCAGACGTTGGAATGAAGTGGAGAAACCCCGAGTGAAACCAACGACGTCGTATAGGTAAAACAAGCACGTGTGCCGTATAAAGTTACCCAAAACTGTTTACATATTGCGCTAAAGACTAAGGGCGCATTACACAGACTGCGCAGCACGACGTCCAACAAGTGCAAGGAGTCCGATGTAACAGAGGCTGTCTTCAGTCGAGCGTCAAAACTCATCAGCCATGCGCAGTTGCCAGTGCCTCGAGCGGAAATCGAGAGAACTCAGCTGTCATCCGCGTCTTCGATGTGCGGCTGTAGATAAACACTCTTGCAAGTCATCTTATTAAGTCATCGGTAGTCCACACAAAACCACACAGAACCGTTCATCTTAGCAACGTGAACAACAGGAGACGTCCATGAGCTGTCTGTTGGCTGAATTACGTCCCGTCGAAGCATATCACCTACTTGTTCAGTAATTACCCGACGTTCGGCAGGTGCCACGTGATATGGAAATTGTTGTAATGGTAGCTCGACGACAGCGTCGATGTGGTGCGTTACAGCGGGCGTGCTACAGAGAGGAGTTTGCCCGACCACGAAAGAAAAACTAAATTCTTGCAAGAGGTCCAGAAACTGAGACCTCCGGACCGGCGTCAGGTTGTCTGCAATGAATGAGTCTAATACATCAGTAGGTGACAGATCAGACGTGGGAACAGCACTGATGGTATGAGAACTCGGACAGTGCAAGTCATCGTGTGTGTGCAAGAATTTTTCCTCGTCGACGGCATCATCTCTGCTGAGACATTCTTCCCGAAACAATGTAACCATGTATGGGAATGTGAAGGACACAAAAACAGTGGTGTTGTCCTATGCGACTTGCACGGTTGCGAAAGTTGTGCAACTTCATGTTACTGCAACCATGGCCAGTTAGCGAAAGAAGAGCAATCATGTCAGAGAAACGGGCACAGTAGACTCACACAGCCGTTTACGAAATGGAGTCGTCCCGAGGAACTGTCCACTGACGTCAAATGGAAGAAGGGCGAGAGTACAGTTTTACGCCAGGATAACGTCGTCAAAGCATGCAGTAATAATGATTAACTCGACGACACACAGAGCAACCTGAATGACGACGCGAGCAATGCACACTGCTGTAAGATGAATACTGTGCGAACTAGCGCTAATTAGGGACAAACCTGAAAGTGGTGTCCTAAGTTCTAGGAGGAAGTGGCAATGTTTTGCGTTCATTACAGATACGGCAGCGAGAGTATCGATAAGGGCAGATGCACGGACACTGTCCGCAAACACGTCAATGACGTCTGACGAATTTCTCTGACGGCTTTCACCATTCCATAGCGTCACATTTCTGTGAACTGTGACGACTAGTTTTGCTGCTCATGAGCGGCTGAACTGGGCTGCGTGGGTGACGAGGATTGACGACGTAGAGGCGAGTGCTTACAAGGAAATGGTGCTGAGCTAGACGTTGGTGTCATAGACCGCCGTGACTCGGGCAAGGAATCGCTCAGCTGGCTAATGGCAGGACAGGAGACCCCCGCACTTCCACCTATTTAGTAAATATTTGCTCACCAGCTCTCAGCGATAACGCGTTATGACGAGAGTCACGACCAGGCACCGACTCCTAGCGTCAGCAGCCTCCTTTTTTTTAGTTGACCCACTCGAGGGTACTCAAGAGTGCAACACATCGTTTAGCTCCAAGGCGTCGCTACACTCCCTAAACTGTGAGTTTTTAAAATCATGCATTTCACATGAAATACTGCAGCTTCCGTCATCCAGAAAGAAATCACCTGCCACTATAGGCGACTAAATCAAGATCACGTAAAGTTCGTGAATCCCACTGAAAGTCACAATGTTCAGTGTGACAGTTATTTAAGATGCTTGCCTGCTAAGCAACAGCAGCTAAGATGAGTCTAGGTTTTGGTAGTGTCCCCTCTACTTTTTGATCACTGCTATGCTGGGCCGAGTGTTAGTTTGTACAAGTCATTTACGTTATTAAGATTTGTTGGTTGAATAGTGCAACAACAGTAGATTAAATGTTTCTGTTAAGGTATTTTGCCTATTTCAGCTATGCGTAGGCGAATTCTCACAATACTTCACTTTTCTTGAAGAGCCCAGCATTGAAAATTGTGAGAATATGAGCATGGGCTATGTACCCAAAGGACGCATGAGTAAATATTGCGGGGTTAAATTTAGTTTTGCAACCTATTGTTGTTTTTCAAGTGAAAAGTTAGATACTGATTTCTACTTACCACTCATCACTCCTGAGTCGCTTTTTTTTTACCCATAAGTCAACGTCGTCCTCGCTAATATTACACATCTTAAAAAATATGCATCGCTTTTCTTCCAATATACATGGAGAAGTTTCGCAGCTTGGGTTATTCGGGATCTTCGAGATGTTTTGCTTATACAACCACAACCTGTCCGTTGTATTGAACACCTATATTTAGGACGAAAACAGAAACAGTATAGTTAGACGTATAGTAAAACAAACACTTTATTAAATAGCTTCAGACAGGAAAGCATGAGTCCATCGAGCGAATACGTAACCAACGTGCATACGTAACCCAGAGCATTTGAGAAAACTTCTTGTGAACCGAAATTTCACAAGAGGAGGTGTGTTTAAAGATAACTGCACAATCAATATGCCATGCAAAATTTGAGACAACTTGTCAGCATAATCTTCAAGGCACTGGTCTGCACCCAATCAGGACATGGCTAGCAGATTTTCTGCAAGGCGACTAATTTTGAATGCTACATCATGGCCTCCGATATGGCGTGCCAGTGGCTTTCTTTCCCGGCATCGCTAGCTCATGCAGAGAGTGCCATTACAGAGGCGGGTGTGGTCTGTCGTGCATTTGCATTGTCAAGTTAGGTTGCTTTGTAGATATGTCGAGCTTTGTGATAAGGTGCCACGACGTGGTGGTCAAGTGGCTAAGGTACTCGGTGGCTGACCTACAGGTCGCGTGAACAAATCCCGGCTGGAATGGCTGCATTTTCAATGGAGGTGAAAATGTTGCAGGCCCGTGTGCTCAGATTCGGGTGCACGTTAAAGAACCCCAGGTGGTGTATATTTTCAGAGCCCTCCACTACGGCATCTCTCATAATCATATAGTGGTCTTGGAGGTTAAACTCCACATATCAGTTAATCATCATGCTTGTAAAAACGAATATCGAGCTATGACAAACATATAAATGTAAAATAACATGATCATCGAACGAACCAATCTACACGCTGGAATGTCATGCGTTCTCTTTTCTGCCGTGGTCTTCACTGGTACGGCATCCTCAGTCAGCGTGCCTTTTTGCAGCAGCGGGGCCGCGAGCAGTGCTAGGTGCAATACTTTTTTTTTTGCTGGGGGGCCTGGTGATTGGGTAAGCCGGAGAGAAATGCACCGGCACGCAAGGGCGGATAGCATGGTGACACAAATTATGTACGTGCTTCGAGAACAGATCTATCAGTAGCCATTAACAAACAAGGTGGTGCATAATCTGGATATTATTATATAAGTTTAACTTAAACTTCAAGATACGTTGACATTTACAAACCTACAGAACGCGGAAACAATCAAATAGTGTTGGTTGTGAGACATGTGCCCTGCACATTTTCCACAGTGATCGACAGCAATCTCCACACCAATCAGTCTGCTTCTTTTTTATAAAACTATCAACGCCACAGTTCTCCCCACGCGGGCTTATTTTGCTTATTTTTAGTATAAGGACCCTTTTCCTGGTGTTGCGATAATTCATATTGCCGTGAACCATGCATTGGGTTTGTTTATTTGTGTTCTGTTTTTTCGGCCTGGCTGCGCCGCCCTGTGCTATCACTGTTTTCACCGCGTTTCGAACAAATGCTATCACAGCGTTTAGAACAAACGCTATCACAGCGTTTCGAACAAACGCTATCGAACAGCGCTTCGAGCGTTCCGAACGAACAGCGTTTCGAACAAACGCTATCACGGCGTTCTCGATACAATTCGACTATTCAAGAAACCCTCGCGCCGAGGGATATAAATTCCCACACAGCTGATGCGGCGACATTCGATCGCCGACGCTCACTAGCGTGCCCGTCGTTTTGTCGGCCGCTGCTTCGCCGCCTTTGTATTCTTTCAGTTGTTAGGGGAGCACAGGTTCGCTCCAATAAACTTGTTTTCCTTATAGACAACTGTGTCGTCCTTTGCTGCGTGACATCTGGTGGAGGTGCGGGGTACATGAACCCTAAGCCATTGCCAAGCCGACAAGCAAGCCCAACACGACAAGCACGCCCAACTCGTGTCAGCCGCCGACAGCAAGGCCTTCAGCCAGAGTTTGGACTGCTCCCGGATAAAAAAAAGGAAAGAAGACGTAGAAACCACGATGATCAACGCAGGCACCATGACCAGCGCTACCAACCCTCCCGTCGTTCTGCAACAACCTCGTGAGTCCCCATCATTCCGAGGATCTCCAGGTTCCTGGTAAAGACCCGGAAGAGTGGCTGGAAAAGCTGGAGTGCGTCCGCATGTTCAACAGGTGGGATGACGAAGAAACGTTTCGTCATGTCTTCGTCTATTTGGAGGATGCAGCTCGAACGTGGTTTGTGAACCATGAAGGCTCCCTTACCGACTGGACTGTGTTTAAGAGCGAATTCCTTAAAACATTCGCTACGGTTGTGCGGAAAGAACGAGCCACCCTTTTGTTGGAGACGCGAATGCAACACCCTAACGAAGGTGTTGTACTGTTCGCTGAGGAGATGAAGATGCTGTTCCGGAGAGCTGACCCCGAAATGGCAGAAGAGAAGAAGGTGCGCTTTCTGATGCGGGGAGTTAAACAAGAGCTCTTCGCTGGACTCATCCGCAACCCCCCTAAGACCGTCGCTGAGTTCGTCACCGAGGCTTCGATGATCGAGAGGACCTTGGATATGCGTTCGCGGCAATACGATAGACCACTCAACACCCTTTCGGTGAACCCGGTAAACGCCCCTGGATTGGCGACGGAAGACTTGCGGGAGACCATCCGCGCCCTCGTTCGCGAGGAACTGAGAAAATTGTTTCCAGCAACGCCGCAGCTCCAAGTCGCCTCCTTCACTGACGTCGTCCGCGAGGAGATTCAGCAAGCACTGGGGAATTCCACGCCGTTGGAAGCATCTTGCGAACCACAAGCGATGACCTACTCCGCTGCTGCTCATCGACCCCGACCCGTCCCAACCCGTTATCAAGAGGCCCCGCCGTACCGCCGTCCAATGTCGCCCGCCTGACCCCCTGTAACCCGAAACCAGGCGCCCAGGAAGACCGAGGTGTGGCGAACGCCAGATAATTGTCCGCTCTGCTACCACTGCGGAGAGGCCGACCACGTCTACCGCCGCTGCCCGTACAAGAGGCTGGGTTTGCGTGGGTTCTCCGTCGACGCACCTCGCCCGCGAGCCGGCCAGCGCCCATTTGAGATCGAAGAATACCTGTCGAACACCAGCCGTGGACCATCCCGTTTCAACCGTTCGCCGTCGCCCTACCCGTACCAATCTCCCAACCGTCGCAGCAATGCTGACTTCACCCGTGGAAGGTACCCCAGCCCACGAGGGGGAAACTAAATGCAGCAACTTCTGGAGGTGAAGTTGCACAACGGCGAGAAAATGAAAATCCTCCAACGACGACAGACCATGATTCACGATATGCCCTCATCCCGACGACCCGACGACACCCTGACGAGACCCCCGAAAACGACGACAGCTCCGCTGCGCGACGCGTACACGAAATGACGAAGCCTGCCGCTGAGAAGACGATGATGACGACGCATAGTGCCCGACCATCAACACGCGCAAGCCGTGATGCGACGCCCCGACGCACCCGAAATTCAAGGAAAGCGGCATCCGACGTCCAGTTGTCCATCGACGGCCTTGACGTAGTCGCCCTCATCGACATGGGAGCCAACTATTTGGTCATGAGTGGGTCATTCGCGTCCAAGCTAAAGAAAGTTACGACCAGATGGAACGTTCCGCACATACGCACAGCAGGAGGCCACCTCGTGACCCCAAGTGGAATGTGCACATCGCGCGTCACCATAGACGGCACTACGTAGCCTGCGGAGTTCGTCATTTTGCCTCACTGCTCCCGCGGCGTAATTCTCGGAATAGACTTTCTGACGGACAATGGCGCAATAATTGATCTGCAGACCAGGTCGATAACGTTTTCTTCCGATCACTCTACGATGCCGCAGCCGAACCTCGGACACCATGCTGCTGTAAGAATCGCCGACGATCACGTCACCCTGCCACCCCGCGCAAGCTTGATGATCGCCGTCTATTGTGAAGGTGCTGCTCCTGACGTCGACGCTATCGTGGAGACTGACCAAAGGTTGCTTCTAGACCGCGGTGTGTCTGTCGCAAGAGGCATTGCGCGGTTTAAGCATCGCAGATCCTACGTTGTGGTCACCAATTTCACCGAGGAGTACCAGTATCTAAACAAGGGCGCTGCAATTGCGTTCCTCGAAGAAACGCAAGAAGCGAGTCAAGTGATCACGGTCGCCACCGTTGAACGCGCACGCGCAGATGCTTCCAAGCTGCCACATCCTTTCGACGTGAACCCGGCGCTGTAGCAAGAAAATCGGGACAGATTACTGGAGTTGCTCCGTCGCTACAGCGAGTGTTTTTCCTCGAACTCGAAGTTACGGCAGACACCTTTGGCGAAGCACCGGATAATAACCGAAGATGGAGCCCGACCTACCAGACAGTCACCGTACCACGTTTTTTCACACGAGCGCGAAGCCATCCGGACTCAAGTAGATGACATGCTCAGCGACGACATAATACAGCCATCAAAAAGTCCGTGGGCTGCGCCGGTTGTACTCGTGAAGAAAAAAGATGGCACTTTAAGATTCTGCGTTGACTACTGGAGACTAAACAAAATCACCAAAAAGGACGTGTACCCCCTGCCACGAATCGACGACGCCCTCGACCACCTCTGCCACGCCAAGTACTTCTCATCCTTGGATCTGAAGACCGGCTACTAGCAAATTGAAGTGAACGAGAGAGACCGAGAGAAGACTGCATTTGTAACCCCGGACGGTCTATACGAGTTCAAGGTGATGCCGTTTGGGCTGTGCACGGTGCCCGCAACGTTTCAGAGAGTCATGAACACTGTGCTAGAAGGCCTGAAGTGGCACACTTGCCTCGTATACCTCGACGACGTTGTCGTATTCGCCCGGACTTTCGACGAACACCTCACAAGGTCGGAATCTGTACTCGAGGCCATTCGTACGTCGGGGTTAACGCTGAAGCCTGAGAAGTGCCGTTTCGCGTACGAGGAACTCAAGTTCTTGGGTCACGTCGTGAACGCCGCGGGAGTCCTACCTGACCCGGCAAAAACATCAGCCATTGCGAACTTCCCAAGGCCGAAGATAAGAAGGGTGTGCGAAGGTTTCTCGGACTGTGCGCATACTACCGGCGCTTCGTCGCAAACTTCGCACACATTGCAGAGCCACTCACGCGCCTGACGAAAGAAAGCACCCCTTTCAGCTGGGAAAACGACCAAGAAAAGGCATTCTGCGAGCTGCAACAACGCCTGCAAAACCCGCCCGTGCTCGCTCATTTCGACGAAAACGCCGAAACGGAATTGCACACGGACGCCAGTGATATCGGTTTCGGTGCCGTCCTCGTCCAAAAGCAAAGCGGTTACGAAAAGGTAATTGCCTATGCAAGCCGTGGTCTGTTGAAGGAGGAGAGAAACTACTCTGCCTCCGAGAAAGAGTGCCTGGCTATCATATGGGCCATTTCGAAATTTCGCCCATACGTCTATGGTAGACCGTTTAAGGTTGTGACAGACCATCATGCGCTGTGTTGGCTCGCCAATTTGAAGGACTCCTCTGGCCGTCTTGGGCGGTGGAGCTTGCGCCTGCAAGAGTTCGACGTTACAATATTCTACAAATCCGGCAGGAAACACTGCGACGCCGACTGCCTGTCCCGCGCCCCCGTCGATCCACCACCACAGGACTCCGATCAAGACAGCGCGTTCTTCGGAGTCGTGACAGAGAGCGACCTAGCCGCGCAGCAGCGTGCCGACCCTGACCTCCGCGCCATGATCGACTACATCGAAGGACGCAACGTCGCCGTGCCTAGGGCGTTCAAGCGCAACTTACCAGCGTTCAGCCTCAAAAACTCCATCCTAGTGAAGAAGAATTTCAACCCCGGAACGAGAACGTATTATCTCCTTGTCATCCCCGCAGACCTTCGTGACACAATTTTGGAAGCGTGCCACGACGACCCGTCTTCCGGACATCTCGGAACAGCTCACACGATTACAAAAATCAAGGCGAAATACTTCTGGCCCCGCCTTACATCCGATGTCACCCACTACGTCTGGAGCTGCCGTGACTGCCAGCGACGAAAAACACCACCGACGAGACCCGCCGGACTTCTGCAGCCGATTGCCGTCCCAACGAGGCCCTTCCAACAGATCGGAATGGTCCACCTTCTGGGCCCGTTTCCTACATCCCGATCCGCGAACAAATGGATTGTCGTAGCGACAGACTACAAGACGCGCTACGCAGAGACCACCGCTCTTCAGGGGAACTGCACAAGAAGTTGCAAAGTTCTTTATTAACCAAATTGTGCTGCGACATGGAGCCCCTGAGGTCCTAATCACGGACCGCGGAACGACCTTCACTGCGGAGCTCATGCAAAGAATCTTACGCTACAGCAACACAGATCACCGAAGAACGACGGCGTACCACCCCCAAACGAACGGACTAACGGAACGGCTGAATAAGACAATCGCGGATATGCTGTCTATGTACGTCGACGTTGAACATAAGACGTGGGACGAAGTCCTCCCGTACGTCACGTTTCCGTACAATACGGCTATTCAAGAAACCACGCAGATGACACCGTTCTAGCTCGTCTACGGAAGACGGCCGACTACGATGCTCGACGCCATGCTTCCGCACGTAGAAGACGGCGACCTCAACGCCGACGTCCAAGGATACCTCCAACTTGCGGAGGAGGCCCGCCAGCTCGCTCGAGTTCGTATAACGGACCAGCAACTGGTGGATGCCGGACGCTACAATCTCCGACGCCGAGACGCCGAGTACCATCTTGGAGATCGTGTGTGCGTTTGGACTCCCATTCGACGACGTGGACTCAGTGAGAAACTTCTACGACGCTATTTCTGACCCTACCGGATTCTACGACGTGTTGGCGAACTAACGTACGAAGTGATCCCCGATGGTGACTCCCGTACATCACGACGACGCACGCGGCCCGAAGTCGTCCATGTGGTTCGCTTAAATCTTTTCTACGGACGATGACGAACTTATATTTTAATTTGTTTGGACTGTCCCTTATGTTAGCATCGGGTCGATACAATCTTAGAGGGGGGTAATGCCGCGAACCATGCATTGGGTTTGTTTATTTGTGTTTTGTTTTTTCGGCCTGGCTGCGCCGGCCTGTGCTATCACTGTTTTCACAGCGTTTCGAACAAACGCTATCAAACAGCGCTTCGAGCGTTCCGAACGAACAGCGTTTCGAACAAACGCTATCACGGCGTTCTCGATACAATTCGACTATTCGAGAAACCCTCGCGCCGAGGGATATAAATTCCCGCACAGCTGATGCCGCGACATTCGATCGCCGACGCTCACTAGCGTGCCCGTCGTTTTGCCAGCCGCTGCTTCGCCGCCTGTGTATTCTTTCAGTTGTTAGGGGAGCACAGGTTCGCTCCAATAAACTTGTTTTCCTTATTGACAACTGTGTCGCCTTTGCTGCGCGACAATATGCTCACTACGGTGCCGCGCTTTGGAGCGAATACGATACAATGTGTCAATACCACCAATGACTACGGCTATCCTCAATACCGAAAAAAAAAACGACCATTGAACGTTTTTAGACGTATTGCTGTGAGGAACTAGTAAGCTTCTAATGAAATAACTGACGGACATGCATAAACGCTGTGCATAATATATTCATAGGTCATAAATTGCCGGAGTAACAGTTTACTCGAATAATCTCTGTTGCCGCACTGTAGGTGCTGCTTACGGGTGCTCCAAGCGTAGCGATTAAATCATCGTGAGAAAGATGGTTATCGCGTAACTTTCCCAAACAACCTTGCTCTCGTCTTCGTACATGTTCATTGCGCCAAAACCTGCTCGCGTTCAACGCACTATTGTGTTTTGAACGAAATAGAAGTCAATTATCGACATTTTAATGTACGTTCATTGCGCTCGCAAATGCTGAAAAATACCATCCTACAGAAGTTTATGTTAAATACGGCTGCAGGTTCCATAATATTTTTTTTTATTTTTGATACTGTCAACCCCTTGCTTGGGGTCATTACAGGGAGCATCACACATAACACATAGTATTCACACAAAAAAGCTGCATTCAAAAGCAGATAGAAATTTCAGATGAATAATCGTCACCAGGAAAAGAGAAACAAAATTGAGAAACAAAAATTGAAAGTAAGAATCGAGCTGGCAACAGAAACTAGCACTTATCACTGCAGAAAAAGCTGTGTAACGCATTTTCAAAGTTGACTGACGTCGTTTGTAGCACAACCAAATCAGATAAGCCTTTCCACATTTCTTCTGCGTCTGGTAAAAAGAAGTGGAGGGAAGCTGTTAGGTTTTGCCGCTCATAAGTTGATCGTGCAGATGGGACAGCACCAGAAGCTACGTTATTCAAAGCTTCCTTCTCGGATCTCTCTCGGCAAGGTCGCAAATTGCTTCCTGTGAGCATGAGACGACAGCGCGGGAAGCTACGCTATACAAAGCTTCTTTCTCGACTCTCTCTCGGTATGCCCGTGTAACTATACACCACTTATCCTCAGGAATGCAAACTACGTCCGTCTCCTCCGATGCTGGGGACAAACACACAATGTGAAACGAACCCGCTTTGCCAACCGGCTCGGAATGTTTGCGGTTTAGAGACAAGTCGCCGCGGCCGGGGGCAAACGCACAATGGGATTAAGCGACCCCGTCCTGCCTCGGCTGCCAGGCGCGAGCTCAGTGAGAGTAGGCGACACGCTCTGTTCTGGCGATCGGCTCAAATTCGCAGCGATGCACGACCCGAGCACAAGGTAAGCGGAGAAAGTCCAAGGCCGCTTGCTACCTGCGGGGGCAATTACGTTCCGCGCCTAATCATTCAATTTCCGGCTTTGGAGGTTCGTCTGGGCTCGCTGGGTGTGGGAAAGGGCATGAATGTACCGAGTCTACAATGCCGATATCTCCCGAGCGTTAGAATTCCTGAGCGCGTGGGAGGTGGAGAGAGAGAGACATGATGGGAAAGAGTTCCAAAACGCCTGTTTAAACTGTAGAAGCGCTGCTGTCGAGAGTAAGGTCAGCCCAGTAGGGAGTGACTTAATCTTAGTGGAAACAGATTGGATGAGAGAATGTTGAGGCGGACCAGCAGTGGCCCCCTCCCCTTTTTCTTTGTTACCGCAAATGCTTAAGACTGGAGGGAATCCGTTTCTCTTCAGTCGAGGCTGCAATCACTTAACTGATAGATCAGCACGACTCCGTACGATGCAACTTTTGTCTGGGCCGTAACCGCTTGGTGGTCGAACAGTGAGACTAAGTACGTTGTATGTAGTAACAGTGTTCTAGGCTCTAACTTAAGAAAAGTTAAGTAGAAGAGTAAGACGCTGTTGATGTCTGTGTTATCATGAGTGTGCTTCGGCAAGATGTACATATGACTGTAAATATTTCGCTGTAATATACCTTCAAGTTTTCATTACCTCCAACCTGCCTCCTGCTTCATCGACGCCGATCATCTCCTTGACGGGACTTCAATCCATATCAAGGAGATCAACGAACAAAAAGGAAAACATAACTGGCGCAGTCGATAGGGATCGGCGAGCTCTGCAGCACCATACACCGGACCAGCGCTGAGAGGACCGAGGGGCAAGGCATCCAACAGCCACCAGCGGCAAAGTCGAGACGCTCCCACAGCAGCCAACTCCGGCACCGTGGACGAGATCCGGGAACGACAGTGCATACAGCAAAGATTGAGCAGGATTTCTTGCGTTCTTCTCTAGTTGGCATGGCAGTTTATGTGTAGAGCACAAGGTGAGAACACGCGGGGGTGCTAAAACAATGGAGTCTAATGAAGATGAGGGTACGAGTGCGGCAAATGTGAATCGGAGTCGAGAACCATCCAATGATGGTATTAGAAATTCTGATCAGTCAAATGAGGCGACAGTGCTTACTCAGAGGCAAGAATCGATGTAGCAGGCATCTCAGGTTTTGCCGAAATCAAGCGAAGCGAGAACGCTTGAGCTTGAAATTCAAAAGCTCAATCTTCAGATTCAGTACGAAAAGCTATTGCAGGCTAGAATGAACGCGGAACGTCTCAATGGCACGTTGTCCAACTCTGGGTCGGAGACGGGTGATCAGAGGCGCCGGGGTTTCGATTCTGTTCAGCAATGTGCAAAAGTGCTAAAAGGGTTCTGCCTGCCGAGTGACGCGGATGTCCCATTAAGGTTTGAGGAAGTAGAAAAACTTTTTGCTACTTACCAGGTACCACACGAGAGCCGCGTGCATTTGGTTATGCCAGCGCTAACTGAGCGAGTCCGTTACCTACTACGTAACCTCAACCCTGAAGAGAGTGCAGATTATGAGTCAGTTAAAGCAGCAGTGCTGACGGAACTGAAGCTTTCTCCGGCAGAGTACCTGCAGAGGTTCGAAAGAGCAGTAAAGCGTAAGGAAGAGACGTGGGCGCAGTTCGCGTCCCGCGTGAAAACTTATTTCTCATACTACCTCCAAGTGAGAGAAGCCGACACGGTAGAAGTGATGGCAGAACTCATGGTTGCTGACCGCATAAAATCGGGCCTCAGTACGGAGGGTCTTGAGTATGTGAGATTAAGGGAAGGCGAGGGATGGTTTAGGCCAACTGAGATCGCGAAAGTGCTCCAAACTTTCGAACAAGCGAAAGGGAAAGGGCGTGCTTCAAAGCAACCAACTGTAGAAATGGGGCAGAAGCCGGCGACGCGAGTTGAGTAAGGGGCTCTGAAATGCCACTTATGTCACGGCTCAGGCCATTTCGCTAAAGAGTGCCCGAAGGCTAGTGATAAGGAGAACAACCCCAAGAAGGCTACTGAGCTAAAGCGGAAGGTTCAAAAGGTAACGTTATCCCACGAGACGGATACTGAAATACCTACTGGAGTACTTAGCGCAAAGGTGAAGTCTCTGAAACACGAGGGTGAAGGCACAGATAAACTGTAGTTAATTCCTGTATGATGTGCAGGCATATCCGCAAACGCGATTTTGGATACGGGGAGTGAGATAACCGTCATCCGGGAGAGTCTGCTTCCGCGAAGTGGGGTAGAGCCGTCTGGCACGGTAAGATTGGTGTCCGCTTTCGGTAAAACTATCGAGGCAAGGCTAGCTACGTTACCGGTCAAATTAAATAGCCCGCGAGAGGTTACGGAGCCTCAGAACGTCGACCTACTCTGCGCGTTAACTGATGAACTCGTCGAGGGCACAGATTGTTTGTTGACCAAGGACGATTGGAAGCTTTTGTTGAAGGCCAGCAGCCCTCTGGCACCCTGTCGAGCGCCGGCCGAGCCTGCTCACGAGGCGGAACGAGCAGTAGAGAAACAAAAGGTAGTTGCCTGCAATCTTACTTTGGAGGAGAAAGATGATTCCGGGGAAGAGGCGCAAACTGATGGAGAAAGGGAGGCGTCATTAGGCCAAAGAGTAGAGTTCCGCAATGTGCAGTTGGGTGACACTACGCTAAAGAAATGTTGGGAAGATGCGCGTAGTGGGAAATCCGGCATGTTTATTTCAGACGGACTATTACACCACTGTGACTCAATAGCAGGCACTCGAGTGAGTCAGCTAGTTGTCCCCAAAGATAAGCGCACTGAGGTGATGCACTTAGCACACGAGTCACTATGCGGGGGGCACCTAGGGTCAAAGAAAACAAGAGCTCGCATTAGGTATAATTTTTTTGGCCGGGTATGGCGAAGGAGATATTAGAGCATTGTCGTTCGTGCCATGAATGTCAAATTCGTTCAGACAAGCGTCGCACGGATAAAGTGCCTATAACTCCGCTCACTAGACCCGAGCACCCTTTCCAAGTTGTCAATGTAGATGTGATCGGACCCCTAGACACACCGTCAGCGAGAGGGCATAAGTACGCACTGTGCTTAGTGGGTCTTTGCACGAGGTGGCCAGAGATGATCCCACTGCGCTCTTTGACAGCTAAGGCGACTTGTGATGCACTGATTGAGATATTCAGTCGCACAGGCGTTCCGGAGATGATCTGCTCCGATCAGGGCACTAATTTCAAATCGCAGCTCACGCAAACGATGCTGGAGAAATCAGGTTGCATGCCAAGATTTTCAACCCCGGAACACCCAGAGAGTAATGAAGTTGTAGAAAGGTGGAACCGAGTACTCAAAAATATGTTGTATCATGTCATTCAAAGAGACTCCAAGAATTGGGACAAATTAATCCCAATGGTTTTATGGGCTTATCGGGAAGTCCCCCATGAGGTAACCGGAGTAGCCCCGTTTCGTCTATTGTATGGGAGGAATCCCACGGGACCGCTTCTAATACTGCAGAAGATTTGGACGGGAGAAATGCCGGTGCCCGCAACGTTGAGAGAAAACCCCGCTAAGTATTTACAGATACTTAAGGAGAAGCTCGAGACGGCCGCTAATATAGCTGAGCTAACTAGTGCAACTCATCAGGAGAGTTACGCCAGTGCTTATAATCGCAGCAGCAGGCTCAAAGCTTTTAAGGTTGGCGACCAAGTTGTGGTTTTCGACAATGATCGGAGTGGTAAAATGTCACCTAAATGGCTAGGCCCATTCACAGTGGTTGGACGTGAGCGCGAACATTCGTACCACGTTGAAACGCCTGAGGGAAAGGTGAAAAGGGTCCACGCCAACAACATTCGACCTTACTATGCAAGAGTCAGTCATATTGGGGTCGTCTTCGATGAGGACCATGATTTTGGGGAGGTGGAATATGCCCCACGGCCAGCCACTGTGAAGCGGGAAGAGCTAGTGGTAACGAGTGAGAAGGTTGCTCACCTTGATGCTGATGCGCAGGCGGAAATACAGGCGGTGTTCCAAAGACATTGCACCCTCTTTGACGGCACTCCAGGTATAGCAAAGGTAGATGAACATAAAATTGAAATAGAACCGGGTCACCAGCCAAAAAAAGGCGTTTCCGTATCGGGTGCCGGAACTATTAAAGAAAGAAGTCAGCCGGCAAGTTGACGAACTTTTGACTTGGAAGTTGATCTACCCCACGGAGAGTGAGTTTGCACTTCCGGTAGTATGCGTCGGAAAGAAAGATGGGACTATCCGCATGTGTGTGGACTACAGAGCGTTAAATGCCGTCACCAAAGCGGATGTGTTCCCTATGATGAATCCTCAGGAATTGATTTTCCGAGTAGGCAGAGCGCAGTTCATTACGGTAGTGGACCTTAGGCGCGGGTACTGGCAGGTACCGATGGAAGAAAAGAGTCAGAAATTCACCGCATTTGTAACGCATAAAGGTCAATACGCATGGAAAGTGATGCCTTTCGGGCTGAAAAATTCCGCGGCAACCTTCCAAAGAATGTTGAACAAACTCTTGTCGCACCATCAAGTGTATGCCACGGCATACCTAGATGATATTGCTATTTTTTCTAGCGCTTGGGAGGAGCACCTAAGGCATCTAGACATTATTCTTAAGGTCTTAGAGAAGGCGGGACTGAAAGCCAGCCTGGAGAAGTGTCAGATTGCGCAATCCCACATACATTACCTGGGGCATATTGTCGGTTTAGGGACACACGCACCAGACCCAGAAATGATAGCAGCAGTTAAGAACTTGGTACCACCGCGCACCAAGAAGGAACTACGCAGCCTGTTAGGACTTTCCGGCTACTATCGAGAGTACGTCCGAGAATAGGCAGAGGTGACGAGCCCGCTCACGCTGTTAACAAAGAAAGCGGTACCTAATAAGATACCCTGGCCGGAGGAAGCTCAGGCGGCATTTGAGACTCTCAAACGATCTTTGTGCGAGGCCGCGGCGCTAAACACCCCTGAGCCATATCACCCCTACTGGCTTTTCACAGACGCATCAGCTACGGCGGCGGGAGCATGTTTGGCACAAATGTCAGCCGAGGGAGAAGAAAAGCCTAGTGCCTTTGCAAGCCACCGCTTCTCACCGACCCAGATGCGTTGGTCGACAATTGAGAGGGAAGCGTTCGCAATAATATGGGCCTTAAAGAAGTTTGACTACTGGCTTTCCGGTGCCATAGTAAACGTCGTTTTCGACCACAATCCGCTGTCGTACCTTACAACTTCGACTCCGCACGGGGCAAAATTAACAAGATGGGCGCTGGCTTTACAGCGATATCATGTGTCGGTACAACATCGGAAGGGAGTATGTAACGGTAATGCGGATGCGTTATCTAGGCTTCAGAATAGTTCATGGAAGCCATCAGAATAACAGTGCCATGCCAACTGGGGGGGGACGTAAATGTTCCTGCCCCCGTGCTGCTGTATATTGTGGACTGTGTGATTGACAATTCAAGAAACAGACACTAGTGATCTCACTGCTTGAAGCAGCAATGCTGTACTTGATTGTTTAGCATGTATTTGTTTTCGTTTAGTGTATTCTCCTGTAGTGTTGACTTGCAATTGTGTTTGATGCTTGTGTACAACTGTTGTGTGGTTAGAAAATCCAGTGACTTAATCGCGGCAGTGCTTTATCGTATCACTGAGCGTAAGACAGCCCAGTATACTCTTTGGGGGGGGACGTGTTAGGTTTTGCCGCTCATAAGTTGATCGTGCGGATGGGACAGCACCAGAAGCTACGCTATTCAAAGCTTCTTTCTCGGATCTCTCTCGGCAAGGTCGCAAATTGCTTCCTGTGAGCATGGGACGACAGCGCGGGAAGCTACGCTATACAAAGCTTCTTTCTCGACTCTCTCTCGGTATGCCCGTGTAACTATACACCACTTATCCTCTGGAATGCAAACTACGTCCGTCTCCTCCGATGCTGGGGACAAACACACAATGTAAAACGAACCCGCTTTGCCAACCGGCTTGGAATGTTTGTGGTTTAGAGACAAGTCGCCGCGGCCGGGGGCAAACGCACAATGGGATTAAGCGACCCCGTCCTGCCTCGGCTGCCGGGCGCGAGCTCAGTGAGAGTAGGCGACACGCTCTGTTCTGGCGATCGGCTCAAATTCGCAGCGATGCACGACCCGAGCACAAGGTAAGCGGAGAAAGTCAAAGGCCGCTTGCTACCTGCGGGGGCAATTACGTTCCGCGCCCAATCATTCAATTTCCGGCTTTGGAGGTTCGTCTGGGCTCGCTGGGTGTGGGAAAGGGCATGAATGTATCGAGTCTACAATGCCGATATCTCCCGAGCGTTAGAATTCCTGAGCGCGTGGGAGGTGGAGAGAGAGAGACATAATGGGAAAGAGTACCAAAACGCCTGTTTAAACTGTAGAAGCGCTGCTGTCGAGAGTAAGGTCAGCCCAGTAGGGAGTGACTTAAACTTAGTGGAAACAGATTGGATGAGAGAATGTTGAGGCGGACCAGCAGTTGCCCCCTCCCCTTTTTCTTTGTTACCGCAAGATGCTTAAGACTGGAGGGAATCCGTTTCTCTTCAGTCGAGGCTGCAATCACTTAACTGATAGATCAGTACGACTCCGTACGATGCAACTTTTGTCTGGGCCGTAACCACTTGGTGGTCGAACAGTGAGACTAAGTACGTTGTATGTAGTAACAGTGTTCTAGGCTCTAACTTAAGAAAAGTTAAGTAGAAGAGTAAGACGCTGTTGATGTCTGTGTTATCATGAGTGTGCTTCGGCAAGATGTACATATGACTGTAAATATTTCGCTGTAATATACCTTCAAGTTTTCATTACCTCCAACCTGCCTCCTGCTTCATCGACGCCGATCATCTCCTTGACGGGACTTCAATCCATATCAAGGAGATCAACGAACAAAAAGGAAAACATAACTGAAGCGTTCTTGCGTGCGAAATAGGGTTGAAGAGCTCTGCTAATACTAAGACGAGCACATCGCCTTCCAGGTGGCTGAAGATATAAACCATTGTTTACTTTTGTTTGTCCGCTTATAATTTTAAAAATCAATTGGAGGCGTTGTTTGCGTCTACGATATTCAAAAGACTCTAAATCATCGGACTCTCACAAGGCCATGACGGAGTGCGTGCGTCGGTATTTACCACATACGAAACGGACAGCTAATTTTTGTATTCTCTCAATTTTAGTCCTCAAAGCCTTCTGGGGAGGTGACTAAACAATACTAACGCACTCTAAGACTGTTCGTATAAATGTTTTGTAAGCAGTTAGTTTCACGTCCGGTGTGGCATGTTCCAGCTTTTCCTTGAGCAAATAAAGTTTTTTTTCATTTTCCTTAGAACAAATGTTATCTACATGACAGTGCCACTTTAATGTGTGCATAATACTAACTTCTAGGTATTTGAAACAAGCGGCATTATTTAAAGGTTCATTTTCGATGTGGAACATGAAAGATAGTTCCCGCCCACCTGAGTGAATATGCGTTAGCATTCTTTTGCCGTAGTATATTTCCGTGTCCCACTTTTTGCACCACTGATCTAATGCCTGCAAGTGCCTGTTCAAATTAATTTGCTCGCTTTCACAAGTCACTGGCAAATATTTAAAGCA
This sequence comes from Rhipicephalus microplus, assembly GCF_013339725.1. NCBI lineage: Eukaryota > Metazoa > Arthropoda > Arachnida > Ixodida > Ixodidae > Rhipicephalus > Rhipicephalus microplus. The sequence continues at coordinate 223,419,060 of NC_051167.1, read as the reverse complement.
GTCATCTGCAAACAGTTTCATTTTAGTAGGCACCCTAACTATTGAACATATATCATGAACAAATGTAAGAAAAAAAATTGGCCCTAAAATAAACCCTTGAATTACGCCTGAGTACACGCGTAGTGGTCTTGATGTGTAGCTTTCGCTTCTTACAGCCTGTTGACGCATTGATAATTAAGCTTCTATTTATTTTCAAACTTCCTCGCTCATACCTAATGTTTCGAGCCTAAATAGTTACTTTCGGTGGGAAGCCTTATCGAAAGCTTTCCTGAAATCCACGCAAATTACATCAGCCTGCATGTGGGCATCGACGTTTTCATAGAAATTGTGGAGCGTTTCTGCTAATTGTGTGACCATTGAAAGACCGTGCCGAAGCCCATGTTGGTCAGAACAAAGTAACTAACGTAATGAGATATTCTCGTGGAAGGAAGAAGAAGTGCGTTGGGGCATAATTCTGCCTTAAACAACTTTCGTTTTTTCTTAAAATGTCAGAATTCCTGACTTTCTCTGAACAAGCGGAACGGAAGACGTCACCCCCAGCGAGGGGGGACCATCCGTTTGCCTGATGATGGACCAAAGGTGGGTGATGGCGTGAGCGCATCTGCTCTTTGTGATGATTCTACCGACAGCTCATCAGTGGAAGAGATGGAATCTGAAGCCGACTTCAGGACATTCAATACCCGCCGGTTGAAAAGGAAGCTTCGCAGGACGTCATCAACAGCGGAGTCACAACCGGCGCTAGACAAAAGCAAGCGATGTTTCACCATCTCATATGTACCCATCTCTACATCAGACAACCTGAACTCACTAAACAGGCAGTCGTTGACTAATTATTTCGAGCGAGTTGCGCCTGCTCAAGTGAATGAAATTCGCATAAATAGCAGGAAAAACATATTGTCAGTTGATGTGACAAACAAAACCATTCTTGGCAAACTGAAGGCCGTCACGCAGCTCGAAAGTATTTCAGTTCGCGCGTTTCTCGCTCACGGGAAAGGAACAACGACTGGCGTGATAAATGACGACGACGCTGACATCACAGACGCTGACCTGCAGAATCTTGTGACGTCGACAGTCAAAATCGTGACCATACGCCGCTTCGGGCAGTCTCGCTGCATCAAACTAGTATTTGATTCTGAGACTCTGCCTCCTAGCGTGAAGGTTGGATACGTGAGGCATTCCGTGCGCTCTTACGTGCCACGGCCTTTGCAGTGTCACAAGTGTTGCAATTTGGGGCATGTCAGCGCAGTGTGCAAAAGTGAGACAACGTGCCAGAGGTGCGGCGCGTCTCATAAGGTGAAAAACTGCGATACTGCTGTTCCATTGAAATGTCCAAACTGCTCTGGTGCACATGAATCAACGTCGAAGGAGTGCGAGAAGATCAAAGAAGAAATTCGCGTCCTGCGGAAGATTGTCAGAGACACCTAGACACACAGAGAGGCTGTCACGTCTATCCACCGACACAGGCGTCGTTCAAAACGTAGGCACAAGCGAAAGCATAGTGAACATAGGAGTGATGCATCACTATTAGCAACAAATGAACATACGCGCGCGCGTTATCAGACCACCACACCCATGTTGTACGCACCACGTCCCAGGGATGCAGAAAGTGGACCAACGCCCACGTTTCACGCCGGTGCTTCAGATACTGAGTGGCCTTCCCTACCAATTTAAGCAATAAAAAAGACCACATCATGGGCTGCAACTTCAAAGAGGGCGGAAAATGATAGGCAAGACACTGAGAAGAACCAAACTATGCTGAAGCATCTACTAAAATCTATTCGTGCGATTCTCAACGAGCTACACACACCAGGATCGAAAGCGGCAGTGCAGATCCTCAACGTGCTGGAACCGCTACTACTTGCCCTTCCATAAACAATATGGCAAATTTCTTCGATGAACTTGTGCGCACCTCTGCTATAATGCAGTGGAACGCACGAGGTTTGCGAAGCCGATTGTCTGACTTTCGAAAACGGATGTTTAAATACAAATTTCCGTTGGTTGTTATATGTGGGCCGAATATGATCTTCTCGTTTCTGATTTCCGGATACGTCCCTTTGTGGTCACGCGATAATTGAAATGCGAGCAAAGTAATTATATGCGTACGTCGAGATTTAACGTACGTCATGCATACCACGGCTCCTCATGCTTCTAACGACTATATTTGCTTATCTATAGGGCACAAGCGACGTTAATTATCCATCATTGGTGGATACATTGCTCCTAGAAGCCACGTGGACTGTTCCCATCTCTTGTCTGTTCTTCAAGCTTCCCCTGGACCACATGTATTAGTTGGGGATTTTGATGCACATCTTCTTATGTGTGGTTCTGCCTCAATGAGCAGCCGCGGTAGGGACATTGCCGATATTGTGCTCAATCAGGGCCTGATGTCCATCAACAATGGCTCGCATACTTACCTCCGTGGTGCATCGTACAGCAGCTGTCCAAACGTATGTTTTGTGAGCAGAAGTCTCTTGCCTACCACCTGTTGGTTCGTAGACGCTAAAACACATGGAAGTGACTATCACCCTACATATATACAGCTAAAAGGATTCCGTCGTTCAACTCCCCTGCCTTTGAAAAGAGTAGACTGGCCAGGATTCCAAGCTTCGGTAAACGCTCAGTGTGGGAAAATTCAATCTATATCTGAAATAGAAAGCCTCATTGCATCAGTCCTAACAACGCATACGAAACTTGTGAGTGTATCGCTACCAATATCACAACTTGACGCACAATATGAATACCTTCATGCAATCCGTCGCTGGCCAGAGAGGAAATGCAGGAGGACGAAATCACCATCTGACCTATCTACAGCACTTCAAGCTCAACGACATGTATTGCGACACCTCGATAAGCTCGACAGGAAACAATGAAGAGTGTTTTGTGGCTCTCTTGATTCCATAAAACCCCTGTCTCGAATATGGCAAATTATCCGAAGCCTTTAGACGCCTGCGCAACAGTTGTTACCTTTCCGAGCTTTGGCTCTAAAGCAAGGTCAACCTGAAGTAGAGGTCGCAGAAGATTACTGCCACTTACTCGTAGGGTATGTCCTTCTCACCGATATCACCTTCGTGTTTAGCCTCACCGCCATCCAGCGATGATCGCCTCGACTTACCATACACAATGCACGAACTCGACGCTGTGATTTCTGTGTCCCGACTGTCGTCCGCACCATACCTGACAGAATTACTTATTCGGCTCTATCTCACCTCAGCGAGGAAGCAAGGCAGGCTCTCATGTCGTTCTACAACTCTATGTGGGAAACGGCGACAGTCCCTGAGAGTTGAAAGTGCAGCCGCATAGTGGCCGTACTTAAACCAGGCAACTGTTCACACGAGTTGTCTTCTTATAGACCCATTGCCCTAGCCAGTTGCATCGGTAAGGTGATGGAACGCATAGTGCGGGCAAGATTAGAATGGCTGCTGGAGAATAATGTCGACTTACCAGATTTCGTAAATGGCTTCCGTAGGGGTCGATCATCTATAGACGGTGTTGTAGACCTAGTTTCTTCTGTTGAAAAGGAAAGAACGTCAAAGATTGGTAGGCGGCATTTTCTTAGATATAAAGGGTGCGTATGATAGCATCCATCATGAGGCCATTCTCGACGCACTTGAAGACATCGGCGTAGATGGCTGACTACGCGCTTGGATAGTGAGCTATCTTTGAAGACGTACAATTTTTATGTCAACATCGGACGGTGACATGACCAGGCACCTCGTAAACCGTGGAGTTCCGCAAGGCGCCGTCCTGAGCCCCATGCTTTTTAACATAGCACTCGTTGGCCTTGAAGCTGAGCTTCCCGACGTTGTCAGAATCAGTGCGTATGCGGACGTCATATGCATATGGGCATGTGGGGCAACGCGACCACAACTGCGAGCAAGGCTACAACAAGGCACATCAGTAACAGCTAAGTACTTGCGCCGTCAGGGCCTGGAACTTTCAATAGCAAAATGTGCTGCATTAGCATTTACGAAGAAATCAATGTCGCGGTACCCAATCTTCGCTGACGGAGCACTGATTCCCGCGGTCAAGCACAACCGCTGTTTAGGGGTCGTCATTGATCGCAACCTGTCCTGGTCAAACATGTGGCTATGCTGCGGAACAAACTCATCAGTTTTGTGTATGTTCTTCGTGTTATAGCAGCACTGAGATGGGGCCCTTCAGAGAAAAGTCTTCTGCAGTTATACAAAACATTATTTGTGGGCTATATACGGTACAGCTCACCTGTACTTTCCGGCATGCGGGCAACGTGCTTTCGTACTTTAGAGAGCCTTCAGGCACGAGCACTGAGAATATGTCTAGGCCTGCCGCGGTGCACGTCAACGTCTGGCACTATAGAGGAGTCCCGCACCTACCCTAAACAGGTTTACACGTCCTGTGAGCCTCTTCGAGTGCACCTTCGTCTGCTGACCCGACATGCGCAGTACCCGTTGTCTTCGCTACAAGCGGACCGACCAGGTTGTACCTATTCGCGATGCCTCAATATGCATAGACACATGATCTCTTCAGGCTTTGCACCTGCCGTAATGCCTGCAGTGCCTCCATGGACATTGACTAAACCGCTGGTATGCCTTCACATACGTGGAATTTCGTATAAGTCGCGTGTTTCTCATATTATCCTCAAGCAACTCACCTTGGTACATTTCGATGACCGGTACAGCAACTCTGTGCACATTTACACCGATGGATCTGTAATTTCGTCCACCTCAGCTGCAGCCTTCGTGATCCCTCAACTTGGTATTTCCCGACAGTTAAAGTTGGATCACAGGTTATCTTCGGCAGCTAGAGAACTTGTTGCTATACAGGAAGTCATAAAATGTGTGAACGACCAAGCACCGCGTAAATGAACGATTCTGTTCAATGCAAAATCAGCGCTTCAAGCTATCCATTCTTTCTCTAGAAGAGGCCAATTTTACGAGTTGGCGTTAGGAATCGTCCAAGCATTTGACCTAACACACAGGAGTGGTTACTTTATTTCACTCCAACGGATTCCGGGACACTGCGACCTGGTTGGCAACGAAACATCTGATAGCGAAGCAAGGGCGGCAGTATACAACGCTCCCATGTACGTCCAAGTACCATATTCGCAAAGTGACATCCACACATTGTTGAGATCGCTCATGCGCGAATGTGCTGCCACTTAATGGTCGCTGCCAGATCACAAACAGACCCCAGTATGACTTTTCGTCTTCCAGATAAAATCAGCCAAAGACATGCTAATATACTGCACCAGATTCACCTGGGCGTCGCCTTCACTGGCCACTACACCCACCTAATCGGCCGTGCGGACAGCCCGAATAGTGAGCGCTGCCAAGTGCGCGAAACTTTAGCTCACATATTTTGTGACTGTGCCTTACACGTGGCGCAAAGAAAAGTGCTAACTGCAACGTTGGCAAGCATCGGGCGAACGCCATTGAGTGAAAGCCGCATATTGTTAGCAATGAACGACTAAACAGAGTAAAAAACTACTACAAAGGCTGTTTTAGATTTTATGAAAAGCACTGGACTAGATACTAGACTGTAGGGTACTATTCCAAGTGGCCACTGTACATACGCACCACCTCTTCTTGTCCCCATCATCACCCTTCATCCCTCTTTCCTTCCCCTTTCCCTTATCCCCTGTGTAGAGTAGCAGGCTAGAGCGAACTAGCTCAGGCCGACCTCTCTGCCTTCTAATAAATTCTCACTCACTCATAGCTGATTAGACTCAAGAAAACTAAGAATTTGTTTTGCGATTACATGTTTTGAACATTACAGCAAACCGACGTCAAGGAAACAGGTCGGTAATTGTTTACTAATATATGGTTATCATTTTCGAAAATTGTTATTACAATTGCATAGCACCAGTCTTGTGGGAGTGATCGCGTCTTAACCGATTTACATATAATATTTCTAAATAAAACGAAACCCATCTGGCATATCTCTTGAGAAACTCTTTTCGTAGATTATCCGGAGCGCTTTTTCTCTTCGCGTCTAGCTCAAGCAGTAACTGAAAAACACCTTCACAGTTGATAATAAAGGGCTCCATTGCAGTTTTTACGTCGGCGCTGATGAATGCCTTAATCTTATCGTCCTGATATATAGTGAAAACCAACTTAAAAAAACGATTAAAAGTATCGGCTAAATCTTCAACTTTTGTAGTGCCCCTCATGATCAATCTGCTTAATTATTCCCTGTCTTTTACTGAAGTAACGCCAGAATTTACATGGTGAGCTTCTGAAGAAGTTAAGAGCAGTTCACCAAAAAACTTCTGTTTTGAATTCCCCGAGGCTTCTTTCAACTTTACTTTTATAGCTGCCACTTCCGTCGCTCAATCTTCCCTTTTTCTGAGTCTTTTAATTCACCGTTTCATATGCGTAAGGCTTCGTGTTATCTGAGGACTTCGTTTACGCGTTTTCTTAATGCGAGTAGGAACATTGCGATCAATGCAAGTCACGACATTGCTTTTAAATCTCTGCCACAGTTGTTCTACAGATTCGAAGCCAGATGCTCACTTGAAGTCATGCAGCTGCAGTTCTAAGAAATATAAGACGGAAGAGTCATCGGCCTTTTTAAAGTCTTCTACTTTTACTGGAAGGAACCGTCTTTTTAAACAGCATGCACTTGTCTTTTTGACCAAGGACAACATTTTGTGGTCAGATATGCAGTCTAAAGTGTCTAAGACGTAGTCTGCTATATCTTGCGACAAGAAAAGAGGTCCAACAATGACTTCGACGAACTTGTAACTCTAAGTGGCTCACACACAGTTCGTTTTAGGCCATGGTAGAAATTAATTTTCAGAAGTCTTCAAGAACTAACTGTTTAAGTTTCACCGGGCATAATACGTTGCCAGTCAAACTGTGGCGAGTTGAAGTCTACGACCATTATCAAACTAGTGTTCCCGTTACCATGGTCACTGAAACAAACACTTAGTGAATCTAAACACTAATAAGTACTACACTATCGCTGTGTCAATATTGCATTCCCTACTGATGCCTAAATTTATACAAATCTCAAATTCGCTGTGTGTGCGTTCTTTGCCGTGCACTGGCATCGCACAGCACAGGCACCACTGGCATTTCGAGCCCATCGAAACAGAGCTGCCACGGTGGTGTGGAAACTCCCGCAAGTCGCGCACCGTAGTCCCCGCTACACCATAGCGGTTCATGAAGTGCGAAAGCTATGACATTAGCTAGCCTATGAGCCGACTGCTCAACTCCGTAATTGATCTTCCGATTCCCGAACGCGCAGCTGGGCTTCGCGGCACAAATACCACGTCACTATTCTTTTTGAAGGTATCTACCCATGTTTGTCCACCTGAATGTTAGCAATTGAACGTGGAAAATAATTTCGAGATTATTTTTTTGCATCAGGTAATGAAATGCTTTCAATAAAGGTGGTAGTAGTCATCACATTGGCTGTCCACATCGCCAACATGACACCATCCACAGCTTCACCCTAATGTATTCACTACTGATATCGCGATTAGTATGGAAAAGAATCCATACTTTAGTTCAGGATTTTAAGATTCAAGTAAGATTGATTTAAGCCATTATCGGCAAAAAGTTGTGACACTATACCTTGCCGGTCTAAAACATTTCATGGCACAGAGTGAGATTGAGAAGAATTGCGAGTTTAGTTTCTGATTGCCGTTCAAATCAGCTGTGTAGACTCAATAATGCTGTTCACGGCGTAAACAAAATAAGCTTGTATGTCATGGCATTTCTGACATGGTGCGACAATATTACTCTAGTGGCGGCTTAATTACATTGATATGCACCACAATATGTGACGTATGACGCGTACGTGTGACAAGATTGTAGCAGAGTTAATTGCGCTATTATACTCACGACATGAATGCCACGTGATGTGAATGGTAGAAATTACATGACGCATACGTTACGAAGCAGTAGTAGTCGTTCAGTTAGACTGCGCACATGTGCTGGACAAACGTTTTAGAGTTATGTGCATGTCATCACATAAGTAACTGCCAATTACAGAGAAAAAGAATACTAAGAAATGAGGGGCTCGTTTTTCTAGACGCAACTTATTGAAGCCATCAGGTTATGAAGACAAAAATGAACAGCGTACATCTTTTCTTATAGTTGTTAACAACTCTACTGCAAGTATGTCAATTGAGATTGAATGAAAATGGTGGCAAAAATAATTTGCCTCAAGAGGGAACAAAACCTGCCTCCTTCAAATGGCACGTTCGACGCTCTAACTATGGAGAATAAAATTGATGCAAGAAAGCATGAGAAAATCTCACAATAATATTTAAAATATGGCAAAACTAATTATTTCGATCTGTAGTATATAATTACGCGCAAAATTACTGAAATTATATGATACAATTGGTGACAACTGCTATATCAATTCTCGCGGGATTTCAATTGGCGCTAAACCTTACTTCATGGTGTTGCTTGGTTGTGGCTAGCCTTCATATGGTGCTGCTGTGTGTTTGCTGGTCTTGTTGTTGGTCAACACTGTAAAATGCTGCTTAAATAGGCAGCCTGTATAGGCTGCTGCTCGCTAATCTAGGCTAGTATTGACTGCTACTGGCTAACATCGATAAACACTGCTTGGTGTTACGTAATAATTGCGTACGGTACCTGGTAACGCCAAAGTCCTGACTCCCTGTCAGCGAGTGTTGGATAGCGCATGGTAATTAAGATTAGCGTGGTAAGTGTTGGCCGCATGTTTGCTTGTATTGTTTACTCTTGCTAGTGTTGGTGGAATGTGTGCTAACATTATCCTACTAAATGTTCAGTGCATTTGAACAAGTGTTTCCTAATGACTGGTAATCATACAAAAACACATCTTATTTCCGGTCAGTTGTCAGCAGCGTTGACAATGCTAGCTGATGCTTGTTAATATTGACTTGCGATGAATAGCTATTCACTGATACTGGCTAATACAAACACTCTGTTTAATCAAGCGTGGCAATTTGGTATACTAGTGCTTAGGTTATGCAGCATTGACACGCGTTCGCTAACTGTTCTTCAGTTAGGGTCTATATTCGCTACGTGCAAGTGTTGGATAACGAATAGTGCGGACTAGTGTTTCCATCAGTGGGTAGAGCTTTTGATCAGTAAGATATTTTTGCCTAATGCTGTCTACGCTGGCCTACTACAACTCCCGCAATGCTAGAAATGTAATATTAAAGTGTGCAAATAAGGCACTGCAACTTAAGACTCATTACCCTCTGAAATTCCCAACGAGTGTTACTTGCGAACATTCATTAATGCATGCCGAATCTTAAATGTTTGCTCAGTGAATCCTATGTCTATGCTCGAAAACCAGTGCTGATGTCTTAATTTGACATAAAAGTGGAATTTTCATGAGCCTGATAATCACCTGTGATTCACGAAGCCATCATATTTGCACGTGAAACATCCTTCCCTTCTGTAAAACCAAACGATGCAGCTTGGATGTTTCATCGCTTCTGTATGCGCCAGACACGTAGCCAGAAATGTTTTCGGGAGGGGGAGGAGGGCAACACCTTGATTTCGAGAGGGGCACCCCTTAGATTAGCCATTTTTGTTCTCTATGTCTTGGCGAAAAAAATGGGGGGTGGGGGTGACATGCCTGGTGTGCTACCGCCTTGCTACGCCCCTGGTATACGCATGTCATGATCCCTGAAGGTGTGCTAGATATACGAGAAATTCACGAGCATTGTCCGCTCTGCTAGCGCTTCTGTGAAAAATCTATGCTCTAACTCTAACTACAGGCCCATCGGGGCACCATCGCACAATGATTGCGCGGGTATTTGTGCTTAATTCGTAGCTCACTATCTTTCCAACAACCAGCGCATGAACTAGCGCATTTAGAACGAGCAAGTGTAATTTAGTGCTTTATAGAATTCAATAAAAGTGAATTATGTTGCAATGAGATGGCAGATTATTCCTTTCTGTTGTAGCGTGTGGTAAGAAACAATGGACACATCATGAAGTGCTGCAAAACAAAACGTGTTTTAGTTTGAAAAGATGATCGTGAGGGATTAATATAGCGGCTGTGTTGTTATGCGCTTATATCGACAAAGACAAGCAGCAAATAATCAGGCTCTTGCTTTCTACCAAAGAAGTGAAGGATGTGTAAGCGTTTCAGCGATTGATCTGTTCGAAAGTAAAATGACGCAATCGGCGTCCTGCACGTGACTAGAAATATAACCTAACCCTTTTTTTCTTTCTTTCCTGTATATTCTTGGTTTCTGCCGTAAAACATAAACCATATGATTGTGAGAGATGCCATGGTGTAGGACTCCGGCAGTTGCGTCAACGCGGGTTTATTAACCTGCGGGTGAAATGAAGTATACATGGACATCAAGCTTTTTCGCCGCCATCGAGAATATGGTCACTGCTGCAAGATTTCATCCCGCGACGTCAGCGCCCATGCTCCTGTCTCCTTTTTGCATTCTGTGTTTGATATGTTTTTTTGTTCAGCGCTTGTGTTATACATTTGGAACTATAAGACTCTGTCAGTCGTAGTATGGCACTACTAAATCTTTGAAAAGTGATTATGCAGTGAGTGTGAAAGCTGTGTAACTTGGCATCGTTTTACTATAAGAATAATTTAAAGCATGCGTGCAAAAGGACATTTCTTACCATAACAATAGGAAAAGTTTCAGTCACGACATCTTCTGTTGTCACTGCTTGAGTCGCAATAACGACGTGGTTGGATAAAGGCAAGGTTGCAACGATGAGAGCACAAAGAAAATAGCATACTTCCCCTGAGCTGCGCATCATTTTTCACCAGCCTGAAGTACAAGAAGCATTTCAGAATCGCCTTTATGTAGGGATCCTAAGTTAAACGTCACTACTGAAATACCATTAAAAACGTCCAGATTGCCCTGTCGCCTTTCAGAACGCTATGTGGAAAAGAATTATGCCTATATTTAATGATTGATTGACTGATTTATTTATTTATTTATTTATATTTTTATTTACCATACCTTACTGGCTGTTCTTACAACAGAGGAAAAAAACAGTGAAAACGTATACAGTTCAACTATAGAAAGTTGATACAAATTAACAACGGCCCTGCTAACTAAGGCATTCATTACTAAAAAATGCCACAATTTAGCTGCACACCAATGTAAATAGCTATGATGGATTGGTGGGGTTTAACGTCCCAAAACCACCATTTTATTAAGAGAGACGCCGTACTGGAGGGCTCCGGAAATTTCGACCACCTGGGGTTCTTTAACGTGCACCCAAATCTGAGCACACGGGCCTACAACATTTCCGCCTCCATCGGAAATACAGCCGCCGCCGCCGCGAATCGAACCCGCGACCTGCGGGTCAGCAGCCGAGTACCTTAGCCACTAGACCACCGTGGCGGGGCAATGGCTATGATGTGATGCTAGGTATTGTGAGAGTGTAGTTGCTCTCAGAACACCTTGCTGTTTGTCGCTGAAACTATCTTATCAGGAAGATCATTACCACAGCCTCCTAGATTTCCCGTGCCTGCTGGATTATCGGCGGAAGCGGCCGTCGCTGTAACTGTGGTGGCGCCACTTAAGTAGGGTTGTCTTCAAATAAGGTTTTACGTTTTTGGAGCCTATATGCAACAGAAACAACGTAAAAAGTTTTAAAAGGCGAAAACGTATTTATAATTAATTATAATTAACCCTACGTAAGTGACGACACTATAGATGACGGGCGTTTCGCGCTCATTCAGCAGGCAACCCCTTCAATACAAGGCAGGGCTTCCGAAATTTGCAAATGACAAGGTTGCTGATCTCAAAGGCCAAGTACAAAGACCCTTAACCATGCGTAGGTGGTGCCGCCGTAGATAGCGGGCGTTTCTCGCTCATCCAGCAGGCAAGAAAAGTCTAGGAGGGTATGTAATTACACAGTAGATGGTCTGTGGCAAAGCCGATAGGTTATATGAGCGTGTTTCGCCAAAAAGACGCATCAAGGTGTGGTGACTTCGCGTACGTACTCACCAGCGACCCTGTGTGCGCAGAGGGAAAGGAGACGCCTTCGCGCAATGGATATACCTGTGAAAGAACGCAAAAAGGCTTTCTTACGCCGGATTTCTAATCACTGTAACTCCTGCGTCTCGTTTTCATACTCGCAAATAACGAAAAACCACATTTATGTGCTCGAATGCTCATTTGAAGGTGCCACTGCAGAACTTATTGCCAAATTTTTCCATATGTAATATTCTAGCCTTTCTTCCTGATACGTCTATTGTGTAGGACTAACCGTGTTGGGAAGGGACCATGCAAGTCACTCATTTCCAGAGTTATGATAGTACAGATCTTATTCTGAAGTGGTTATGTTGAATTTGTCCTGTAAGGGGTATCTACGATGTCATTATCATTAATTTTTGCTGTATTACTGTATCTTATCTTTCCCACTTAAAAATCAAGGCAGCGCGTAGACTTCATACTCCCTTCACCACGTAGCTGCTCCTTTGCTTCCCATAATTGCTGTCTTAGTGTGACGTGTCATTTCCTAGGGAAAAAGAATTAGAAAGTGTTTAGTCACTTGAATATTCGTATATATGATTCAGGAAATTGCACATAAACAGCGCATGATGAAACGGCATCGCTTTCACGAATAGACATAAAAGGGGAAGACAAGTATGCAGCGCTGACTCGGGAACAATTTTTTATTCGAGAATCAGCCAGCTATAGGCCAAGATCACGTACCTATTTCCCGTTAGATCAAACTGAAGTAATTTGTGAATCATCTCTGGCCTGCAAAATACACCAAAATCTTGATAACATCGAGGTCGCGTATAAATATGTAAATTTTGAAAGTTACAAACATGTGGCCCCATACATGGTTCACAGATACACGAAGGAAGAATGCAATACTGAATCATCGGTTATTCTGTATATGTGTACTTGACTGACTATTTGTCTGACTTGGACGCAGTCTAGATTCTGTGTTTTTCTCGGCCTGACTATTTTCTTCATGTCTAGTTCTAGCGAAACCTCTGTGTTCGTTACTAGCTGATGATAGGCTTCTTCAGGAATAAGGAATTTTCTTGAAGTCAGCGCTGCGTATTTGTTGTGCATGCCTTCTTTGTGCATGCTGGGAATCGCACCATTCAAAATTGAAGTACAACAGTCCAAGTTCCTGTACGTACAGTACAGCCAGATGAATTTCGAAACATTTGAAATACTGAGTTTTCACAAAATAGTTATCGTTCACTGTCTAGCATTTGGGGAAGCTTCCCATCACTTTGCTTGGTACTTTTGTCTTATGCGCGTCATTTGTTGAGGTGCATGGTAGAAGGAATCCTTTGCATCAACAAACTTTTCTTCTAGGCGAACAGCTCATCACAGCAAAGAGGACGCGAAACAAATAAAAGTACACAGTGCAGTAAATGTCTGTCACATGAAAGTTTATTGACAGAATCATCGATTATTTGAACAGAAATGAAGGCACGGACTAAGCCTTACCACTATATGTCGAGCATCTGATGAAATTTCGAGCATCAGTGAGAGCTTTTGATGGCTCGCTTCCGCACTTGTCTTTCGCCTTTATTGTTTCAAATGGTTCGGCAGTAAAACGCATGTTCTGGTCCTTGTGCCTCATAACAACATCAATTTTGCTCAGCTCCCCTGCGCAACCTCACTGCCTGAAATGCACACAAGTTTCAATTGGCGACGCTAACCTAAGATAGATGGAGTGCTCAGCTAGGCAGACGTTAAGACACTGTGCTTTCGACCTATGCAAGCACGTGCCGCTCAACAACAACGGTAATAAGTGCCCCACCCCACTGGCATAGTTGATCAGGCATCTAGAGTTTTTATAGGACTTATTTCACCCCTGGAAGCTGTCCACCTACGCTGCCTTGTTTTGTGAACTCTTGGGAACTTAAGTCCTTGATTTCCGGCCGCGCGAAAACTAAATTTACATTTTAATTGATCCCTGTTGAAAGCAGTGCTGGCTTTGAGTGATTGATATGTGATTTTTAATGTCCCAAAACCACCATATGACTGAGAGACGCCGTGGTGGAGGGCTCCGGTAATTTCGACCACCTGGGGTTTTTACCGTGCACCCAAATCTGACCACATGGGCCTACAGCGATTTCGCTTCCATTGAAAATGCAGTTGCCGCAGCCGGGATTCGATCCCATGGCCTGTGGGCAGCAGCTGAGTACCTTGGCAGGCCAGCGCGGCGGGGCTCAATTGGTGCAAAACAAACCGCATGTAGTGAATAGCAGCTACATTTTCCTCCTGTCTGAGGGCAACTCCGCTGCACATAGACCCTCATTTTGCTGCAGTCTCAAGCGGCAGAACAATCCTCGTGAAGCGGAGGCAGGGGTCATACGTGGCGATTGTGCCACTTCTGACCGGCCAACCTGGTGCAAGAAACTCTCGCATTGAATATGGAAACATTTTAAAACTTAGTAAAGACACGACATGGCCCAAACAATTCTTAGCAATAATAGAGCACATTACAAAAATTACTCCATCTCCTACTAAAAGAAACCATAACAGCATGTGAAATAAAAGCGTATGGGTCGCCCCGCAATTCCGTTCATCACGGCACCTTGCGTGTCCGATGCTAACGCGTCCTTGCAAGTGGAGCACAACATGAATTCACTGTTCTTTCTGTTGCCGTTGCTCGTCGCGAACTCTTCTTGGAGCACGCCTCACGGGTGCATTGCCACGCCACACGGAAGCACGCGGGTTCATTGCGCGTGGTGGTGGTAGTGGTTAGAGGAGGAAGAAGGTGCCCAATTTCCGTAGCCCAGAAATATGCTGAAGAGATGGCTAGATTGTTCTGTATGACCTTAAATGTAGATAAGAGTGTAGTATTTATATTCCCGTTATCAGATCCCATCTCAATTTCAATATGCCATAAACAAGAGCCCATTCCACAGGTGGAATCTCTTAAATATTTGGGAGTAATTTATAATGCCAACCTAAACTGGGTTTCCCACATATAAAGCATGACATCTAAGGCACAACGTGCCTTAGGAATTCTTCGTAGACTGAGCAGCCGTCGATATGGTCTACGCAGAAGCACAATGGTGATGATATATAAACTGTATATGCGACCAATCCTAGAATTCGGGTGCGTATTGTTCTCAGGTGGCCCTGCTTACAAAATAAAGCCTCTGGTTTTGCTTGAATGAGAAGCCTTGAGATTGTGTTTAGGACTTCCTAGGTTTGTAACAATGTTTTGTATCAGGAAGCACAATTACCTACATTGCCTTGCCGTTTTCGTATCCTAACGGCCAGACATTTTGAAGTTTTATAGCTATGCGCCAACACGATCTGAATATGCTTTTATAAATGACCCAGACACCTTTTTTCTTGCCCATTGGCCACGGTTTCGAACCCCACTGATTGCTTTTGTCCAGAAACAACTAGATACGATAAATGTAAAAATTCGTGATTTTTATTGTGGCGCCAATTACAAATCAAAATTTAAAGATAGAATTCGAATAGATATTTCATTTAGAGCCCAAATTACAATTCTATAGGGTCTTAAATAGCCGCCTGCAGAATTATCTTGCACATGCAGAAACGAATAATATTATAGCAACCGATGCTTCAGTAATGTATGAAAAGACAGGTATATACTCCCATTCGCTTGACGGGTCTTTTTCATTAAGATTACTGGATTTTACCCCAGTTTTTGAAGCTGAACTGTTGGCAATATTTCTAGCGCTGCGAACGGTACCTTTGAATGCCGATAACGCGATCATAATCACGAATTTCCTGTCAGTATTTACGTCGATTATGGCGTCAACAAAAGCGATGGCCTTTAAAACGCTCCTTATGCTAGTCCCTCCTCAGCTGCACCTACTAAAATTAGTATGGGTACCTGGTCATTGCGGCTTAGCAGTAAATGAAATCGCCGACTCTCTAGCACGAGCAGCATTGGAAGGGCCACTACTATCAGTTCTTCCCTAAGTGGCCACTATAACTGCGACAAGATACAGAAAACTGGCGCTTCGTGCAGACGCTATGGGAGCAATAATGTCAACACCAGAATTTATTCCCTTAATATTTTTGTGGAAAATTGGTGTCCTACAAGACAGTTGGAAACCATAATAACCAGGTTTCGATGTCGTGTTCCCCCTTTAAATTTCTATTCACATAGGGATTGTCTGGCCATATCACCACTATGAAACTTTTCTTCGGAATCAGAAACAATAGAGTACTATTTTTTATCATGTCGCTGATACAAAGTGCTCTGGAAAACACTCTTAGTCCTCCCATTCGCTAGCCTGGGGCTGAACTTCACAATAAAAAATATACTTTCCTTCGATCCTTCTGATCTGGGCTTCAGCCACGAGAACGTTTTCAATGCAGTTTGCAAGTACCCTAATGACAGTAAAAGAATTAACCTTTAGTTGCGTGATTATTATTCCTACAAAAAAATCCAACATACACAGAAGCTTTGTTTAATCATGCTGATTCCTGTTCAAGGTAAGTGAATGATTTTCTGATCTGAACGAATGAAAAACAACTATTGCAATCCTTTCATTCGGTCTAGGGTGTGTTTTCTTTTTTTCTTTCTTATTTTTCTCCTGTGGGCGGTTTTGATATTGAATTAAAAAAAAATCTTACCGAGTTAAGTCATCGGATTATTGGCTGATCCCCCTGAGTGAGTACTAGCCGTGGCTCTGGAATCATCATCATCATCACCATCATCTCCAACCCAGTAGAGAGCACCGCGCAGCGCCTGCAGAATCTTGTTCGTCGATGCCATTAATAACGCGTTTCTGATGGAGTGTAAGGGGAAGAGGCCGCATTCCCTTGCCCATTCGCTCACGCAGGCCCGAACGCGCTAACGCATGCGGTCATGCAATTTCTAGAGCAGAGAGGACCGCGGGAAAGGACATACAGAGGGAGGGGACGCGCATGCGCTGTAGGGAAGCAGACGCCATGGGAGGGTAGAGGGGAGAAAAGGAGAATGTGTAGCCGAGGAGAGAAGGTGGAGGGGACGCACATGTGGGGTAACGGCGATCGTGTCGCACACCGAATCGAACTCTACCATGAGCTGCTTCAAATCTAAAAAGAGAGAATATAACACGACACTATCGAATCGCATTATGTTGGCCTAAGGCGTCCTCTAAGTGGATGAGCACCAGTAGCTTTCATTACTACCGTTGGAGTTCTGTTAATAAACCTCCGTGGTGAGCAGGTAGGAGTGGACCCAATAAGCGTACTTCAATGAACAGCCACCAGGTGGTATACCTAGATGTCTAGGCAAATTCAATTCCTTGTGCAATATTGATGCAGAAGGTCACGTCTTGGACCAACCCTGTTGATTTCAAAATGGGTTGGCTTGCCAAAGATGACTGCGCGGCGTGATTCCTCTTTATTCCTTTCCTCTTTGTATGCAATATCTTATAAATGAGGACAAGCGGATATGGTATGCGGGGGTAATAACAATAAAATATCTTATGTTCTACGTCCCTAAGCAAAGATATGATTATGAAAGACGACGTAGTGGAGGGCTTCGCAAACTTTCACCATCTGGTGTTCTTTAACCAGCACTGATATCGGACAGTACACGGGCCTTTACATTTCGCATCACAGTCGTAAAAGAAATCAGACCAGCAAACCCAGTTGCTCTAGAACTTTAATCAAAGATCAAAGGATTTCGAAGAACCTGGCTGAGTAAACTGAAACACGTAAATATAACGCCAAGTACGAAGCGCTTATCGTGGTGCGCTTCTACGTCGTGTATAATGTTTTTGTAGATTTCTTTCTACTGAATGTCTGGTAGTCGTCACAAAAGGCATTTAGTCGACAACAATTGGGATCTCTATGAATGTACTCCGAGTGAGGTTAGTATCAATACGGAAAGTTCATTAAAACGTGGCGTATAACAAACTTCAAGCAAAGCTGCTAACATGGGCAACGAATTAAAAGGTGCACACTGACATGGAATTGTAAAATACTACAGGCAAGTCGCCTACATTGAGAAGAAAAAAAATAGGACGCTTTGGCACGCGATGTAACTGCTGAAAACTAAATATGCTAGCCTACCATTTATATAAGGGCATCACGCTTACACTATTTCATATTTTCACGCGATAGCGTTAAGCAGCTCGTTTCACGGGAAGCCTTTGGAGCTTCGCCCACTCATCATCATTCATGCCATGGATATCTTGTTATTCTTTTATCGGTCAACTTTGACCAAATAGCAATACTGTGCGATTACTTCGTTGTATCACGCCGTAAGTGCGTCACGATGCCGTCATTTAATCTGAAGCCATGTGATGGCACAACGACGTAGTTTATGGCGGCCTACTTTGTGGCATGTTACACTGAGATTTGGAGTGCCCTCGTACGACTAGCAGACCCACACTCATTTGAGTATCACGTGTCTTCTGACCGACTTTTCTTACTTTGTGTCCATTGCTCGTGTTGACGTCAAAAAGAGTGAGAAGCTTGTGTGCTGTGATCTGAGGTCTCGCCAAGTCTCGAAAACTCATTAGGGAGTTTAGAATAGCGCACCGCGACCCCTTGCAGTGCGGTCCATGCCACTGCACATGCGTCGTAACCCAAGTCGTTCTTCGCGTTCGTTGCCCGCCCGCAGAATATTCGAAATAGTGTGCGGCAATCGCGGCCCATGAGGCCCGCGAAGTGCCGTGTGTACCTTATGTTTCAGTTTAGGTTTCAGTTTATTGATTCATTGAAAATACAAAATTCGTAGAATGTAGTATGCAGAGGAGGGTCCCAAAGTCAAGCGACTGCAGTGGGACCCTCGGTTAACAATAACAATAAAATTATTATATATAACAGCACGTAAAATACGCAACACAAGTGAAAAATAAACAGTGAACTTGCATAAAATAACATCAAGTAAACAAAAAAGGCAGTCAGAGTTCGACACAAGAACAATAGTAATAAGTTATACAAGTAAAACATAATCACGCCATAAAGCAATAACCTAAATTTGCAAAGACTTACCAATTTCATGCCCGGATACATAAGAATCGTTAAGTAATCATCGTTGTCACCCTAGTTATGCAAGATGAAGTTTTTAAGTTCACGTTTGAATGCATGAAAAGATGATGATGATTTCAGTGTATAGGGCAGGTTATTCCACAATTTATTCACCGCGAAGGCGGACGTCATTTTGCCATAATTGGTGTTACATTTAGGTAAAAGGAAGTTGTGACTGTGGGCGAATCTAGTGCTATTGGTGTTAGGCCTAGTTCACACTGAAACATCCGCTTTCTACAGCGACCGAAACTCCCCTGCCGCCGAAACGCAGCGTTGTTCGCACTGGACGCGCCCCGAGCCGCCGAATATGCCATCTACTACGGGCGAACGCGGGGACTGGATGCGCTGTCACCCAGTTGTTGCGGCTTGCCAAACGTCACTACGATATCCGGTGGTGTATACTTCAATGATTCTTGTACGCAGGAAGCAAGAAAATACAGTACTGCTTAAATAGCTGGCTAAGTCGCTGTCTTGTAATGCACGAAGAGCCAGAAAAACCACCGATGCCAGTGGCGTTGGTGGGTTCGTTTTGCTTTGCAAGACCGCAAAAAGCTCGGTCACGCCAACAGCAAGCTCGGTCACCTCTTTCACGAAATACGGAGGCGAAGTAGGCACAGAGTAGGTTAAACTTCCGTTGGTTTCAACATTCAGTTTCGTGCACTGCAGCATAACAAGTGAGTAGGGCTTGGCCGTCATTTTTCGAAATTCCTTGACTAGCGCTCCTATTGGTCCGCGGTGACCGATTCGGCGGCAGACGCCGCAAAAATCGGTCCGAGAGCGATCGGCGCGGAGAGGGCCCTTTCGGCGGATCTCGCCGCCACCGAACCGGATTCGGAGCACTTTCGGCGGCCGGAATGCTCAGTGTGAACGCGGCCTTAGTGAGTAAACTAGCATCGATCGAATCAAACACAAGCTGTTTCTTAAGTTGTTTATATAACAATATGATTAAGTGAAAATTAAATAGGCCAGACACAGTAAGAACACAGTTAGCCTGAAGGAGTGGGGTAGCATTAGAATAAAATGAACTGTTGGTAATAATACGAATGGCCTAATTCTGAATGTGCTGTACAGACGAAATATGAGTGTTATATGTATTTCCCCATAATGTAATGCCATAGGTGATGTGACTATGTATGAAGGCAAAGTATAAAGACAATAAGGCTTCAAGTGAAAAAAAAGGACGAGATTTGATGAGTGATCTTATACCAAATGCTGTTTTTTGTTTGACGTAAAGAATATGATTGGTGAACTTTAAATGAGGGTCTAATTTTACGCCCAGAAAACACACACAGTTAGACGCATGAATGAAATGATTGTCAATGAACACTTGTGGAATGAAAGGTAGCATTTTCTGTGATGTTTTAAAAACCATGAACTGAGTCTTGAGCAGGTTTAAAATTAAGTTGTTTAAGCGACACCATTCAACGAAATTAGTCAGTTCTTTTTTCAACATATTGATCAGAGTAGGTAATGATTTATGCGAAATGGAAATGGTCATATCATCAGCGTAAAGAATAACTTTACAATCTTCAAGGCAGTCAGGCAAATCATTAATATAGATACAAAACAGTAAGACTCCAATAAACGTTATTATATGCATTTGTGTTTGCTGACTGGGCGAAAGTCTCTAGACCTTTCCTTAGGGAGAGCAAACGCTATTCTAAAACTCATATGGCGCCCACTATACCTGCAACGCTCGCAGCATCTGCAAACGTTATTCTATAACTTCCGATTATTTCATTAGGCTATGCTTTCATCGTCATCGCGATAGTAACCTGGTCTTGGCAGATCTTCTGAGAAGCTGTGCACAATTGATGCTGCTGTTAAAGATGGTGAAATATAGATCAGCCTTTTTCAAAGATTTAGCAGCTTTAAACAAGCCACTCGATGCGCATGTCACAAGGTAAAGCATGACAGCAGAAAATATTTCATTCAAGGTATCATAATCATTTCGCTAGCCTTCGCACCAATTATGCGCGAAGTGTTTCTTTTTTTTTCTTTAGAAGGGAGTACAGATGCTCCCACCCTCACCATCTAATACTCAGAAAAAATGCGCTTATCACCCAGGCTTTGTGTGTCAACCAGTTGTACTTTGTGATTGTTCAACGACCTTTGTTCCTTATCTGCCCAGCGCCATACTGAATAATAAATTTATTTCTAATGAAAGCAGCGTCTGGTTTTTAATTGGGGCCCTTGCATGACCTACATCTGCTGAAGCAAATTGAATTGTTTACACGATGATTGATGAAGATTCTACTGAATGTGAAAGATTGTGACAGGGAGCACATTGACAGAATAAATGGGGTTTAACAAAATGTTATGACAACATTCAATGCCTTGTTAAGAATCATGTGAACATTACTGTATTGTTTTAGTTGCTGGGTACATTAATTCCTTTAATAGCTTGATGACCAGATAATTTTTCTTCGTTGCTGTAGAGCAAAGCTATTGAGTGCGAAGTATGTTGGTTATTAAAACAAAGTATTTGTACTGAAGCAAGTTTATTTGCGAACGAAGAAATTCTTGTTGAGTGAAACATTTTTCTTGGCACATTTTTGAATTGAATATTCACCGCATTCTTTCTGGTAGTAGACTCAATAACTCACTATTCACTGATATGACACTGCACTAAATAATTCTTCCCTACCTTGTTATAGTGACTCTGTTGGTAAAGAGCTTATCTGTATATGCATATCTTGACGCTGTCTGAAGCTTTTACCAGGGTGACTTTACTTTCAATGAAAAAATCAGATGACAAGCAATGAGTCGTGTTACTGTACGTGTATCGATGGTAATGGTCCTTATATTCATGCCATTGTGTTTATGCCCGCGGAGCGCGTTAATTTTTTTTTTGAGAATGCTGTTTGAAGCAAGAACAGACGGCTGCCCAAGTTTATTGAAAGGAACATGTGGCAAATAGGGTTGGGCAAAGCGGAAAAATCAAGCGACAACATTTTTTTAAGATAACTTAGTCCGACAATTGCTTCTGCTGTAAGAAACACGCAAGGGAGCTTGCTGTAGCAAAGGTGCTCTAAATATATCTGTCACGTATATAGAGAGCAAATAATGCCCATAACGATTCAGTTATCATACGAATGGTTGAATCAGTTCACGTTAAAAAAAACAGAACACCTATTTCTTGTTATATTTTCAAGAATAATTCGCTTATAAACGGCAGGTATTTTCATATCTTAAGCGGCCTGCTTTGCCTATTTGATAATACTCAGCGCTCGATACGTTTTATGCACCCACGATTTTTGGATGATCATTTTATTGTCCATGTTGATGAGACTAGGTATAAAAAAAGCCTATAAAAGGCTGCATAGACGCCTTATGAATTGCGGTTGGGGAGTTATATGTTTGAAGTAGAAAAATGATATCAGAATGGTCTTTAAAAAGAACGCTACGAAGTTTAAAACTTGAAGAAAAAAGTTGCAAGTACTTTTGCTATATGCCCACCTTTGGTACAAACGAATCCTGCGAGCAGCTTCCAAGAGCTAGCTCGTTGAAAATTCTCGTGGTTCATTTTTTAGAGACCAAAAAGTTCACGCGTAACATCATGTGTTTTGGAAGTTTGGTTAAGAAGATGAAACTTCACCAAGCAGGTTAACTCTACTTGAGGAGCAAATATAGAGTAAGTACTCATGCTTGTAGAAAAAATTTGCCCAACAGACCAATGAGTGGTAAGTGGGCTCCAGACTTGATGATTTGATACCAACGGAGAATGAGGTTAGTTGATAGGCTTATTGAAAAGTGATTAAACGTTGCTTAAGCATGTGTCATTGTCACCACGTTGACAAGACAGCTGGCACAAGCCAAGGTTCACCAGCTGCTGCGGGTCAATGTTCCGAGGTGTGTTTGCTCGAAAAGGTCACGGCCTAAACTGTGGAACTAAAGGAAAAGGAAGACGACAGGTACCATTGACGAGGTGACATTATCAGGACTGCGCAGTCTACTTTTCAATGAATTTAAACATTGGTGTTTTCCTTTTGATGCGCGTGAATAAACCGAAATGGCTTACAGCCGGTGATGGATAGACAGTGTCGTATCCATGAATGTCGTTCTTCAGTGTCCATTGTCAGTAAGCAAGACTAGAGCTCGTGGCTCGTGACACGTATGAGAGTAGTGAAGCCAATAGGGCAAACAATGCGCCCAAGACATTTCTGCAAAGACGCTGGTAGAATAACCTTCCAGATTCTAGAGTGTTTACCAAAGGCTAGGTATGACGGCGAAGCGAGAAAGCGCGCCGGCGGCGCTCAGCTTCATCTTGTGCTTCATCTTTTCTCAGTGCCTGAATTGTAGGAGAACTTCATTGTTAACGGAGAGCGTTCTATCGAGCACATTGATGAATGAGGCTATCGATTGTTTATGGAAGCACTCTATTGTCTTGTTTCTCGTTTGGTCTTCCAGAAGCAAGGCTTAGCAAGATTCGTATAGTATAGCCTCCTTCAAGCCTTCAGCGATAAATGAATAACAGGTGACTTGCGCGCTAAGTCACGATTCGTGGAGTGATGGTACTCGATCAATGGTCATGCTTGAATCGCAGAAAGTGTGTACTAGAGCTTCAGGCACCAGTCAGTAGTATGCATGCGGTACTTTCGTCGTCACACATTCATCGATAAAACTTGCCATAGTCTTCAGAATTGTAACCAAGCTTGCGTTCTGTGCGGCGAGCAGATATATCACTGTACAAAGAAAAAACTTGCCTGAGGCCCCATATGATGACTTTTTCAATCTATTATGCTTAGACATTTGTGCGACAGAGTGACCCACGTTGAAGGTAAAATGGTGCGTAGAGGTGAGCAAAGAATGAAAATCCGCACATTGTACACAGTCACGCAAGACTACGTTGCAGCTGAGTTTGAGGGCACATTTCACGTTTTTATAAAGACGATAGTCTTTCTTGGAGGACCTTCGACGCAAAAATTTTGCTCCGTCTGTCTGTGTGTCTGTACATTTCTCTGTTTGTCCACCCTTAACGGTACACTAAACGGCACCAAAGTGCCAAAAAGGTAATTTAAATGCTCGATCCCATCTGCAAATACCCACCAATATCACTCAAGGTTTAGCGTTTATACTTGTGCGATTCTCAATTAAAAGGCAAATATTGCGCATATCTGAGGCACCATAACAAACGTCTATGTTATGCATGTGTATTGTTTACTAAAAAAGGCATACATAAGTAACTTTAAGGATCGTAGCCTTTATAACGCTGCGCTTGCCATGCAACGCTTATACGAAACGGTAAGTGTTTCCAACGATTTGCTGAGACGAGACACGATGGTGGCACCTACCCATCGCCTTGCGTTCTACACCTTGTCACCTCAGAGACGGGCGCGTAAGGCGCGCGCCCCGTTTTCCAGGATAACTGCCAGATAGCGCTCATGTCTCTCGTGTGACGTGACTTGATGTGCTCGCTCGCCTCCGCTGCACGCTCGAGGCACTCTAACGCAGCACCTCTAGAATACCATTCAGCAATGAGGAAGTTTTGAAATAGTGCACCACGAGCCCTTGCGGTGCGGTCGCTTCCACTGCGCATGCGTCGTAACTCGAGTCGGCGTTCGCGTTCGCGGACCACACGCAAAAAAAAAAAAACGAAATTGCGTGCGGTAATGGTGGCCCGCATGTGTCCCGCACGCGCTGGTTGCGAGGCTACGGGCGGTGATGGCGGCCCGCATGGGGCTCGCAATCACTGGTTTCGAGGCTACGGTGTCGCTGCGATCGTGCGTTGCGGTTCCCAGCAGGGCAAACGCTATTCTGAAACTCATATGGCACCCACTACGCCCGCAGCGCTTGCAAAGGGTATTGCTAAAACTCCCTATTGTCTAGCGCAGAAACATTAAATAAACGTTTTGTTCACTCTCTTCCGGAACCAAGACTATCGTCTTTCGGCGACATTTGCGGTGTAACATGCAGATACGGGGCCGTTTTTTTTTTTTGTTAAACATCTCTTGAAAAGCTTGGGCTGCCATTGAACACGCTGCTATTCATGATGACGATAATTTTATGTCTTCGACATACGACTAACTTTGTCCATTAATTGGCTCAGTTCTAACATTCCTATGACACATATGTTCAAAAAAATGTGACGAATTGCACTACTTCTGACCTTCTATTGTGAACCATGTTTATATAAAGTGCTTGGGTGGTCTTCGAGCATGTTCCTGTTAATGATGATGATAATCTTCTAATTTCAACATGCGAGAAACCTCAATCGTAGCAGGTTTGCTGTAAAATTCTGATAGCGTGTTTGCGCCACCTTAATTTGTCAACTCCTACGTTTTTTCAGCCTTTCTCATTAGGCAATTTTATATATTTTTTGTAATCATGCAGTGCATGGCTATTTGTTATGGTGATTATTTTTTCTCTACTACACATAGCGAACTTCTACCATACGAGCTTTAATTGTTCTAAATACTTTGGAGGGTGAAAAGATTAATGGCCAGTTGGTCGGGTTTCTCAAGCTGAAGTCTAAGACATTAGGCTTATTCCAAAGTACCCCTCTGGTGTCGCATGTTGGGTCCTACATTTAAACTAACTTCTCCATTACTATAGCACAGCTGCTGATACTATTCACGTCGTAGACAATATCAAACGAAGACCTTTCATAAAATTAAGACATTGCTGAAAGCTCGTTTGTTCGGTAGTAATCATGTTCGGAAAGAAAAAATAAGACACCAGAAAAATATGTTTCTACGGTGTGTGTTTTTTTGGCCTTGTTTTTTACGTATTGAGTGCCAGTCAATACGCATAAGCTGCAATTTGCGTTTAGAATTCATCGAACAACCTACATTTGCGTACTTGTCGAAAAGTGATGCAAGTTTGTTCTATACTAAAAGAAAATCTGAAGCAAATGCAACTGCTGCTGCATTTTGACTACGCCGTTCAAAACAGCATCACCGCTTTGGAAGGTGTACAAACGCGGACCTGGTATTCTAGTGGCTACTATTGAGACAGCATGTGTCTGTGTTGCCTCAAGAAAGCAACGACCTTGGACAGCGGCTGCATAAACAAATTAAGAAGACTTAACGGAAACCGTCAAGACACTTAGAGCATCAGTTTCATCGTTATTTGAAGCGTTAAATAACACGATCAAAGGTATTCTAGAGCACTTTGGCGTCAGTGTGGGAACACGCTGGATGAACGCCGTAAGTAGAAGTTAGTTAAGCAGCAGTTCTCCTATCAAAACAATTTGTTTTTTCGTACTGCCACACCGACCTGCTGTTTTGTATTCCAATGTATGGCTTACCTTTGATATATGTCACCCAAGTGAAGGCTTACTTAAAGTAGCTGTGCCATGATAAATTGTCTAATGCAAAAGCACACTTTTAGATTAGTCTTAAATTACGAGCAATTTCCTTACCATTATCCTCACGTAATGCCTAGAGTGTGTAAAGCAATTTTGCGATTACTCTACCTTTTTTTAAATATCTCAGCACAATTACACTTCTTCTAAAAATGCAGCGTGTAATTTTCGCACATAAACCTTTTTTCCACGTCTATTCTTCACTCCTCTTCGACAATAAACGCACAGCTTACACTCACTGTTCATAGAAAGCTGAAATTGAAGGGAATTATTTCCGAAATGTTTTGCGAGGGTTAGGCTTTTTCGGATGTCACTGGCTTCACTAATGTAGCTATAAGTCAATGAAATGGATCATGCGTACAGTGTGTATTTGCACTTCGTAAGTGTATTGGACCTTAATGCTCAGTTGCCTAGTTTTTGGTGCCACATCAATGGGCCATTTAGTTTTTATTGACATTATACCCCCACCTAGTTTGAGGTGGCGTATAGCATAGGTTAGGTACGATAAGTCAGTGTTTTTATTTATTTATTTTCTTTTTGACCGTGCAAGTTTGACATCTTTTTTTTTTATTATGATGTTATGTTGCGAGTTGGAGCATGCTCAGTAACAATATGAAGTGCGTGAGCTGACCAAAGCTTGCAATTGAAAGTATGAGAGGTAGTTTTGGTCCTGTGTAAATAGACATCATACTACCTTGTATATTATAAAACCTAATGATGCAAAGTAGAAAAACACATTCATCATAACTTGATTTGAGAAGGCGTAACAGCACATGAAAGGCAGAAGCATTATTCTGTTGAAGGTCGCAAGGTTCAATGCAATATTCAGGAAATGACAAGTCAATTTTGTACGGGTCTCTTAGACTGTGTGTTCTTATATTTTGCAAGAAGGGTGTTCTGAAAATGTTCAATTTAATGCATTACAATGCATGCGCAAGCTTCTGCTTTTAAACGTTACTGAGAGCGTAGGACGATGCCCCTATATTTTGTACACAACTATTAAAACTATTGTTTCACGCAGATTTGTATGTCCTTTAGAGCTGAAATATAATTCAGAAACAAAATAATACTTATTCGGAAAATTCGCATGCTAAGCTCCATTATCTTGAGTAACTAAATACTCCAAGCATTGCTGAAGACATATCACGACCACCTCAACTTAGACTCTAAAGTAATTATCGAGTGCAGTGATAATCAAAGCAGCAGTGTTTTAGCAAAGTCATAGTTTTCAGACCTTTCTTATAGGTCACTCAGCAGCACTTTCCAGCACTTATCACTAGGAACGACTAAACTCTGTTAATCACAGACTACGCTGCCTTTGTTAAACACCTGGTCTTTTTGTACAAACGCTGGTGAACTAGTGGCTACAGTAGTCGGCTGCTGACCCACAGGTCACTGGATTGAATCCCAGCTGCGGCGGCTAGCATTTTCGATACAGAAAAAAATGCTGTAGGTCCGTGTGCTTAGATTTGGGTGCATCTTAAAGGACCCCAGGTCATCGGAATTTTCGGAGCCCTCCACTACGGCGTCTCTCAAACTCATATGGTGGTTTTGGGACGTTAAAGCTCACATATCAATCAAATCAACCACCTGGTCTTTACTAACATTTGCCTAAACTCAGTTGTACACGAATTTTACAGTTTATTTATTACTATCTTGGTCCCGTCACAGACAAGACAAAAATCGGCGATCTTCTACCTCATTACAGAGGTTTTTGCTTTCTAGTGCACCGCGCGCGTCCTACGCTCGAAGACTTTAAATGTTGTCCCACTGTAGAAAAGATAACAAAATCATGAAAATAGTGTGGGCATTCGTTATGCGCTTCTTCTCGTATATGCATTATTGTGTTTTGTATAGTGAGATAAATTCAACTTCAGATCAAAATGCACTTGATTTTGAATTAGATAAAGTGATGCGTTGTTGCAGGACGTGGCAGATGGCTGTGAATTACGACAAATGCGCTGTAATGACCATAAGTAACAAGAAAAATCCTCTTTTATATACATATATACTGTTGATCGTAAATCATTAAATCGTGTCAATGAGTTCAAATATCTAGGTCTTACTATAACTGATAACATTCACTGGGATAGTCATATGACAGCTATTTCTAATAAGGCATTGTCTAAACTTCATTTTTAAGGAGGTCCCTCAAGAGGGCATCTACCATCTGTAAGCTCGCCACTTTAAAAGCATTAATCCTGCCAATTTTAGAATATGCCAATATTATTTGGGACCCGTTTACACAGACGAACATACGTAAGTTGGATAAAGTTCAGAGTTAGGCTGTACGATTTATTTTTTACAGTTACGCTCCATCATCTATTACTCAGTTACTTCGCCAAGCAGACTTAAAAAGCATTACAGTTAGAAATAAAATCGCTCGCCTTAAGTTCATGTTTAAAATTGTCAAGGGTAAGTTACAGAGCAGAACGTGTGACTACATTTCTTTTTCCAACGGTTATTCTACAAGGCTACAATATCCATACTCATTAGTGCCATTTAAATGCAAGAACAATGTTTTTAAACATTCTTTTTTTCCCCGAACTGTAACAGAATGGAATAAACTCGATAAAGACGTAGTAACGGTAGTTGACTGTGATATATTTCAGGCTCTCCTTCAATTGTAACCCTGATGTATTTTTGTGTTACGAAAGGCTTGTCTGCATTTTTTCACAATGTAAATTTGACATTTCACGTTGATATTGTCAGTTGAATTTTTGTATTGTCTGAATTTGTTGTATTTGTTAAGAAACCTTGTTATATGCTTTCTACCACCCTGCTAGAGCCCCTAGCAGTGGGGTTAGCAGTATTGAAAATAAAATAAATAAATAAATAAATAAATGATAATCATTATCATCCGTCTGGGTCCCTGTCCTCATCTTCACTGCGTGTCACCACAATCATCATCGGGTGTGCGCGCGCTCGGTCTCAGACTGCCCGTCCGTTGCTGATACCTTGGGTTGAATAAACGCTGTCTCAACCCAGAAGTCATAGTAGTTATTCTACACAAAAAGAAATCCTGCCTTAGCCTTCAGATTCGTTTTTAATTTTTCTACATATGATACAGAAGTTGAGTACTTCCGCTTTGAAGATCCAGGACTCAACCAGAGGCTGACGGTGATGCGACATGTAAAAGAGGCTTGGCGATTTTAGCAGACATAGTTATAAGCACATTGGTATTTACGAAAAAAATGTTTAAGGCAGCAACACAGTTGCACTTTTTACAGGTAGCGTCCCTCTTTATAGGACTGCGTCCAACCTCGAGTGAACCGAGCGCAGCCGAAAGTCCTGCACATCAGACCGACAAGACTCTCCCTTCTCGAGGGTACGCTTTTTCTTATGAAGCAGTCTCTCTTGGCTTCTGCTGGCTTGTGCTCTCAGTGAATGCCACCCAGAAAGGGGGCGTCGCATCATGGTGACGCGTCAGTGACGTATTTCGGACAAAACCCAGCATCCATACAAACGTGTGGGGAGCGGGTCACGACGGGAGCGTGTCTCGATCAAGTGGAACAGGAGGTATTCTATAAGACTAAGAGCAACTAAAAATGCTTTGGAAAACTTAAGCCCTCTGAGCTCGACTAAGCGTTGAAAACCCTTCGCCACGACAACACACGCACCAAGGCACTTGCACTTGAAAGCTGTGGATGGTCTATATGACAACAACCGAAAATCACAGAAAATCGCGAATCATCTATTGGCCCGATCCGTCCGTTTGTCCGTCTGTACGCCTGTCTATTCATCGAGTGAAAACTCCAAGTACTGTCATCTCGCATATTTTCATCATATAAAAGTACCGCCATCCAGCGGACATTCCAAGAACTAAATTAGAGGTGGCTACCTACTACTACTACTACATACATTGGGGACGCATGACCCACGGCTTGAGGACATTCGCCCCTAAAATACCCTTTAGTACTCCTAGGAACGCCTGAACCATATGACAAAGTGATTTGTCAAGTCAGGCACACTCCTGTGATTACGTATGAAATATCACCCGTATGTCCAGAACTCTATACAAAGTTGGGAAAACTTCAAATAATTTGCCGGTGTACAAAAAGGCACGCAGCTTATGTTTTGAAAATTTCAGGTTCCTTCAGATGAAAATTCAGCTTCACAAGAACAAGCATAAAAACAACGATGGCAAAGTTTCTGTGACTCGATAGGCACCTCAAGCACTTCGTACCCTGCATGTAGAACTCTCCGAAGTATTCCTCGCCATCCACAACAGCCGTTTGCTGCTCTGGCAGCATGGACGTCACGGACAGCAGGATGTTGTTGATTGATTTCATGACAAGACAGTTGGTGACATCTCTGTGTTGACCGGTGTTTTGTGACATGGAGTTCCTATTGCGCAAGGTCAATATGTTTACCTTTCTTCTTCAATGCAAGCACATCAAACAGCAATCAACATTCGCCAGCGCTTGTCATGGCCAGGTCGAGCTGAACGGACCTATGCTGCCCTTCGTCACCTAGGCTCGAACGCACAAGCTGACATCCTACCGAACCATCGCACTGGCCACACATTCAATACCTAGGCTGTACCTATGGGAAGCAGATAAGAAGAAAATACAAAGACTGCAAGAACAAAAAAAGGCTTAGGGAGTATACTTACACAATAGTACGCTTCCCAAGCTAATGTTTTAGAAGACGCCTGGAGCTTAACAAAGTGCCGACACGCGTAATTGGTTTAGCCTACCATGGCAAACGCAAAATTTAGCAGAATGTCTTGTTGAGAATAACAAGCATTTTCACGACCCAGCAGGCCACTGCGTATTCGTTGACCTCTTCTGTCTCGTCCCACCATTCACGAGAGTTGCATTTTCTTGCTGTAGACGTCAGCAATCATTCATCGATAGTGAAGTGTAAGGGACAGCTTGTCTCTTCTTTTTCGTGTGCGATCAGACCTACTGAAAGTGCCTATTAGATGGACATAGTTTTTTAGATGAAGACGTCGACTACATTGTAGAACTTGGCAAGCTTCAAAATGATCAACCTTCAAAGGGAAAATTATAAACGACACTGTTTTTCTACTTTGAGAAAATAAAGTGGAAGAAAGTTTTATAAGCACAAAGTGAGTCTGCCAAGTTGAATCAAATACTGTATAAAATGATGAGCCTTTCAGAACTCACTTTACAATTCTTCGCCGTAACCAACACTTCATTTTGAAGTTTTAGGTATATAAGTTGAACGCACCAAGGTTGACACTCAGTGATAAGGTGCAGTTCAATGTTTTTTGTGTGTTTTCTTCATTCATGTACTTGTTTGCCGGCATTTTTATCAGCAATATTTATTATATTGTTGCCAATGTTTCACATGTAGTGACTACTGTTCAAGAGGTATCTTATATTTTTTTTCTCAAGGTGTATTCACAGTTTGTCACTTTTGTAGCCGTTCTGCGACATGTACTTTTTTTACAACTAATGCGTGCTTGTGGCTTGCAAAGCAGGCTGGCTCTGATAAAAAATAAATATATTATGAAGAAATGGCACACACGAGCAGAACGAAAAGTGATGATACAACACTACTTTCAAGCCAAGTCTCAATGAGGCAGAGCTGCCCTTTTCGGCCATACTTGTAAAAAGAAAAACAAGTCAACCACAGCAAACGTCCAGGCAACCATTCCCTTTGATAACTTGAATGATAACTTTGCCACCTGAAGCTTTTCTCGTGTCACGCCACAGCTATTAAACCTGCTGCACCGTAAAATTAAGATGACTACGCGTTGCCATATAATTCATTATATATCAGTGCCGTTCTTCAACTTACTTCTTCAAGATGAGAAAATAGACAGAGGCATGTGCATCTCGAAAAGTTCTCCGTAGGATATTAGCCACGAGTCGATATAGTTTTTGTGTTGTTTCCTTTATATACCCTATAGGTTACTCCATATGCCACTGTTTACGTCTCCTTTCATGGTTCATTCACCAGAAAAATTATGTCTTCAAATTTATTATGAATCGGTCAGTGACCGCAGCAAAAATATTGCCTTTGCAGGAACACTTTGAGAAATATGCTTTCTATTTTTCCGAACTGACATTCCAATATGGGGACAGAAAACTCATTCGTTCAGTACTTCTCCAGTGCAGGACTACAATCGAAAGTCCACTGTTAAGATGTGCAAAAACTAAGTCACAGTATTCTTATTAAGGGATTTGATGCTTGTAAATACGTGAAGAATAATTTCTGGCCTTTTTCAGCCATCCTACAAGCCGTCGCTGAATAATCAGACAAATACTTTTTCGTATAAAAAGAAAAAAAAACACATTTGCATACTTATTAGTTCTTCGTTAATTACCCGTAGGTCGTATTTTTTTATTACAAGAGACCTGATTTCGAACCGTTATTTCACTTTTTTTTTCTCTGTAATGACCGTTTTTTTTTTCTTCCGTTCCATCAGCATAAGAAATTATGCATTATATCAGTTGCTGACAATGATGCGGACTACTCTGGTTCGTTAATTACAATTTTAGAGCCCGAGAAATTTTGAATGGCTACAGTTTCGATTAGAATAACGTTCTAACCTCCGGCGATAAGCAGAAAAAAAAACGCTCGACTACAAATATGGTTGCGTGACGTTGCGGCAGACCACTTATTAAGGGTAGCCAATGTGCTAAGATCTGGACGGGTTTCCTGAATAATGTAGTTGTCACGCGGGCACTGAAATCTAATCGTCGAATAACTGTAATAAACTTGTCATTCGCTCAGATTGAAGTGAAAGGAAACATACTAGAAATGTAGCGGTCGGACTGTCTGGTGAATGCAGACAAGACAAAGCATTCATAGCTCGTCTCGTGTATTTCCTACTCGTTTTTCCTTTCGTAATTTGTACGCTGCCGGCCCAAAATTACAGCCAGGAGTGCAACGATGTACCGTCGAAGTCAGTAGCGAGTATTCGGTTCTAAGTCATATGGGCTGAGGAAGTGCTGCCTCAGTGTAACAAAACGAGCGTTGGTGACAAGGATTGAGTGGCTCTGAACCAGTGTTCAAGTCCAATAATTGGCGTCGCTGACTGAGTTCATCACTGCATGAAAAGAAGTTGCTGATTCGCCGTGTTTGCCACACCGGATCATGGTAGGAACTGTATAGAACGCAAGTTTGGGGCATACCAGTAGGCGTGCTCCAGGTGTGCTTTCCAAATAACGGATGACTAAAACGCTGCTCCAGGTTCTAGAAAACGACCGGTGGTTGGAAAAATGAGAACAAGTAGTTTTACAGAAAACGGCATTTCTCGTGCTATCAACCAGGTCGAAGGAATAAGACAAAAGTGTAATTATTTGAATTATTTAATAAAAATAAAACGATATCGAAAACATTGTGCTCTTCTTCCTTATGTATAACTCAGGCCTATTTTTATCATAATCGTGTATCTAGATGCCATCGTGTTGTCCGTGGTGCTTGTTCGATGAAAGTGAGTGAAACAACTTTATTCGGTCCACAATAGACGCGAGTAAACTCAGCGTCACCTGGCTAGGCCCACTCGGGGACCATCAGGTTAAACCTGACGGCCCTCGCGCGGGCCCTCTGGACGGCCAGGATTTGAGAGGTCTGGTCCTGGGCCTTAATGAGTCGCTTCATTTCCTCTTGGGTGAAAGGGGGACCGGCAGAGGCGCAGCCCCACAGTACATGCTCGAAGTCCGCATAACCACCACACAGGGGGCAGTCCGGGCTTGGAAACCGTTCAGGGTACATTGTGTGCAGTGCCGCAGGGCTCGGGTAAGTGTTTGTTTGTTCGATGAAAGTCTCGTAAAAATACGGAACACAAAAACGAGACAGACACACAAACCACTGAAAATAACAACAGTAACTTCAGTGAAGAGAAGCAGTCAGCCACAAAACCTTATAACGCATTCGAAGCCCCTCAGTATCGGCCACCACGATACTGATGTGCGAACGTCCCCTAGGATATTTTTTCGACGACACCCGCTGAAAGAAAGACATACAAAATGCACAATCATCGTTCTTGCCACCATCGCAAAACACTGAATTCTTTGTCAATGAGTGCATCCGCCACTTTATCGTGCTGCATACCTTTGCTGGCTTTAATTGATATGTAGAATTTAACGTCTCATATCCACTATATGATTATGAGAGACGCCGTAGTGGAGGAATTCAGAAATTTCGACCACCTGGGCTTCTTTAACGTGCACCCAAGTCCGAGCACACAGGCCTACAGCATTTTCGCCCTAATCTAAAATGCAGCCGCCACTGCCGGGATTCGATCCCGCGACCTGCGGGTCAGCAGCCGAGTACCGTAGCCACTAGAGCACCATTGCGGGGCATTGCTAGCTTTTCTTCAAGAAACATAAACATATGGCCCACATATTAACTCTTCGGCGTCACGGAGCTTCTTTGATCCACAGTTCACGGTCAAAAAAGCGTCATTCTGGTCGACGTCATAATACCTCATCCAGCACATTTTTTTTTTCAAAATCACTTGTCAACGACAGAGTGCGCTGGCAACACTGAGCTTGACACTCGCCACCGTAATGTATCGGATCGCGGATTGTTCGTGTTACGCTGTTCGTGCTCATTTCTCCGAGTGCAACTACTTTTTCCTTCAGTGTTTAGTGCAGTAGGCTCGTACATTCAAGCTCCACAGTGGCAAACACATACACAAGCGTGTTTTCTGGATTCGTCCGTCATGACCACTTGCCCCTTGACAAGCGCCTCGGCCAAGTTATCGGTAGGTGCTTCCCGTTCGCTGAATACAAGTTCTACGAGCGTAGCTTTCGCCGTTCCCAGGATTTTGCAGTGGAACTGGTGTAAGACTACGAGCTTGGCAGCCGAAGCATGATGTTGTGCCGATATTTCTTGCCTTTTACGCATGCCGCTCTTGTCTGAACATTCCGCCTTTTTGAAAAGAAAAAAAAAAGAATGAGATGAGTATTCACTAGTGTTGAATGCTTGGAGGACGCTTGAGCTTACTTTGCAAGAGCTGAACACGTACAGCGTAATCGGTCCCGGGCGTATATCTTTTTGTTTCTCTAGAAGCTTCGACTTCTCGTGCATTCATTAGCTGCGCCATACGGAAACGTCGTACACGCGCTTAACAGTGGTCGTTGAAAATTACCCTCTAATGCCTATATACTACAAGTAAATAACTTATGAATACCCACTGCGTCAATGTACTCTAAGATACAGTTGCGCAGTACCCCCCTTGCCGTAATTCTTCCTTTTGCTAATCAGTGAAGGACCCAGTACTCGTTGTTTAAGCACCGGGCGAACCTATGGTGATTTTCACTTTGTGGATGGTTTTGATGACAATGATAAGAGAAATTGTATTGGCACTTTGTAATAGGTGGGTCTCGTATATCACGTGAATAAAATTAACTTCGTGTTGAGTACTAGACGTGCGAAAACCACCAGCTAGCACTAAGCTGTCATGTATGACAAACACCACTTTGAATATGGCGACAAACTGCCATTCGGAACTAACTAAACGTGCAAACACTCCACCGGTGAAGGTTTCTTTGTATGCGGTAAACGGCGAGGTTAACTAACTGAATTCCCAGAGAAGGTAAGAGGGTTAGGGGGAGACGGAAGGTTAGGTGGGCAGTTGAGATCAAGAAGTTTGCGGGTATAAATTGGCAGCAGCAAGCACAAGACAGACGAGGGATAAAGAGGCGCCGCTTTAAAGAGCTGCGCCGCCATAGTTCAGTACCAAGTACTCAAAATCGTTAAACATTTTTTTCTAAACAGACAGAGTTAACTGGCGGAACATGGGAGAGGCATTTGTCCTGCAGTGGACGTAGTCAGGCTGATGATGATGATGATGATGATGATGATGATGATGATGTTGAAACGGCGAGAGTGCGTTCTGTGGGCGCCACGGCTCAGGGCATGTTTTCATCATGATTACAAGGTAAGCGATGGCTTTGCAGTACGCTGCTGCGAAACGCCATGAAATGCCTATAAGAAACCAGCGCTGCAGCTTCCGTGGTCGCTCTAACCTTCGAAGCGCGCATATACCAGCCGCTCCCGCTGTCGTAATCCGTTTGCAGAACTTATTTCCAGTGCCTTCTCGAGAAAGTAGCTTCAAGATAAAGGGGTATCCAGTGACAAAGTAGGCCACACTGCAGTATCGTGTGCGCAAGGGGCTGCTCGTGCCAAAACTAGCACAGAAACAGTTTGAGCTCTCGTAGCGGTATACACTGCGTCCGCTCGTCTGCGCGAGTGGACTGAGTTATGTCGAGACTCTCTTCCGGGATCCATAGAGAAACATGCTTACATTAAGAGCGGACACTCCCGTAGGGCCTTGCGGCCCAGCTACTACGATGCTTTTAGCGCCACTAGTGGCTGGCCAGACCCGATATTGTCTTTTGCATAAGTAAAAAAACAAAGCTTTTTTTTTTCTTTCCAAAGCTGGGATTTGAGCCCACACCCCGCTTGCTCCGAAATCGAGTGTCTTTACCACTAGGCTACACACCTTTATTTTTTTTAAAAAAAAGGATCACACACCCATCCGTGCACGAAAGGAATACATCTGCAGCACATCTAAAGCCACCTGATTTTGTGCCCTTTGTGCAAAATAAATACAGACAAACAACACTTTTTAGTCAAAATTTACTGATTTTTGTGGTGAAGCATTAAACGTTCCCAGTAGGACACGTTGTAAAGCGGATGTGCGAAATTGCACAAATCAATAATTTCTTCTTTGCAAATATTTGATGCCAAACTTATGTTTTCATTGACCTCCTGAGGTGGCTATTATATGCCGCGACATAAGTGTGGAAGCGAACATGCGAGCCATCTAGCAGTTGGTAAGAGCCTATCTTGCTGGGCCGCGAAGAGGCTGGAGTGGCCACTCTTTATATAGTATGTTTCTATATGCGGGGCCCCTTATCACCGCGCCACTTACCTAGCTTTGGGGAACTATTCTCGTGGTATCCCATAGGCGACCAGTGAAAGAGCGAGGGATTGTGGGATTCACCGTTTGCTGCCGGCTTCCAGCTCAAGCAGAGGAGACAACGGCGAACCACTCCGCTGTAAGCCTCAGATCATTCGGGATTCGCGGGCGCGATCGCCCGTTTATCTGCGTCCTGCTAAACCATGGTCCGTTGTTCAACCACTGGCTGCTCCAAACTAAGCGTAAAATGCAAACGGTGTGTATCGGTATATATCAATTGCTATGAAACGAAAAAGAGAAAATGAGGTGAGCCGTGGCTGTGAAGAGAGCCACAGCGACAGGTAGTCTTTGAGTACCGAACTTTGGAGCCAGAGTGTGCAAAGACCATTTTAGCGCAGGTAAGTGTGTATTCCGCACTGATAAAAAGTTTACGCACGCATTCGCTGTGAAGAATATATTGAGAACTAAATTGTCGCATAGGCGTGCCTAGCAAAGATATTTTGGGAACGTGCGGGCGAAGCCTACCTGCCATACGAGGTGAGCGCCGGTGATTGCCCCCATATATATGACAAAAAACGCGAAAGCTTCACTCAAGAGTGAGTCAACACGAAGCACTGGACGAGTCTGTTTGCGTTTATCTTGGTCAAACTGTGCGTCAAGATGGCACACAGAGGAAGAGGTGCGTTAAACAAGCACAGGGTTTCGATTCTTCGGAGCCGTCTATGTCTGACTGTATTGTTTAGGCGCCACTATGCCGCGCTGCTTGAACAACATCAGCGTTCAAATAGGCATCTGGCTTCGACTAAGAAACGCATCCCAAAGCGCACTGAAGGCTAGAAAAAAAGATCTCAACGCGCTCAATAGGTGCTGAGCTTCATGCATATGAACTCTTAGCACGCAATGAAAACTGTCTTCTGTATCGAGTGATCTGCTAGCCAAACTGATAGTACCCCCGAGCAGCGCAAAAGCATTGCAGTTCATTTTGGTGCGATAAAAGAGTTTCCTTACAGCTCATGGCTTTCATAGCTTGCCATCGTCGCAGTCACGGTTAGCAGAAACAAAAAACCAACTTGTAAAGCACTGACATTAGCACCGAGAAGTTCTTTTTTCAACAGAGCGGTATACAAAAAGGCGCGGGTGCCCCTGCCAAGCCACGAGGTGCGTCGAACCGGAAGCCGTCGTGTCCCACAGTTCCCTGCGATTGCCACCTATTCGTGAACATGTCCAATCCATCGGAGAGTATTTTGTTACGCACAAAAAAAAGCCGAGTCGTGACGTCATGACACGCTTCACCACACCGTTGCATTGAACCCACGAGCATATTTCCAGCGTCAAAAGAAACTAATTGGACGAAGTGTAGAGTAACAGAACTCTTAAAACTTGGCAAGTCTGCACTTGTGCATTAACGTTTTGAGATGTTTGCAGAGCGATGCAGCGAATGGGCACATACCTTTCATGGGCGTCAGGCTGTTGGACAGCTGCGTTAAACCTAATTCTTGAGATAACGTGATTGGAGTCCATGCACGGCCTCAGAGATGTGCATCAAAATGCAGATCTCTGGGGGGGGGGGGGGGCAGCACTTCTGGCGAAGCGGATTCCGCCTTTCTCGTTTGTGCCGATAGCTGTGAAAGCTTTCACAACTATCGTAGCGTCATTTTGAAAGCGTTCAGAATGACGCTGCGGAAAAAAGATCGGAAACAGGG
This sequence comes from Rhipicephalus microplus, assembly GCF_013339725.1. Taxonomy (NCBI): domain Eukaryota; kingdom Metazoa; phylum Arthropoda; class Arachnida; order Ixodida; family Ixodidae; genus Rhipicephalus; species Rhipicephalus microplus. Next base: position 223,380,289 of record NC_051167.1, on the reverse strand, counting down.
GGCGCGTTCCAGTCAATTAGGGGAGGCCGAATTGGACATGTCCACGAATTCCACACAACGAGAATAGCTCACTTGATGTACTATACTCATTGTCACCGTCATGGTCAACTTGCGGCGGGCACACTCTGCAGGGTGGGGCGCATGTTTCATTCAGGTGATAAGAGTTCGAAGCGCTAGCATAGATAGCTGTATAAAATAGGCTATGAAAAAAATTTTTAAAATCAAACAAAAATGTTATGTGCAATGTGGCTGTCACAAATATGCGACTAAATTCACTCGGCTACCTCTAATACTGTATTTTTTCTTTAACTCTTAGCTATAGATTGATCGAATACCCGATAAATATATATATATATACTGCGTTGTCAATTGTCCGCTTGCGCGCGTACAGTCGTGCGTGATATCAAAGTTATCCCACTAAAGTCGGCGTGCCTAATGCGCCAGGACTCTTGCGGCGCGTCTTGGAACAGTGACAATCAAGATTTCGATTTACTTCTCTCATTGTCTGTTCCAACCTTCAACAATCGTCCCTATGACAAACTCAACACACTTCCTTTTAATTTTAGTCTTCTATTTGCTGCAATTAGGTGTATTCTTCTGAGGCTCTTATCTCCACGGGCGATTACAAAATTGCTGGAAGAGATGTGTTAGTCCTCGTGCTCGGCATTGCTTCGTTTAAACCGCTTCCTTAGACGGGATTGATGATGTTTGATGTTTTGTGGCGCAAGGGCTGGGACTGATCGCTTGGTAAAGAAGAGCGAAATGAGTGAGTGAAGCTTGCGTTACGCATTGCTCTCCTCGAGAGAGCATTCCGAGACGTGGCGCTGTTGTAGTTCCCTGTCTATGCTCGCACAAAAACCTTCTAAGGACGCTCAACTGTACAGCGGGGGCTTATGAACAGACGCTATTCCATATTGTATACTGATATGGGGCGTTGTTGCTAGTATCATCATTGGCCTACTTTTATTTTTCAATCACTCATAACGTGGCACACGGCGCCGAGTACACTACACTTCATCACCACCCTGCATGGTGGAAAGTGATGGTAATGTCCATCTTGAGATCACCACCACCGAAGAGGCGCTCGGCTGTGCTCGTGCTGAAGATGAGGCCATTTCCGTTCTGGACACACTCGACCAAGGAACGGATGTCTCGCATACTGCCCTCAAATGTGAGCCGCTGATCAGATCCACAAAGGTTTAGCCGGTACTGAAAACGCGAAGCGTCCTTGCTCGATCCTACTAGCACAACGACCGCGAAGAACTGCTTGAAAGAGGAATTTTCGCTGATCCTCTTCAAGGTCACCAGGAAGTCGCGCCCATGGCACGTCTGAAGCACGAACCAGGTGAAGTTCTGCACTTTGTCGAAGCCTGTAGCCGTGACGACCACGTTCTCCCCTGCGCATTTTTGTGCATCAAAATGACCGCTTGCTTGCAGGACCAGTGTACGCAAACATCATGCACCCTGTTTCGACTGCTTATGAGCTCTGTCACTCAAATTTGAAAGAATCTGCAGACCGGAGATTCTCCGTAACACATGTAGATACCATGATATCAGTTTTTTAAACCAATGCTTCAATGCGTATATGTCGACTGTATCAATAGCGGAATATTTGCAACAACTCCGCGGAAAGCTATAAGTAAAGTAGTCTATGACTGGTTCGACTGCTCCATGGTAGAAACAAAAATAATTTTAGTATTAATTCTATCAAGAGGCACTGGACTTAGTTGGAGTGCGTTCATGTTTTGTTTGGTTACATGTTTGTCTCGCTGTTTCATCGGATGTTTGGTTTGGGTTCTTGCTTAGTTGGTTCACCACGCAATTCCTCAGTATGGTGTAATGAAAGCCACCTACCGCACACCATACACATAAAACATGCTCTTGTTTAGGTAATTGACACAGACGTAAGTGAAGATTGAAAAAAAAAACACAGCCCGCTGTTCTGTTCCGGCTCATCTACTCTCTCCCTTTCCTGCTTGTATAGCTATATGTCACGTTAACCACGGACACGTTTGAACGAAACAGCATAAAAACGAACGTTTTCGTTGCTCTGTTGCCTGCTACTCCAGTTACGTCATGTGTTTTACTATTTCTATTAACCTATTCATTTCAACTACCCAACTGACCTGCGGCAAAGTTTCAAACTTACCCCCCCCCCCCCTCCATGCTCCCTCTGAATGCTTTGCATGGTTTTATATTTCAAGTACAAATACAATCGCAAGTGCAAACATTCATACTGAAATGTTCAGCCACTAATGAGTTAGTACATTTGTTGCAGTACTTCACCTTGCATTCTTGGAATGAAGCTGTGCTTGCTAAGAATGTGGTCAACAAGCTTTTGTGGCCGTCCTCTCCAACTGCAATTATCCGCTCCGAGCACGCAGAAACACGGCCTGAAGTGCACGGAGAGAAATCATCTCAGAGTACATCATGGCAGGAGCATTTCGTGATGCGCCGAAATCACAAACTGGGCGGTTAGGCTAATGTGTAAAGTTCAGGTCAAGTCAAGAAACTGAATGTTTAGGGCTTGTAGATTAATGTGAACTTTCTGTAACGAAGGCTTTATGTCTGACATTCCAAGGTAGATATTAGAAGAAGGTGATCACTAATACCATACACAATCGTCCCACAAGCGACACCTAAACGTAAGACTGTCAGACGCCTTAGGAGTAAGGTTGGGCGAACAGTGAATTTAAAAACAGAATTGTATATTGGTACGAGGGAAATACTATTCTGATAGTTTACGAAATATAAGGCAACCATTTTCAAAGCAACACAGAATCCAAGCACTATAATTTTTCAGACAGCCCAAGAGTTCCACGTCATTTCCTTCGAAACAAGTACTCGTCGCTTCTAGAACATGAGCGTTACTATTACTTTTAGTTGATGAAATATACCACAATTATGCAAATTGTGTGAACCGCAGTAACACAGCCCTAAACGTACATTGTGCCTGCAGGTCGAAACGCAACAGTAACTTCCGTATTCTAGAAGGAGCTTTTTTAGCAGGTTTTCAATGAAACGAATACATAGATGTTAAATAATAATCATTTACAGACGGCGACACGGAGAGTTTCAAGCGAAAAATTGTTTCGTCCTGTGATCAATATAGTGTCTATAGTCACGTAAAATATTGGGTGGCATATGCCTGGGTGCTTCGACGACTAAAGCAAGAAAGGTGTCCCGTTATGTTGAAATGTTTTGTTTACTTCAGGCTTTTACCTATGCTTAATATTTGAAAATATTTTTAAACACTTGATCATCGAAATATTCACCAGTCATTATGAGCCTCGAACAAAAGAAATTGAATTTGATTCATTATTCTAAATTTTGTAATCCTCGCATATACCTACTATGCTTGTAATATGAAGCCCAAAACATTATAAGTAAAAACTGTCGAGTTGTATTCCTGATCAATACTATGATGAAAATAAAAGACGGCCTAGGACACGCCTGCTTACCCGAGGGGGCACGTCATTTCATGCGCGTGCTTGGCTGCTAATGCGAGAGTGGCTGAGCAGCCCAGGGAATGGTACTTGCAGGGGAACATACTTATCTCCGCCATCTGGTCCAAGGCCAGGTTCCGGTTTATGCCTGCACGCAGAGTGCCACAAATTGAACATTTAGGTCGTTCAACATCTCGCATTCAGCATGAACACACAGCATGGAAGAGCTCAACATTAACATCCTCCATTTTTTCCCAAATTTTCAGCTACTGTGGCCTCCACGCAAATAGCACAGAGGTCGGCTTGCTGCGTCGATCTATCCCTCTATTACCATATCCTCAGAAGTCACATCTCTAACACTTGGATCACAGCTGCCGTATGGTAAAGGACAAAAGTATTCCAACTGCACCGACTGAGTATATTGAAATGAAAGAATATGGGAGACCCTAACGCCTTGCTAAGGAGTTGAACGTGATAGCGGTGTGCTGTTTCGAGTGCGTACTTCAAACACATTTTGCATGAAACCTTTTAGAACTGCCTATGCACCCTCTACGTGACCTCAAGGGAATAGTTGCAGTAGCGCGTGGGTCTTTAGTAGTGGATGACTGGCTTTAAACCACGAAGCCATTATAATAATCGCATGTTCTTACCCGCGCTGGGCGTTTGTACCACATATTATTACTGCAATTTTTCATGTTGTAATGTGAAGCATGTATACGAGACGCGTGTGTTTGTAAAGCATGAAAAGCTACTTTCACTGCATTCCTAAGCAGAGGAAACTCTTTTCACTGTATTAACTAGCAGAAGCGCGGCATTGTAGTAGAACATTCGCTTGTCACGCAATGACCCGGGTTCAATTCTCACTCGGACCCAAACAACCCCTATTCAGTCCCCACTCTGGCCCCAGATTTGTTAATCGTTTTATTTTATTATTTGCATATTTCTCGACTTTTCGGTCACGCACAAGATGATTTTTCATTCACAGCCAATGACGCCGACACTTACATTGATACCCGCGCCGGAGTTATTGCGAAACGAGCCCTTTGACGCTTTCGCGTTGAAACCGTATGCTCTGTTGTGGATTTCAGGTGGCTCGTAGGAGAAAGACGTATTTCTTTTCTGTTGATTATATACCTTAATTGAGCTTTCAGCACCTAATACCAGTGTAATACGGCCACTCATATAGTCGCAGTTAGCTCTGACCAGGATCGATTCTGGCAGGGCTGGTAGTAAATTACGGCGGCGAAATAGCTGCATAAAGCAGCGACCACCTCCATTCTCCGAGAATAATCATGGTTGGGTGTTGCCTAAGACGACACTTTTATTCAAGAATATTGGCCAATAATGCACGTGTTGCATTCCGAATGGATTGAGACGTTGCCTTTCTCCTCACGAACAACCGACACCACATGTTATCATAATAGGCTATTGCAAACGAGAATATGATACATTCATCTGCACTAAAGTGATTTAGCAGTGAAATATGAAATACACATCCAGCGTACCTTGTTGACCTACTTTAAGCCGGCCATAAACCGCACAGCCTGCTTTATTACATTTCAGTACAACCTTTGGCTCAAAGTCACTATCATAAAATCAAATTTCGACATCAAATCATTGCCACCGCCGAAAAAAACTCGCTCCTCTGCCTCTATCATGAACTACGTTACAACTTCCGGCACTTCGGTGACCTGATTCTTTTCCCACCAAACCGCACTTAGCTCCTCCTGTCAAACTTCCTCAGTCTTCATAGAATTCATGGCTCTACTAATTCCTTCAACAACTTTTTGCCATCAACTTTTGAAGAAGGAAGTGGTTTCCCTGACCTTTTCGTAACTGAACCAGAACCCGTCAAATTTTGAAGCTTACTTACAAATTTATTGAGTGCCGATCGGTAAAGTTTCTCAGTTTTTTATCTAACTTTTCTTGTTCATTGAGCGCATTAATCTTCCTCTGTAGTTTGAATGCATTGAAAATTCGCCTCGTTCCTTTGTAAATGTCACTTTTGCTGTATTTCCTTAAGGACTGCATGAGTGTATTTTTATCCTCTTATGTACGCTCCCCTTTTACGTAGTACATCGACAAGGCCTCTTAAGGGTTAATAAATGACCAAAACGACCTCTATAGTTCAGTCCGGACTAGCAGATATTTATGGAAAACCGGTAACTGTTGGACAGAAATAAAAGTTATTGCTCCTGGTGTAGAAAAAGTTCTGCTTTCTAGCTCGAAAAAAAACGTATCTTCATGACAATGGTTGCCCTCATAGCACTGCGAAGAATCGAGATTCAAGACACCGTGCAAAAGTGAACACACTCGAATAATGCTTTCTGCGGACAAGTGCGGGAAGACTTCTGGAAGAAACGGTTCAAGTATCGTTCAAATTTGATGCAAACTTCAATGCACTATCATGTATATTTACATGTATCAGTTCGTAAAGTGGACATTTGTTCCTATAGTAGGTACAAAATTACATTTTGAAGCACGGACTAAACTCGTGCGCTATATTGTAATCAATGAACCAACCGATCGATCAAGTGAAGAAGACATATTCGCCTATTCGTTCCGTTTATGTAAATTCGCGTGCCAAGCATACGTTCGAAGCATGCGGTGCTCTTTCTGCTCACCTTTTGGTGCGTTGCATATTGGGCACCGGGAAACGCTTTGCTGGCAGCGGGTGCACAAATGATGTCCGTTTTGGCACTGCAAGATGGGTGGTAGTGCGTAGTCTCCGCACACCGGGCATTCCAACAGTCTTGACAAGCTTGCACTTGCCGTCGTCGTAGTCGTCGTTTGTGTCGCCATTGTCGCGAATGCATTGGTCACGGAGACCGTCCTTTCCGGAGCTTCTAGGACAGCAAAAAGAGTGCAACAAAATGCGCTAGCAAGCCTTCTTCAGAGAAAAAGATTTGCTAGAGGATTTTCTTAACACTCTGAGTAACTATTCCAAGTACACTTACAGGGCACTCACTACATCATGAATGACCGAATTTTTTCATGGGTGGTGGAAACGCATACACATTATCAATACTTCGGAGAAGCGTGTCGCCCACTATGCAATTGCAAGGAATCATGTGCCTTTCGTTGACGTCATGTCTAATGACGATGAAAAATTATTCCTTAGAATCTCGTAAGGGAGTGTGGCAGTTTGGGCTAGTTGGTATGACATGACGATAGTTATAGCACGAGAACAGAACGACGACACAGAGACATGAAGGACACGAAGGACACGAGCGCTCGTATCCTTCGTGTCCTTCTTCTCTTTGTGTCGTTGTTCTGTGTGCTACTATCGTTTTGTAAGAGGTTGGAGCTTTCGGCCGCCCACTGCTTACGCAATTTGAATTGTGAGACGGCTGGTTGCCTGTATGCTACTTATAAAACGCATCATTACACATATTAGCGTCATTTCTCACCCTACATGCAGCCTGTCTCAGCTTCCAAATGAATTATAAGCACTGGCGTAGCTCAGTGAGACATTTCATTTTGAAAGCAGAATACTCGGAAGAATACTCGGGTGCTTCCCGAGGTCCTCTGGTTGGAATGCCTTGGTATTCTTTATTAAAGACGATAGTCTTTCTTAGGGACCTTCGACAAAAATATTTTGGTCTGGCTGTCTGTCTGTCTGTCTGTCTGTCTGTCTGTCTGTCTGTCTGTCTGTCTGTCTGTCTGTCTGTCTGTCTGTCTGTCTGTCTGTCTGTGTGTCCATCCACCCTAACGATACCTCAAACGGCACCAAACGGCCAACCCCATCCGCAGTGCCCACCAATATTGCTCAATAGTTTAGCGTTCATAGTTGTGCGATTGTCAATTAAAAAGCAATTATTGCGCATGTCTGAGGCGCCACAACAACGCTTCGATGTTTTCCATGTCTGCCTTTATACTAGAAGAGCCACACACATGTAACTCTAAGGAATGTAGTGTTTATTCGCGCTGCGCTGACAGTGCAACGCGATGCTCAAAAAGGTGTTTCCTACGCTTTGCTACGACGCCACGATGGTGGCACCTGCCCGTCGCTTGCGTTCTACACCTTATCACCTCCGAGACTGGCGCGCATCTTTCTCCGCGCGCTGCACGCCTTCGTTTTCGAAGACAACTGTCAGATGGCAATTGTGTCTAACGTGCCTACATGCGCTCGTTCGCCTCCGCCACATGCTCGAGGCAATCTAACGCAGCGCCTGCAGAATATCATTCACCGATTTTCTTGTGCAGAACATGAAATAAATGTTTTGTTCACTCTCTCCAGACGCAAGACTATCGTCTTTCGATAACATTTACAGTGTAATATGTAGATTCGGGCCAATTTCTTATATTGTTTTTTTTTTCTTATTCCGTGGGATAGGGGTTATGGGCACCGGCAGTGGCAGTGCCAGTAAACTACAGCGCCGAAAACGACACTGTTGTGATCTCACGACTGCTTTCGTTATAAAACTCACATTACTTCTTAATGCAATCGCGTGAGGTCCCTTCAAGGCGAAAGCAATCTGCTTTTTCTTCTCGCCAATGGACAAACACTCCCTTTCCGAAAGCCTTTCACACCTAGAATGCACTTGCACTACTTCAGTGATCGTAGGTATTGCAAAGGTAGACCTCTGGGATCGGCCCACCTTTGGTCAGCTGCCGTAATTGTGCAATGACGTCATCGAGTGCCGTCATAGGAACATTAATATTATGCAACAAGTTTTATCGATCTGGGACGTCATTAGGACATCTTCGCGGGTATTTTTTCCAAACTGTGTTGACCAGTTTGCTTTAATGCCTTATTAAGGCACAATGCAAAGTTTTATCTGTGACGTCGAGATTTCACTTTGTAGTCATTTTAGTTTTGTAGTCGAAAACAGCCTTAAGATATACTCACTGACTGATCAAGCAAGCGATTACATAAATTATCAGTTTGCTATTGCCCCATGTGCCTAACCACGCCACGTATGCATCATGCAGCCACAACAACACCGGGACTCACCATCAGACGCACGATACACTGGGCAAAATACAGCGGGCCTGCAGCAGTGGCGGCACATGTCGGAAAGGTGATCACGCTCCATCATGGGAACCAGTGGGGACTTCTGGTAAGCGAACCAGTTAAACAGGCTGCGCATCCGGGCAGTCTGGAATTGAAGTTAGCGTTTTATTTAGTGAACAACTTGTGTTTCTGAGGCCAGCTTGTGTTTCTGAGGCCATTGACGATAACAGAGCTAGAATTGTGGCTTCGCCATCACCTCGCTCCTTGTTGGCCTCGAGGACATACCGTGGCGCCACCTACGCCATGACGTCACTCATAGAATGCCGGGTTGACTTTGTCTGCTGGAACACTGTATTTTCTGCGGTTTGCTGTGGACACCATGTGTGCTTCTCTTTGTTTTGAAGTTCAGTGCCTAAAGAAGTAGTAAGACCTGATATACGGGCAAGTAAACTACAAATCGGTGCCCCCGGTGGCACTCTTGTGTCTGATTTGAATTGTAAAATTGTGACTAAGAATACGGCAGCAAAGCTGCCGTATTCCACAACACGCATCCTATCAGTGACGTCAAAACGACCGCAGCGCTGGCCTCTCTAGTGGAGGCCCTCGCGGCCAACAGACTCCTATGGGTTTACGCAGCCCGTCCGATTAGCTGAAAGCGTTAGCAAACTTCGACTCGTCAGTGAGACTGAATGTGGATTGGTCTATGTGGCCTACAGTCGGATAATACATACGAGCTGCACCCAGAGAACCTGATGCGCAGCCGTTTAAATGCACATGGAGCTGTGCTAACTATTTTCTCCGGGTGCACGGCTTCTTTCCATGTCAGTCTCTTATTACATACTAAATATACAACCTTCATGACTCCAACTTGCAAATCGCTCGTTTCTTAAAGCCATGATGTCGTACTTATTGACAACCTCAACCAACAACCCTCTTTTTGCCAGCTAAAATCAGCGAAGGAAATCTGAGCCTTCTGGGGAGAATGCAGCGCCTGAGCCACATGTCAGGAATTTTATTGCCCTGAAATTGAGCAAACGCAATTATGTTGGGCATAATTTTCAAGCACGAATCAGTGCACGTCTGTAAAGAGAATCGTGTTGCATGCAGTCAAGACGAGGCGTTTCTTTTTCGAGTGTTCTCTCTCCACATCTCTTTTACTTTGGTCATTTGACTGCATGCTCAATTATTTCCACTAGTATTTCTAATTGACTGAAGTGGGCTGATGTGGCATTCGTTATTTGGTCAAGGCTCTGAGATGGAGGTATTCGACAATGTCGACAAATGTAACCTTTTCTTATGAGTACACAACTGATATTGTCATTGAACAACGCGATGTTCGTTTATCACGCCTTTGTGTGTAATCCCATCTAGCCTACTTAGCGACACTTCACGAAAGTGGGAAAAAAACTACAAACGAAGTGCTCTTACTGGGAATCGACAGGCAAGACAGCGTAACGAACAATTCGAGAATCGGGGATTGAGCCGGCGGAAAGAAGATACCAGTGCATGGTATAGTGCATTGGTCATGTTTGGAGCATATCATGAAATTCTGACTGTTCGACTAAAGAATGAAGGCTTGCCTTGCAGGAGAGTTGATCGTTGTAATTTCATTGCACAGGTGAAACTGTTAATTCTCTCACGTCAAAAATTATGCTGGAATATTCGCGACCTATCCCAACCGAAGACACAGTTCACCTACAATGAACATCGTCAACTTCAAATTGTTGGTCACTCCAGCATTGAGCAACTGCCTTTTATTGCTTATCCCGAGCCTTCGCTTTTTGGGGGAGCCAAACCGCCCCTCCATTTCTTTCATCTACCCCAATTTGTACTACGCCCAATCTGTATTACGCCATCAAAACATATTGGATCGCTATAGAACGTAAAAAAAAAAACACTTTAGTTGCCGGATTGTAGCACAAACGCAATCCATATATACCTCCGTTTTACAAGCAGCAGCTGGCAGTATTGCCAAGTCTACCGCTCACCCGTTCAATCGGGAACTGAAAAAGCAAAAACAAGTTCTCGTTAAAAGTGTTTAGTGGTTCATAACTGTTGTTTTTCAAAACTACAAACACAGAAAATGAAAACCTGAGTAGGAGTGATGTATTCGAAAACCATACAGTGTTTTAATCATTTGAGAATTGTTAGAGTAAGTTCACATGTACGGAGCTCTGCTGATGCTTGTGTGGGGCGATGATGGGTGCGCTATTCGGCAACATCAGGACGGTCAAAAGATGTGCCACCAATATTGCCCAGGCCCGCAATATGTGTCGCCAAGCATCCATCATTGATTGTGTGTGAGTTTCCCAAGCAGGTGAAGAGCATCTAGCTGCAGGGTTCCACTTGAGTGCGGCGACGGTGATTCACTCATGGAACTTCCCATGAAGAGGACGGCAAAACTTACCTAGGAGGGACAACGAACGCTTTATCCATGAAAATACAGCAGGATAACGTGTGCACAGCCCACCACAGGAGAAGGAAAGAATGGAACAACTTTTTTCTCGAGGGTTGGGGACACCGGCCTAGAGCTCGATAGGTGGGGCTCCAAGTCCAGTGCTCCACTGGCTGCCATCGCCTGCCTTACATGACA